>CAKASE010000045.1:11800000-12257276 GCA_916720795.1 Danaus chrysippus | reverse complement strand
ACCAGAAACTGCAAGTTTTTCACAACACTAGATATAAATTCAGCGTTTTGGTCCATCCCGTTAAAAATAGAAGATAGAAAAAAAACTGCATTTGTTACCCAACAAGGACACTATCAGTGGACATGTTTACCTTTTGGATTGAAGACTTCCCCTGCTATATTTCAAAGGATATTAAGTAGTATTATACGAAAACATAAACTTAGTGACTTCACCGTAAATTACATTGATGATATACTGGTTTTCTCAGAGACATTTGCAGATCATATTAAACATTTAAAAGCATTGTTGGAAGCAATATCAATAGAAAGATTCAAATTAAAATTTTCCACAAGATTCCGTTAAATATTTGGGTCATATAATCAAAAACAATACTATATCCCCTTTGAAGGACAATTTAATTGCAATAAAAGAGTTTCCTATCCCTACGACACAGAAAAATGTAAGACAATTTCTTGGTAAAATTAATTTTTATGGTAAATATGTGCCAAATATTTCAATTATATTAGATCCATTACATAATTTGTTAAGGAAAGGTGAAACTTTTAATTGGTCAGCTAGCTGTCAAAAATCATTTGAAGCCATAAAAAAATTACTTTGTACAAAACCAATCTTGACAATATTTGATCCAAACCTCCCAATCAGAATTTATACAGATGCCAGTATACAAGGTGTAGGAGCAGTATTAAAACAATTACAACAAAATGGTGATGAAAAGCCATGTGCTTATCTTTCAAAAAAATTGAATGATTCACAAAAACGGAAAAAGGCTATTTATCTGGAGTGCTTAGCAATAAAAGAGGCAGTGAGATATTGGCAACATTGGCTTATAGGGAGAAAGTTTACAGTTTACTCAGACCATAAACCGTTAGAAAAAATGAACATAAAAGCTAGGACTGATGAAGGGTTAGGAGATCTTGCATTTTATTTGTCTCAATTTAATTTCGAAGTGATATACTCAGCAGGAAAAAATAATTTAGAAGCAGATAGTTTGAGCAGAAATACTGTATTCACTCATCTGATAATCAGGAAGAATTTTGAATTGTGATTTATTGAACCAAAGACATAACAACTGATCAAGAAACAATAATCAAGATTTAAAACCAAAAACAAATAGTCCTGATTCATAAAAATGCAATATATATAAAAAAATGGAATAAAAGAAAAATTGTTTTTATCTGAAGACTTTAGCAGTAATTTTGATAGAAGAGATAACATAACGGTTATTGTCATTTAGGAATACAAAAAATTACAGAAAAAATTATTAAATTTTTGTTATGCAAAAAATTAATATGTAAAATGTTAAAAAAATATGTAACAACTGTGAAAACCTTTATAAAAAACAAATCCATAGTCGAATTTCAATTTGGTTATTAATGTCTCGACTTAGGACCAGCTACTTACCCATTTGAAATAGTATCAATTAATTTTTTAAACACTATAGGAGTTTTGGTGGGCCACGTTCCACTAAAACTTACTTGCGTCTTTTTAGTGGACCATTTAACAAGACTTTGCCTACATGTTTGACGTCGAAAACTCAAAGTACACCCGATTTTATAAAGCTAGTCAATAAAGCACTACTGAAACAATTATAAGATTGGCATGATTTTATCGACGCAATATCCAGGAATACAATTCTCAGATTTTAAAAATTTTTTAGCGGACAAAATATGCCTATTGTATTCAACTGCTGTAATGCGCCCTTTTCCAATGGTTTAAATGAAAGATTAAATCAAACACTAGTTAATAAAATTCGATGCAAACTAAATGAAAAACGAAATAAAAATTAAGCTGGACAACTATTGCACTGAATGTACTGAAAAATATAATGAAACTGAACTACAGTAACAGGATATTCCCCAAAATATTTATTAGAAGGAAAAATGTTGATATTTTGCCAAATGAATTAAAACTATATTGTAAAACGGCTATAGAAAACAATTTAGTAAAAGATATGGAAATAGCATTGGAAAAAAGTATAAAATCACATAATTACAATAAACAACAATTTGAATAAGAATAAAACAATTAGAATTCAAGTGGAGATTTGGTGTATGTTGAAAATGGAACTCGATTAAATATAAAAAACTTGATGAATTGAAAATAGGTCCTTTTGAAATTATACAAAAGTTATCAAATTCAATATATAAAATAAAAACAGTATATAAAAAAGTCAGGAGTCCATCTTTTTCCACATTTACAAAACTGATTCCATGTCACAAAGTAGCTAATGACTGCTGAGTACTTAATGGGTACAGTTTTTGTACTCCTAGGTGGGGAGATGTAAAGAAGGTCATAATATATTAATCTTCTTTAGTTTTATGTAGTTTTTTGAACGCAGCTTATAATGTCATGATGGTCGCTGCTGTCACTATTAGGATTACTCTTTAAGAACACGTGGTGAAATAATTATTAATATTATATAATAATAAATTAGGAATAAGTTAATAGCTTTTAAATGTTGTTTCTTTCACCAGGTTTGTAACTTGTGATGATTTATAATAATACATTTCTTTCACAGAGAGAAAACGCAATTGAGCTTTTATTAGTACATAACCTTTGGCATTGTAAATACACATTATACAGGGTGACTGGTGAGTTACTATCAATATTTAAGGAGCATACTCGGTACATGATTCTCATTCGAATTATGTAAAAAAAAAAGGTACTTAATTTTTGACTAATTTCCGTATAAATAAATAAAGTTTGGATACGTACTCATCCTTGACCCGGCGCCAGTGTGTCGCTACTCCCCAACCCCCCGCCCCGTGGCTAGCGGGCCATTAGTCGGCTATTAGTCGCGCGAGGTCCGCCGTAAGGTCCGTACGTTCGTCTTCCCGCGCGCGCGCCTAGCGATCGATCTTACGCGTCTATACTAATAATAATCTGTCGTGTGTGCGTGTGTGACCCGTTATTACTTATTAGTAATTAAATATGGCTTTTCAATACACAAATGCAGAATACTTGGACATGGTTTATGCGTATGCGCGTGCAAATGAAAGCTTGCGGGGCGCGCAATCAATTTGTACCGGGAGATGTTCCCCAATCGTCGAGTACCTACGGCCAGCGTCATCTTAAACGCTAATCAAAGAGTTACGAGACTTCGGACAGTTCCGTGTTCCAACACATGCCCAAGGACGAGGAGGAGCAGCCTACCCTGTCTTCCTACAAGAAGAGATTCTCGAGTATTTTGAGAACAACCCAGTAGCAAGTACTCGACAGGCTGCTAGAAGATTTGTTGTATCTCAGTGGACTGTGTGGAATCTACTTCACAAAGAAGGGCTACACCCTTATCATTTTCAACCTATTCAAGAACTCAGTGCCAACGATCATGAGCCACGACTAAATTTTTGGTCGGTGGTTTTTGCAAAACATTGACAAAAAACATATTGTTCACGGATGAAAGCTACGTTTACTAAGTTAGGTATTTTTAACGTACACAATGAACATTGGTGGAGTCATTTCAATACATACGTTACGCGACAGGACGCTTATCAACACAGGTTTAGTGTTTAACGTGTGGGCTGGTGTTTTGATTTAATAACTGTTTTGTTAGGGCCGTATTTTCATCGAAGGAAGACTCCAATGCTGTGTCATACTTAGACATTTTAAAACAGTGCGTTGTGAATGACATGCTCGATGATATACCACTGAGCAATCTCCAAAACTTATTTTATCAACACGACGGAGCACCCGCGCACTATCAGGCGCAGGTACGTGAGTACTTTAAACAATACGTTTGGAGATCGCTGGATAGGGCGCGGAGGGCCTGTGCCATGGGCCAGCTCGCTCTCCGGATCTCACTCCACTGGACTTCTAGTTTTATGGGGGGTGAGGTTTAAAACGTCCGTTGTGTATTGCTTACAGAGTATGTCAACAGAGAGGAGTTGAATATAAAAATCAATAGTGCTTTCGAAACTATTAAAGTGACCCATCGTCGTATTTAAATCGTGTGAAAGAGAAATATGCGTAAGCGTGCCGAAACTGTGTATCACACGAGAAGCACCCTGTATATATAAAATATAATTGATTATTTATATTTTTTTTATATTAGTAGTATGTTTTGTGTGCCTATAACTACTTGGGAAGTTGCTTACTTTAGATACTTAAGTATAGAGTTGGTACAGCATTTTGAGTAATTCGTGTACTAGAAGAACGGTAAAAATCATTAAATTGTAAAAATTTTATGTAATTTTAAATCATTGCTCTTAATATAATGTAGGAGTTAATAACTAATAACTAAACTAAACTAATAATAACTTTAATTTCTTATATATTGTGAAATGTATTAAGAATTAGAATATATTTTAATTAAGGAATTAATTGTTGTTTTTTCATTTTTATTTGTTGAAAAAAAAACCTAATAAACCTTCAAAGTAAACTGAAATGACGGAGATATACCAAATGTCCTTATATACCAATTTTCCTTATAAATCAAAGGTCTTTATATACCAATTTTCCTTATATACCAATTTTCCCTATATACCATTTTATTTATATGCCAAATGTGCCATCCAAATATAACAAAAATACCGCCATCACCGTCACATCATCATCCCATCATCTCCATCATCATCATCTCCCATCACCCCCATCACCCCCATCATCCCCATCATCCCCATCATCTCCATCATCTTCATCATCCCCCATCACACCCATCATCCTCATCAGACACATCATCCCCCTCAATCAACCCCATCATCCTCCATCACCCCACATCATCCCCATCACATGTCCTCCATCATCCCCATCCACATCACCCCAATCTACACCCCATCATCATCTCCATCATCTCCCATCCCCAATCTCCATCATCCACATCATCATCCCCATCTCCCCATTCATGCCCATCATCATCATCCATCATCCCCTCCATCATCCCCATCATCTCCAACATCCATTCATCCCCCTCATATCATCTCCATCACCCATCATCACCATCATCCATCATCATCCTCCATCATCCCCATCATCTCCATCATCCCCATCATCATCCCCCATCATCATCCATCATCACCCATCATCTCCATCATCCCCCCATCATCCCCATCCCCACAACCCCATCATCCCCATCACCCCCATCATCCACATCTTCTCCATCATCCCCATCCCATCATCATCCCCATCATCCATCATCCCCATCATCCCCATCCCCATCATCCCCATCACCCCCATCATCTCCATCATCCCCATCATCCACATCATATCCCTCATCCCCATCAACCCATCATCCCCATCCATCCCCATCCCCATCATCTCCCCATCACCCCATCTTCCATCATCCCATCATCCACATCCATCATCATCCCCATCATCCCCATCCATCCCCATCATCCCCATCATCCCCATCATCATCCCATCATTCATCTCATCACCCATCATCTCCATCATCCCCATCATCCCCATCATCCCCATCCCCCATCTCCATCATCCCCATCACACATCATCCATCATCCCCATCATCCCCATCATCCCCCATCATCCCCATCATCCATGTCATCATCCCCATCATCCCCATCACACCCATCATCCCATCATCTCCCCATCATCCCCATCATCTCCATCATCTCCATCATCCCCATCACCCCCATCATCCCCATCACCCCAATCATTCCCGTCATCCCCTCCATCATCTCCATCACCCCATCATCCCCATCACCCCCATCATCCCATCACCCCCATCATGTAATTTCATCATCTCCATCATCCCCATCATCCCCCATCATCATCCCATCACCCCCATCATCTCCATCATCATCTCATCATCCCCATCATCCCCATCATCCCCATCCCCATCATCCCCATCACCCCCATCATCTCCTCCATCCCATCATCCCCATTGCCCCTCATCCCCATCATCCCCCCATCATCCCCATCATCCCCCCCATCATCCCCATCATCTCCATCATCCCCATCATCCCCATCATCCCCCATCATCCCCATCATCCCCATCATCCCCCATCATCTCCATCACCCCCATCATCCCCATCACCCCCATCATCCCATCATCTCCATCCCCCATCATCCCCATCACCCCATCATCATCCTCATCATCCCCATCATCCATCATCCCCATCACCCATCATCCCCATCATCCCCATCACCCCCATCATCCCATCACCCCCATCATCCCCATCATCCCCATCATCCCCATCATCATCATCCATCATCCCCATCATCCCCATCATCCCCATCATCCCCATCACCCCCCATCATCCCCATCATCCCCATCATCCCCATCATCCCATCATCCCCATCATCTCCATCATCTCCATCATCCCCATCATCCCCATCATCACCCATCCCATCATCCATCATCTCCATCATCTCCATCACCCCCATCATCCCCATCATCCCCATCATCATCATCCCCCATCATCCCCATCATCATCATCCCCATCATCCCCATCATCCCCATCATCCCCATCATCATCATCCCCATCATCCCCATCATCCCCATCATCCCCATCATCCCCATCATCATCCCATCATCCCCATCATCCCCATCATCCCCATCATCCCCATCATCCCCATCATCCCCATCATCCCCATCATCCCCATCATCCCCATCCCCCATCATCCCCATCATCCCCATCATCCCCATCATCCCCATCATCCCCATCATCATCCCATCATCATCCCATCATCACCCCACCCCATCATCCCCATCATCCCCATCATCCCCATCATCCATCATCATCCCCATCATCCCCCATCATCCCCATCATCCCCATCATCCCCATCATCCCCATCATCCCCATCATCCCATCATCCCCATCATCCCCATCATCCCCCATCATCTCCATCATCCCCATCATCCCCATCATCCCCATCACCCCCATCATCCCCACCCCATCATCCCCATCATCCCCATCATCCCCATCATCCCCATCACCCCCATCATCCCCATCATCCCCATCATCCCCATCACCCCCATCATCCCCATCACCCTCATCATCTCCATCATCCCCATCATCCCCATCACCCCCATCATCCCCATCATCCCCCGTCATCCCCATCATCCCCATCATCATCCCATCATCCCCATCACCCATCATCCCCATCATCCCCATCATCCCCATCATCCCCATCATCCCATCATCACCCCATCATCCCCATCATCCCATCATCCCCATCATCCCCATCATCCCATCATCTCCATCATCCCCATCATCCCCATCATCCCCTATCATCCCCATCACCCCCATCATCTCCATCATCCCCATCATCCCCATCATCTCCATCATCTCCATCATCTCCATCATCCCCCATCATCCCCATCATCCCCTCCATCATCTCCATCATCTCCATCATCCCCATCATCCCATCATCATCCCCATCATCCCCATCACCCCCATCATCCCCATCATCCCCATCATCCCCATCATCCACATCATCCCCATCATCTCCATCATCCCCATCACCCCCATTCATCCCCATCATCTCCATCATCCCCATCATCCCCATCATCCCATCATCTCCATCATCTCCATCACCCCCTTCATCCCCATCATCCCCATCACCATCCCCATCATCTCCCATCATCATCCCCCATCATCCCCATCATCTCCATCATCCCATCATCATCCCCATCACCCCCATCATCTCCATCATCCCCATCATCCCCATCACCCCCATCATCCCCATCATCTCCATCATCCCTATCATCCCCATCATCATCTCCATCAGCCCCTTCATCCCCAGCACCCCCTTCATCGACGTCATCCCCATCACCTCCATCATCTCCATCACTCCCTTCATCCCCATCATCCCCCTCATCCCCATCATCTCCATCACACCCATCATCCCCATCATCTCCATCATCCCTATCATCTCCATCAACTCCATCATCTCCATCATCTCCATCATCTCCATCATCATCCTAATCACACCCATCACCCCATCATCCCTACATCCCCATCATCCACATTATCCCCATCACACCCTTCATCCCCATCACCCCCATCATCCCCATCATCTCCATCAGCCCCTTCATCCCCATCACCCCCATCATCCCCATCATCTCCATCATCTTCATCATTCTCTTAATCCCCATCACCCCCATCATCTCCATCATCCCCATCACCCCCATCATCCCCATCACCCCCTTCATCCACGTCATCCCCATCACCTCCATCATCTCCATCACTCCCTTCATCCCCATCACCCCTATCATCCCCATCATCCCCATCAACCCCATCTGTCAAAAAAAAAGAGAAATGTCTTCGTTTTTTTTTAGATTATTTTAAGAGTGAATGTTCATATGTAGTTGTTGTTCATACTTGTTCATAGTTCTGTGCCTCTCCCCTTATTACATGTTTGAAAAGATATACGGCGGAAGGAACGTTTCAAGATTTTCATAAAAATCATAAAAAAATATCAACTTTACACATTTGTTCAAATTATGTGTGCTACAATATTCGTTTGAGTCAGATGGAAATATTTTTATGAGTGTGTGAGGGCAACAGAAAGTAAGAATATAACCTTAACAGTTTTATTGTGAAAATATGACAACACCCGATCTTAATGTAAACGTTAGTAGAGACAAAGACATCCTGCTCCCTCAGCACCATTATGAATAAATAAACTGTTTAATAGGAATTAGATTACGATAATTAATATATAATAAAACAACGTGTGTCAACTGAAGATCGACAGAAGAATGATTTATTGAACATAGACAAATACAATAACGCTTATTGACATGATTGCCACAAGATGGCTAGTTGTATCCATATTTTGATATCCACAACACTTCCCATTAAAATATGATCTATTTTAAACTATATAAATACTTAACATGAACTTAAAGTTAAAATATATTACACTCTAACAATTCCTAAAGCATTTACATGTTTATAATGTTTTACAACACTTAAGCTTTTGGTAAATAAATCTGCAGGCATATCAGATATACACAAATAATTAATACTAACAATGTTTTTATTTATAATATCTCAGCAATAGTGATACCTGACATCCATATGTTTAGTTTTATTATGGAATACTGGGTTCAGTTATAATTTCTGAGCACTCATACTGTCATTATACGAGTACAAAATAATAGTATACATTCTACAAGTCACTTCATTTTGTAAGTTTCTCAAATACACTGCTTCTTTGCAGGCTTCTGATTTTGACACATTTTCAGCTACAGTACTAGAAAGTGAAATACATTTTTGTTTGCTACAATTCCAGGATATAACTGATCCTGACAAAATATAACAAAACCCTGAATATGATTTACTGTCATTAACATCACTGCTCCAGTCCTTATATCATTATAACATATCTTCTACCTGGCAATTTCCCAGCTATAGCCAGGGTCTGCCTATATCATTATAACATATCATTATAACATATCTTTCCTTATAACATATCCTTCAATATTATCATTTTTATTCTT
Organism: Danaus chrysippus; assembly: GCA_916720795.1. Taxonomy (NCBI): domain Eukaryota; kingdom Metazoa; phylum Arthropoda; class Insecta; order Lepidoptera; family Nymphalidae; genus Danaus; species Danaus chrysippus. The sequence goes on along the minus strand of CAKASE010000045.1, from coordinate 12,247,873 downwards.
ACTACATTTCAAACCAAATTTTATGTTTTCTTTAAGTATATATAATATTCTTTTAGCATAAACCCAAAGCTCTTCACTAATACAGTTATTGAATTGGATTAGGTATTAGGTAGGATCTTCAAACTGCCTATAAGTTGTTGATAAGGATTCTGATTATTTATTTATTTAGGCACACAAACAGAATATAATCCGGATTACATTTGAGTTACAGTCTAAAATTATATTTAGCTTGATTATATTCCCAAGCATGTGTACACTTCATAATCATTACAAAACCAATATTTTTGTCAGGAGCTACATTATTTAGGTACAATTTAAGACTAATGAATAAATAGGAACATATAACTTAAATTCAATTACTTAGTTGTTGATACAAAAAAAACATTAACGGACATTACAAATTAGTTTAAATTACATTCACTGAGTCAACAATAATATAAATAGGAGCAAAAGAGACAGATACAGTCAATTAAGATTGTGTAACAAGTATAATTAAAAAATAAAATAAAAAATTTAAAGAATTAAATTAAAAAATTATAATTATAATAATAAATAAATTGTCAAAATTAAAATATAATTCAATAACAACTACATGGCAATAAACATAAGAAAAAAAAAGTCATTGGAGAGTAAATCATTGAATCGTCAATATAATAAGCCTTACCCTATTTTTAAGCCTTGTAAAATTGGGATCAAATATATCTAACATGTCACTGTGTTTTGAAAGTAAATCATTGTATGTACGGCAGTCTAATGATAGGGTTATAATATGATGTATTACTAATGTGAACGCTGAGGACGAAGGTATTCAAATGTGGATGTTGAGATCTAAATTTGATGTTAAAATGAATGAGTGTTAATAAGGCAGATAGGTCGATTCTAGAATGAATTATTTTGTGCCATGCATAAAGTTCAATTCACATATGTCTTTATTTTAGTGTGAGCATATTAAAATAGTAAAATTCTATCTTTTAAGAAATATTAGATTTCTCAGAAGACTAATTTTTATTGTAAATCCAGAGTCATAAAAGCTGAAGGTATAAAATAAAAACAGCCCTTTTTTATTTCCCATACAAACGTTTTTTTTTACATTAGATTTGACAACTAATATGAGAATCATTCTGTCGAACTTCAAAACACGGTGATTTATGGCTTACAAGTAAACTCCAAAAATATAAATAAAAAAACGTAATAGATATTTCTTGATTATAGGGCGATACGAAGTTCGCCAGGTCTTCTAGTATTTAATAAATATTGATTAATAAGTTTACATTCCGCGAAATGTTGCGTTTAAGGAACGTTGGAATTACTGAACTTGAATTTCACTAGCAACTCTTTTATCGTAATAGTATTATGTATTACTGTGAGTTATGTATTTTAAAACAGTCAACATGAAGATGAACTTAAAATTTTTTACTCATATAAATTTTTGAACTACTTCTATATTGTCGACGTTTATTTACATGCTGAAAAAAAGAGCGTGGGAATTGAAACGTTGACGCGGGCTTTTTAAAAGGGCAATGTCCATTTTTGGCCTAGCGTGAACAAGCTGCTATCAAAAAACAAGTTTATGAAAAAATAAAATATTTTTTTAGCTAGCCATTCTATTGTTGTTGGAGTGTACATTTGTATTTTATTGAAAAAATATTTTTAAAGTATCTTCATTGATTTGCTTTATTGATCCACGTTTTGTGTTACCTGCAAGATCTCGCAGTACTTAATACAACTATAAGTATTTAATAAAAAAAATATAATATTTGTTTTTAATTAGTTTCGTCATTTAAAACGTTTTATAAACTGAAATATGAAGAATGTTAAACATAATCATATTTGTTTTCGATCGATTTTTTAATGATGTTTTTCTATTGCAACACTAATAAAACGAAAAAAATACATATTGACATTGATATGTCACAGACTGATTGTTTACATTCGCTTTGTTTACCTATATACATTGAGAGTGTTGATTTATTATGGATTTTCTTTCAACGATTGTTTATTCATTATGGGCTCCGACCTATCTTTTTCCAATGACCCCTGCACATCTACGGACCCCGAATTTCGCTCAAACGATGACCCTGGCTTTTGTATTATGGACTCTGATCAAGGCATAAACGATGAACAACACTCACGTAATATGGACCCCGAAACTAGCTCCATCGCTAACCTCGGCTTGAATATGGACATTGAACAAAACCAAAGCGTGTCTCATGATAGTCTGCACACAGAAGAAGTGACTTCTTACCAATCCGTATCTCTGAGATGCATAAACTGTGGAAGTGATTTGATAGAGAGAAGGCGACATAGTCTAGATCTTAATTAGGTTCAGTCTATTATAAGACAGTGGATAGCTCCTCGACGAGTAAGTGTCAATTTAATTAATTATTTAAATTACTCGTTTTTTAATAGATATGTATTGTATATGCTATTCCTATAATGCAAAATGAGGTTTTATTGTTTTATATAATTATAATCCATAAGGATTAAGTATATAAATACTGTTGTATTATAATAAATGAAAAGATGTTTACTCCTAACACATTAGCTGACTTTGTTATCGAAAATAATTTAAATAGAAGGCGGGCAGATTTTCAACCTATAAATGTAAACATGTATAGTTTCATATTTCCAAGAATAGAATATAATGATCTTATATTAATTGCATGTGGAACATACCAACTAAAACAAGCTTGTTTGTATTACGGGCAGCACATAAGAGGCGAAGGTTCCTATACTTTAGAAAAATGTAGAAATATAGCCAGCGACCTATTAGTTGACTACCTGATTCCTTTGGCCAACTGCAGATTATTGCATGGAAAAATACAAAGCAGGCATGTAAGTCAAAAAATATATTTTATATATACAGGGTGACTGGTGAATTACTATTGATATTTGAGGACGTGATATTTGACGATCATATATGACAAAATAAAAATTAATATAACATAAATATTAATAAACTTCTAAGTAAAGTCAACCAAAAGTTATGTAAATAATTACGCATCGTATGAACACCCTACAGATTAGGTATACACACACACACACACACACACGTGCGGCGGCGTGTTGTTGTATCAGCACGCCGCCGCACGCGTCCACACTTGGAACACTTGGAACGTGTACACACTTTATTTATTTATACGGAAATTTGGTCAAAAATTAAGTACCTATTTTTTTTACATAATTCGAATGAGAATCATGTACCGAGTATGCTCTTTAAATATTGATAGTAATTCACCAGTCACCCTGTATATATTATATGATAATAATCACAATGGTAAGGAAGCTATAAAAGAATATTATTGTAATTGTATGGTTGGTCGAAGGACAGTGGGTTGCTGCGCTCATATAATGACTATTTTATGGTTTTTAAGTTGGGCAAGGTATCAGGAACACATTTCACCACCTGTCCAATTTCTTGAACACATATTAATAACATATGATGTCTCAGAATAAAAATAAATCATAAAAAATGTTGTTTTATTTTGCTTTAACCTGTTTTTCCTCACATGACAAAAATCTCTTTTTAAACATTTTGATACAAAATTAAGTTCATATTCTCATTATTACTAGTTAGTGCTTTTAAACTAATTACAAAAAATATGATAAAATGGCTGTTCACGTCAGGCCAAAGTCCCCATACTAAGTGGACAATCTTCTTTTAATTATTTTAAATAGTTTTATACTATAATTTGCAAAGTTTTGTAAAAATTCACCGCGATGCTCCATATGCACAGAGGGGTATTCTTTCAAAGAATGCAAGGTTAACATTGAAAAAGCTTAACATTAATTGTAATGGCAATCACATTGCCATCTCTAGCCAGTGCCCTATAAGGCAAAAGAAAATCGCAAACAGTAAACCCAAATCATATGCTGACACGTTAAAAGATTCATTAAATTTTCCCTCCCTTAATAAAAAATTAAATACCCAAGAAGAATATAATAGTATTGCGTGTATTATAAGATACTAAAATACACGCAATACTATCAAATTCTGAAACTATGACTATTAACAGAATCTATAGTAAAAGTTATAACTTTAAATAAAACTCAAAATATAAGTATTAGTTCACATTTTATTAGCTCAGCTATTAAAGAAACCGTCCAAGACAAAAATAGCAAATCGTCACATTCTACCACTAAATCTTAAATATTGTACAGTGGAATGCTCAAAGTCTGTTAAGTAACAGACTTGAGTTTCAAAATTTTGTAAACCAAAATAATATACAGGTAGCTCTTATTTCAGAAACTTGGATCAAGCCTAGCATTCAATTTAATTTATGTGGTTATACCATGATTAGTAATGACTGCGGTAATGATCATAATGGCGTAGCAATATTAATTAAAAATGGTATACATTTCTCTAAACTAGATACTTTTTATGATGATTCGTTACAAAATGTAGTAATTGTTATTAAACTGAAACATAAATACATTTATTTGGTTAGTTTTTACAGTCCTGGTAACAGTTTTCCTGCTTGTGAAAAGGCGAAGTTCGATAGTTTATTGTACAGTATTCCAAAACCCTTGATAATTGCAGGTGATTTTAACGCCCATCACACTTTTTCGGGTTGCAGTCGCATAGATTCTCGGGGCAGAGCTATTATGGATTCCATGGATGACAATAACTTAATACTTTTAAATAATGGTCAACCAACAACTATAGGTTCTCTTATTTGGAAACCTAACAGTCTAGATTTAACTATGGAGTCTTCTTCTTTATTTCTTTCTTGTGACTGGCAAGTTCATCAGGACCCTTTAGGCAGTTATCATCCGCCAACTATCACAAAATTTACTCTCGTAAGAGATCAACATGAGCCCTCTATTTCCTTGAACAACATTCCTTTTCACAGCAATCTGAAATTAGTAAATTGGGATAGTTATGACCAAACTGTTAATAAAATGTTAATGAACTTTAAAGTTGACAATAGTGATTTCCATGACTCATATAGAAAGTTTTGTTCAATTATTCTATTGGCAATCAAATTCTCCGGGCCCAGCTTAAACCATAACATAACTGATAGTAATAATAACCGTCCTATAAAAAGGTGTCAAGTACCTTGGTGGAATGATAAATGTTCAAAAGTAGGCGAAGACTGCAAGAACGCCTACATTAATTTCAAAACTAGTCTTAATAGTAAAAATTACATTAATTTCAAACGCGCACAAGCCGTTAAAAAGCTTTCCGAGTTCTAACTTATTTTCTGACCTCAATTGGGTTCAAACATTTTTATATAAATACACACCGGATACTGTTCCACAACAGATAAGTATAGATAATGTTCTTGGAGTAAATAGTGATAATTCATACATAATGGGTTGTTTTACTATGCAAGAGTTTAGCTTTTAACCTGCTTTAGCCTCAAGAAAAGATTCTTCATGTGGCCTGGATTGGCTTTCCTACAGAATGTTTAAACTTTTAAATGTTCAATCTCTATCTATTTTTTTAAGTTTATTAAATAGTTTATGGACGTCTTCTATTATCCCAGAGGATTGGAAAACTGACTGTTTGGTACCAATATTAAAACCTGGCAAAGACTTTAATTTGGCTGATTCTTATCGTCCTGTAATAGGAGTTCATGTGTTGGAAAAACTTTCCAACAATTAATAAAACAGAGATTAATTTTTCACATAGAAAGTAATAATCTTTTACCTTACAATCAGTTTGGCTTTCATTGTGGCCGTTCTGCTTGTGAGAGTCTACATCATTTCTGTCTGGATATCCACGATACTCGTTCCGAGAATAAAGTACTAGTTGGTGTTTTTGTTGACATTGTAGGGGCTTTCAATAATGTAGATCTGAACAAATTATCCTCAATATTATTATTACTGCGGGTACCTGGAAAAGTTGTAAATTGGATTTTTAATTTGTTGAACTACAGAAAAGTGTTTGTTACGGTTAACAATCAGTTATTTGGTCCAAGATATTCTTGTAGGGGTGTATCACAGGGTGGTGTATTGAGCCCATTGCTTTTGATCCTATTCATACATCAGCTAAATTTAACTCTGGGGTGTGAAGTTTCTAATCTGCAGTTTGCAGATGATTTACAAAGATGTACAAAGTGTACAATCAGTCCTCAATGTAGCTCTCCTAAGACTAAAGAACTATTTTGATAGCCTTCGGCTGGAGGTCAGCAATGAAAAAAGTTGTTGTCTTTTGAAAAAATGGAATTAGAAATAGGAATGTAAATATTTTGTTCAATAATAATGTAATGTCTGTAGAAAGCTCTGTAAAGTTTTTAGGTGTTATTTTTACAAACAATTGTAGATGGAATAAGTATGCTGAAACTCTAGAATCTCGAGCTTTAAATGCTTGTAACATTTTAAAATCTTTAACAAGCACATATTGGGGTGCTGATCCAAGGATTCTATTAACATTGTATAAATCATTAGTAAGGAGTCATTTTGAATATGCTTTTTTGTTTTGCAGGGGTAAGAACTATAGTAAACAAATTAGAAAAGATACAAAACAAATGTTTGCATATTATATTGGGTGCCATGGGAACTACTCCCATAGTGTCAATGCAGGTGGAATGTAATATACCTCCATTAGCACTTAGGTTTAAATACTTACAATCAACATTTTTTGCGAGGTTGCTCTCTGTCAGTAATCATCCACTTCTTGTTAAACTGCGGGACACTATTAACAGGACTGCCAATATTAATTCATGTGTTTCACGGTTTTTCTGAAACAGAACAAATTGTTAATAAACACAATATTTTTTCTAGCATGGTATGGCCTTGTTACTTTGGGTTATATGAATCAAAATTTATGTAGATTAAAATTGTAGTCAAAAGTCTTGTAAAGTATAAGGAAGACATTTATAGGGAACTTGATATATACAGATGGGTCTAGGAACAATGAAGCAGTCTCTATAGCTGTCTATGATAGTCTGATCAAAAGTGGACTCGGTCATAGGCTGAATACATAGCTGTATATACAGCTATGGAGCACATTCAAACACAGACTCATCCTAAGTGGATTATAAAAACGGATAGTTTAAGTTTATTAACGGCACTACAAAATCCACAATTAAATTCAAAAACTAACTATATTGTATATAAAATAAGAGAGTTGTATCACCTGCTGTCTCAAAACAAGCAAATAGTCCTATTCTGGACACCAGCCCACATTTGTATGCATGGTAATGAGCACGCAGACTATTTAGCTAAATTTATTACAAATCCGGCCCACAATCAATTAAGTCATAGCTTTTTAAATTTTCCCAATTCCTTATTCAGACGCTCTATCCCTTTTCAAACTCACGTTGCAGAAAGAATTTTACAACTTGTGGCATCAGGTGGTAAAGGTAAAAGGAAAATGGTTCGCTACAATAAAGAAAAAGGTCTCTTCCCAGGTTTACCTGGGGTAGTGACTATAGCCATAGAAAGTATTATACCACAATCTGTCGTTTGCGTCTGGGACATTGTAGTTTTGGTGCTCACCTTTTTAGGGTTGGTGTTTTTGACTCTTCAACTTGTAGATATTGCAATAATGCTGATGAAACCCTCGAACATATATTTTTTGATTGTCCACAGTTTAGTATTCAAAGGATGGTCCTTGTAGATCAACTTTTAAGTATTTTTTAAAACTGCTGAAGATATCCCGCGCTCCCTTCAGCAATTACTAAGCATTCAAGAATGCTTCTTGCCAGTTTATGGCTTTATTGTATCTACTATAAATGAAATCTAATTGTTATATGTACATATGTATATACTAATAACTTTTTCGTTTTGTTTAAGATATTTGTTTTTCAGCTATTTTCAGAATTTGACCGTTTCATCGATTGTGACAAATGAATTGTACTAAAAATGACATTACAAGGACTTGACAAAAAGAAAACAGGCATAAAAAAATATTTTAAATAAAGACATGGCTTAGGCCTTATAATTAAAAAATGATTCAAGAAGAAAATTAAAAATGTAATTAAAGATACAAAATACAAAAGACATGGCTGTAAAATTATTTACGTGCTCCTCTATGACAGGACCAATACTATCGAAGCAAATCAATATTCGAACCTTTCAATGAAGGTAATGCATTTTAGATGGTCTGCTGGCATTTTTAATGTTTCATTATTTTAAAAATGAGTGGTAATTTAGCAATTTTATCTTTTTTATCCAGGTCAGCATTATAACATAGATGAATATTTTCCTTTATAGAGTAAAAAGAGCAATGTCCATTTTTGGCCTAGTATGAAAAAGCTGGTAAAAAAAAATTAGTTTATAAAAAAAAAAAATATTATTTTTAGCTAGCCATTCTGTTGTTCTTCGAGTGTAAAATTGTGTTTTTTTATTGAAAAAATATTTTTAAAGTATCTTCATATATTTGCTTTATTGATCCACGTTTTGTGTTACCAGCAAGATCAATTAACGATTGCGTCAAATCGAATCATCTCGCAGAACTTAATACAACTATAAGTAATTAATACAAAAAAAATATTAAAAATATTTGTTGTAATTAGTTTCGTCATTTAAAACGTTTTATGAACTGAAATATGAAGAATGTCAAACATAATCATATCTGTTTTCGATCGATTTTTTAATGATTTTTTTTCTATTGCAACACTAATAAAACAATTAATACAAATTGACATTGATATGTCACAGACTGATTGTTTACAATCGCTTTGTTTACCTATATACATTGAGAGTGTTGATTTATTGTGGATTTTCTTTCAACGATTGTTTATTCATTATGGACTCCGACCTATCATTAACCAATGACTCCGGCACTTCTACGGACCCCGAATTTCGCTCAAACGATGACCCTGGCTTTTGTGTTATGGACTCCGAACATAGCATAAACGATGAACAACACTCACGTAATGTGGACCCCGAAACTAACTCCATCGCTAACCTCGGCTTGAATATGGACATTGAACAAAACCAAAGCGTGTCTCATGATAGTCTGCACACAGAAGAAGTGACTTCTTACCAATCCGTATCTCTGAGATGCATAAACTGTGGAACTGATTTGATAGAGAGAAGGCGACATAGGCCACCCAGAAGTCCAGATCTATCCCCAGCTGACTTCTTTTTATGGGGTTATTTAAAGAGTCGTGTCTACATCAATAAACCAAATACACTACATCAACTAAAAGAAAAAATTAGCGAAGAGATATCGACGATCTCACGGTCTCTGTGCGGAAGAGTATTCGAAAATTTCGTTACTCGCTTAGAAGAGTGTAAAAATCGAAATGGTGGTCATTTAGATGATATGATTTTTAAAAAATAATTTCCAACTAATTAGCTTTCTTTTAATAAAACAATTTTTAAAATATGTCAAATACTTTTTTTTTAAATGATTATTTCAAATGTTAACTAATTCATGGCCCACCCTGTATTATATATATATTTTTTGTATTAAGGGCCAAAGGCGTTAAGGTCATAACATTTCAGTGATCAGTAAAATAAGTTGTGATTTATAAGTCTTGATTATTGACTTTAATTTAAAAAAAAACTATTTGCTTTGTGTATTTTTTTTTGTCTGTATACATCATACATATTACTAGTTTTTTAGACTTTTCGATTATAAACATGTTTGGTTTTTATCGCTATCTTGCAAGCAAAAGTTTTAACACAAATATATGCAAAATATAATTAAGAATAATTGTTGATTAATTATAAATTTCTCATTACTAAGCAATATATAATGTAATTAGCTTATCTTCGTTCACAAATGCATAAAGACAAATTAAATAATTATCATTTGTTTTATTTATATTGTAAATTTGAATAATACTCATCATATATATTGAATGTTGTTCCATCATTTGTCTTGTGGCAGAGTGTCTCGTTATATTAAAACAAATAATTTCTAAATACTGTTGAAGTGTTTTTTATTGTACGTAAATAGTTATTCCGGTAAACAAGGTAAGTTTTGAAAAATAAAGGAAAAGTTATTTTCTTCAATTTTACCACAAAATTTGATTATTCTTTAGTAATATCTATTACTTTATTGTATTTTAACCTCACAAATGATTTTTATTTAAACGAAGTTTCCGATATATATCATAGTATATATAGGTATAAATTACTAGGTATCCTTCCGATTTCTTATGTTTTTTATTCCAAATATTTTATTTTATTGGCAGCACAAGACGGCATAGAATGTTTGTTTTCCTGAGATGATTGTGGTCCTAGCACCGAAGATTATTTTCATATAAAAATTAGAAATGAATTTATATTTAATATTCACAACGTGACTAAAAAAATACCAAAAACGAGATTAATAGAATGAAAAAGTTGGATATTTTTTAAATGTAACTTCCTTTGAGTATCTTTGGATACTGTTTAAAAGCTTTTTTTGTTAAGACCTACACAGTTAACTGTTGATCGCACAGGAGACTGTTTGTGAGTTCAATAACCGTTACATACTATTATAACGGTGTTCCTGCTGCTATTTTATAACAAAGTAGATCGCTGTAAAGGATGTTTTAATATATGTACAGGATGAGGGTGGTGTTAGTGTGTGTGTGTGTGTGTTGCTGGTGGCGACGTAAGCTCAGGGTCAATACGACTGGATCAATAGCACAAGGAATGGATACGAGTACATTAACTGTTTGTTCAACAGGACCTGTGGACCCTGGGGCAGGAGTACCGTGTGAGTACAACCAGCTCTTATGATAAAGTTATTTACTGAATACCCTAACCGTTACCTATGTTATTACATTTTCGTTTCTTATATTTTATAAACTCACTGTCTGAGGGTCTGTTATTTAAAATAATATTCATAGATATTATAACTTTAAAATATATATATATATATATATATATATTTTTTGATAATGATTTTTTTATTATTGTAATGTGTAATTTTTTTTGAACTGACAACGGACCCGGAACAAGCCCAAGCGATGAATCCGGCTGAAATTTTGCATTGACTAAATAATTTATTTAATTGTTTTTTCTTTCTGGTTTGGGTAATTTTATGATGAAATATGGTATTTTAATTTAAAAAAAAATCTTATTTTACATTACTGTCAACAAAATTTATTAGTCGTAAAGGAAAAATATGTCTCTTGTTTCGGCAATACTATTAGTGTTACAAAAAAGTAAATAAATGTGAGAATTAAAAAATTTTTGTTTTTTTTAAATAGTAATGATTTATTGGTCTCAAAAAAAGTATATATATTTAGGATTCTAACAAAGTCCTTAAAAAAATATAGTTTTCTTATAAAGCCAATACTTTTGAATAACAAATAAAAACCTTAACTAGAGTCTAGAACAAACTAGTTATTATCCTAACCGAATACAGCTTAAATAAGTTAAATTCAATTTACAACAATATGTACGAGTCTTGTTCACAAAATACTTTCCCGCGTAAAAGTCGAACAAGCCAAGCGTTATCGCTTTAAAACTACTTCGGAAACGTTCTTGAATTTAAAGTTTTGGTTCAAATTATAAGTGTGTTTCCTAAGTATATATATTAAACATAAGAAAAACTCCATATTTTTTGAGCATTTGTAACATAGGAGGATATTTTTACAACAAATTTAGTAAAACACATAATACTTTATATGTAATTATAAATCTAGATTAAAAAAAATATATTATTCTGACAAAAGATTGACATCGTTCAATCAATTTACGCTTACTATTTCGATATATTAGTAATATTCTACATAACATAAGAGATATATAAATTTATTAACTATCATTATTACGTGCCTACTGAATCCCATTCCTACCGTCTCAGCACCAGCATATATAACCAGAAGGCGACTTCGTACTGCATTATCTACACTTACTTCTATTCTACTTTAGTGTTGTCGTTTCTTCATAGATACAATATTTCAATATTCCGTTTTCGCGATGGCCAACCTCCAGAAATGCTCGTCATTGGAGTAGAACATCCGATACTTTGAAACAAGATTTAAAACCATTGCGAAAACGGATGGAAATACAATACTAGTACGTAACAATATGTGTGTCAAAATATATTATTAAAATATCCCCTAGATAATAAGATATCCCCTTTAAACATTTCACAGGTTTTGTTAATATAAAATATACTTTACCGCAATTAAAATTTGGACTAAGTTCCTATACATAATTGAATGAAAAGCATCAGTGTAAGCCATAAGGTTTACAAATTGATATTGTAAACATATAATTTTTGTAAAAATTTCCAGATATCCAAAATCTTGAGCCTTTATGCTTGACGACCATATCTTTTCACAAATACAATCCGATCCTTAAATGTTTTCATCTATATTAATAAAGAGGAAAGATTTGTTTGTTTGTTTATTTGTAATGAATAGGCTCCGAAACTACTGGACCGATTTCAAAAATTCTTTCACCTTTGGAAAGCTACATTATTCCCGAGTAATAAAGGCTATATTATATTTTAAAAAAATTAGGGATCCTTACTAAAACTCCGATAATGTAACCCAAGGTGTAACAAAATGATCTGAAAAATTCCTTACGTCGCGTGCGTATAAATTACTTTATATTCAAGACGGCTTCAATACCTTTTTTATAACTCTTTGAATTATTCAATTCGGACATTTAATTCGGAAGATATCACAAGTTTAAAAATGCAAGTATTAGAAAAAAGTCGCGTGGTTGCCGCTCACCGCGCTCAGCTAACCAGCATGCGATGTAGGCTCCATGTAAGCGTCACTGGGGTACGGGGGGAGTCAATCCCAACTAATATTATAAATGCAAAAGTAACTCTGTCTGTCTGTTATGCTTTCCCTCTTAAACCTCTCAACCGATATTAATGAAATTTGGCACAGACAAACTTTAGACCCTGAGAAAAAACATAGGCTACCTTTTATTGCGAAAAAGGGGATGAAGAGGTTGAAAGTTTGTATGGAATTTCTTAATTTTAAAAGATAAAACCATCAAACTTTATATTTAGGAACTTGATGAGAAAAAACAATTTGTTCTAGCGTTTTCAAAATTTAAAATCGTTTGTTATTTTTACCACCGTGGGGGTGAAATTCTACACACGGAATTCCCGAAATTCGAACAGAACGGGAACTACGAATCTTAATTTTTTGTATACAAAATTTTAACCACTGAACCTAGGAACATCATGTTTAGATGTTTTGGGTGTATCAAGTTAATTAAAATTGGCTTTTGAAGTTAAAGTTCCTTTTAACGAATAAATATTTAAAATAAATAACGAAGACTACCTACTCTGCATCGCTGCCGATGCTGAAAATCCGATGAAAATAGTTCAACACTTAAATATTAAGTATTCTTTACAACACAAAACGAAACTAATAAAGTTATTCCTTGTATCCAGTTCGGTCAAAAAAATATTCGATTCGAAAGTTTAATAATGGAATGAAACTCAATAACTTTATGGATCTTTATTGTAACACACATATTACCTACTATAGTTATTATAAACAAATCAATTACTGAATTTTAAAAATAATATTTAAGTTACCTTACCGTAGTAAATAAATAATATAAATAAAAAGTTAAAACATCGCACTTTGTTACAACTATTTAAAAGACATTTCAAGTTATATTTGTCAAATAAAAAAAAAATAGTATTGAAGGACTGTTAATAAAAAACATAAACACACATTCAATAAATTATAATCAGTAGTATGCCTCTTAATTAATAATACGTAGTGTGTGGCCACTAAACGTGCGAGTAGTCAGCGCGTCACGTCACGTGATGAGCACGCTCGCCGACACGTCCGGGGACGAGTGACGAGCGGCGGAACACGCGCGACCACCACTCACTGTTCGCACATCTACCTGCAGGTGATATATAAATATATACATATAAACGTTGGAAACAGATTGTCAGAAGAAAGTTTAAGCTGAAATATTTTCTAATTAACGAATTATTTACAATTAGTACCAAATAATTCGTAGATTTGCACTTTCCCCGACGACATGTAATCCATTCAATACATTTAAGTACTTGCTTAAAACGTTCTGACAGCATACGTTTTATGATTAATAGATTCTATTTAATAATGTGTATATAATTTTTCAGTGATTTTTTTTTTTGTGAAAACATTTTTTTTTATTAGACAAATACTAATTAACTCGCCTTAATTTTAACACAAATATCAATTAAATGTTCATCTCAATGTTTCATGTATGGGTTACGAAGCTTAAGTAATAATTGATTCGTATAAAAATATGTGCTTATAATAGTTTACCATTCGTAAATGTAACCAATCGCGATGACAACGGATATCCGGTGATGACGCAGCACTGCTCGTCTGGTCCCCCACGTACGAGATGTATTTACCACGGTTGTCCAATGGCAGAGTCTGAAATTAAACAATAATATGTATTACAATAGACAGAAAAATGACATTAATATAATATACATGTATATATTATGAGGCTTATATTGAACTCTTACAATATATATACCTACTTTCAAATCTTGCTCCAACAGAAAAATTTCTTTTAAGCAGCTAGTTGTCGACGAATATATGTATTACCTTTGAATTTATTAAATATCGATATTATGTTAATAGACAAAGAATCGAGAAGGCTTTCGATACATGATAAAAAATAACTACATAACTAGTTATATAACTATAATATTAATGATGTCGACATTTCAAATCCTCGCATCCTTTATACAGATTGGATAATGCTCGACTGAAATGATTGGGCCTCATATGTCCACCTAGATATTCTAGTCACTCCTTGTACGTATATCAAAGTCATGTTAATAAGTCTGTGTGTACACGCAGCTGGTCGACCAGTCCCTCAGCTCAGAGAGAGTGGTGCCTCGGACACACGAGCCCGACAACAATAGCGGACCCTGAGACCAATCCGTGCACTCTGACGATTAGAAATATACATACCTAATGTAATAATAATAATATACATACTTTATTAATATAACAATAAAAATGAAATATATACAAAATAAAAAATGATGCACAATAAGGCGGTCTTATCGCTAGGTCTAACCATCCATTCTCTAATGAACTTACGTAACTAGAGTAGGGAGATAATCGAGTACTTAAATAGGATAAATCGATTTTGCATCGAATATTATATTGGAAAATCCATCTTGCATCAAATTTTGTCCTCAAAAATTGTACAGAAGTAAGTGTACAGTGTACTAAGTGGTGCTCTAAATGCTTCAAAAGTCTAGCTTTAATTTTTACATATTAAAAAAATATCATCTCAAATATTTAAAAACAATAATTATGTTAAATAAAAATATATATAACAAATATGTACATGATATATGTCAACATAAAATGAACATTCGCCCAATATTTATAACAATTACATAAAATATTAAATAACAATTAATTATGTTTGTTGAATGGAATAAACGGCTTTATTTCATTCAACAAACTCTGTGTTTCCTACACCCCGTACTCAAGAATATGACTCATCCAACAAATAAAAACGTTGACATTAGCAAAATATTCGACGATTCCAGTGCAAAGGACGCCATAGCATAAAAAATATTTATCTAGATATAAAATAAGTTCAATATAATCATAGTAGAGGTCCAATAGTTATACCAAAGTCGGCGTAGTCCAACATTTGGTTCCATCATCATCAGCGGCCTCCAGCAGCTCCAGACAGTGGTTCAGCAACACGAAGGACTCCCTGCCTCACCGCCCATCACCTCGCCACATAAGTAATACGCTGCAATGGAAAAGTATACATACATACAAACAATGGAATTATTATTAGTACTCTTCTAATAACTTTAAAGACATTTACATGAAAATGTAATCAAAGTCATTTCATACACACATTGTAAGCAACTTTTGCATTATTTATATTAATTTGATAAATAACATTTGAAGATCATTTCTTAGCACTTAGCAAATCTATCCTGCTATCATTTGTAAAAAACGTGACACCTGTCATGGCATTATATTATATTAAATCTTTCACGAAAATTACTAAGTTATGAGTAAACAAAATATGGTTTTCATATGCCTCTTCAGATAAAAGCTGTTAAAAGATTCGTGATAAAATTATAGATACGGTCACGTAAACAAAAGCTTTAATTAGGCACAATAATTATTGTAATAAGAATAACTTCCAAAACAACTATTAGGTATGTCATAATTACTTATTTATGCTTGTCTGGACTGAAATAAAACTGATATTTTCAGATTTACGACGCGTTTTTTAATATTTTGCCTATATACTCCCGACCTTTCTTTTACTTTGCAGCAACCGAAAATATTAGTTCTAATTCAATGAATACTGTCAGTCTTGAACTCATGCTTGTCTGGACCATTCTTGAGACTTTATTAATAAAAACAAAAGAAAAATTAATACTTATAATATATAATAGAGTATTAATACTTGCCAACATCAGCAACAATGACGTCAGCGTATCGAGGCAGGGCTCGAGCTGCCTTGGACCCATCAGTAGTGTGGTAGCCTAAACACATTAACATTCTATTTTAATTTACATACCTTTATATCCATAACATCAGAATTTTTCTATGTAAATAACAACTAAATGACATTACAATTAATATTATAATTGCGAAAGTTTGTGAGTGTGTGTGTATGCTTGTTACTTCTTCACGCTCAAACGGCTGAACCGATTTTGATAAAATTTTGTATACAGGAAGCTGACGTCCAGGAATAACATATAGGCTACTTTACATCCCGGAAATACCGAAAATCCGCTGGTAACACCGCGGGGCGCAGCTAGTATTATATATTATTTGAGTTTTCTTTTCAAATCTAATTTGATCATTGTATAAAAACCTGTATGCTCCTTTCATCGGCTCCAGCTGTCACCATACTAGCGGCTGCTTCCTTCATGGCAGGAAGGGCTTTGGGGGTAGCGGACATCCTAACAAGGATCTCACTGCATACAGCATTGGATAAAGCACTGTCACTAGTAGACACTATCACTACACCGGCGTCATCTGTCAGATATTGTCGAAGTACTTCCAGAACTTGAGAAAGAACTTCTGGTATGTATGTCTGCGCTCATAATATCTACGCCTTCCATACGCTGGAACATAAATTGGTTAGTAAACACATGCACCTATAATGTAATGGAAAAAGGTTTTTTATTATCTTGAAAGGATAGCGCTTGACTGTCATTCCACGAGTTGGAACGTGGAAATTAAATCGTTGATGGTAATGCACTATACTGTTTAAATGTGATAAAAAATTATAATACACTTTTAAGCTAGCTTAAGTTTCAGTTAAATAAACAGTCGTTATAATTATAAGTTAAAAGATAAATAAATTAATATTGTTATTAAAATTGTGAAACAAGGCAAAAATTGCAATTTCAGCTAATCAAAACTATTAAACAATACAATAGGTTGTATTCATATTATTAATAATGAGTTATGCTTACTGAATTTATCTTGAACAGATGAGCAGCGTATCTGAGCCGTAATGTGCTGCCTTGTCCCAGCTCGTGCCACTCAGCGCTGCCACTGGCCAGCCTTCACTAACTTCTCCAGCGCTTCACTTTCTGAATCTGATTCTTTTGTTTCTTGTTGCATCTCTTCCCCCTCCTCTTCATAGTCAGCTCATGTACCTGGAATATTTAGAATAATATGTCACATCAACTAGCCTTCGTACAAACAACTTGATCCGAACTATACCAACTATCTTTGTATATACATCGTGTTAGTTACACTATTTATACGTCAAGAACGGCTGTACGGTTTGGCTGAAAATTTGTGGAGAGATAACTTAGAACATGGGAAAGGACGTAGGATAGTTTTCATCTGATCGAAAAAGAAATAAATTGATAAAATACAAAATGCTCTTATTTACTGTCTTTAAGGTTGAATAGTTTTAGTCCGGTCAGCTATACATTTCTAATTCTGACACAAACGCAAACGAAGTCGCCAACAGGAACTAGTATTTAAATAAACATATAGAGTGTTCTATATTTTACAATATATTACTTATACAAACTATCAATGAATCACTTTCAGCATTATCTTCATCAAAATCAAAATTTTATCAAAATCGGTTCAGCCGTTTGAGCGTGAAGAAGTAACAAACATACACACACACTCCCAAACTTTCGCAATTATAATATTAGTAGGATGTATCTAAGACTATCCCGTGTATTCAGTTAACATCTCGCCTGCCCATGATCACGGTTGCTGTAATGTAACCGAAACGTCGGGAATATGTAGTTTTAAAAATATTATATAATGCGTAATAGTCCGTAAATATTAGCTTCATTTAAATGAATACTCGCGAGAATCTTAGATCTCATTATAATATATCTAATAATTTATTTTTTAATTATTTTTTTTAATTTTGCTCATATCCAGAACATTTGTCAATAATAATACTTAACTAATAGGATTCTTAGCCAGCATTCTATGAATTTGATATATATATCGGCGCTACCAGCTTTAATAACGGATGCGACTTGAAAATAATTTGAGGCTGTCATCAATTCTTATTAGTATTTATGATTATTGTTAAAAGTAAAACGAAATCAAAAGAGAATAGAACTATGTTTGAATCTTGTTATAAATATAACGACTGGACGCACGACGGCGGACTCCAGATTTGAGAATTCAGAATTGATACTCGTAATTCAGAGTTCAGTGAGTGTGTATCATTGAAGTATGTTATTATGAAGAATCTTTGAGAAATACAGGAGCATTAAGATCAATTGAAGTTTCATTTTAAAATATCATGGACCGTACTTGAAGAAGTGACATTTGCAACGTCAGCGAGGCTGGCGTCTCTCTCTCTTTAAAATCAACGAATGATAGCTTACCCTGTATCTCCTAGTCCTATATCAATTTGTTCAGCCTTTCTAAAGTGCCCTTCCTGTCGTGATTGTTGAGCGAGTGGTCAGTAAATATCTCTCGTGTCTTCTTCTGCCAGATGTGTAGCGGCAACACGTAGACCTTCCGACACTTTGCCCGCGGCGTTGTACGCTCCTACACATTGTAACTCATTGATATGAGAACTCGTTCCGCTGTATCCCATTCCTGTAAATGTTTGCAAAAAAGATATTAAAGATATTAATTGACATATGAAACCTACTAGAATAGAATAAAAATCGACCCAAACATTGAATTCTAAAAATTTAATAAATTGATCGTGACGTTAAATCCGTGTGTAAAAGAACTTAATAATAATAATAACTTTATTGAAAAAAAAAAAAACACAATGATTACACAATAATACATCAAGGTTGAGGTGCGTTATGTTTTCAGCAGATTTTAAATTTCGATTGTCTTTGGACCCCACACTAGGAGACCTGTATCGTGGGGTCCGAAGGTCGTGTGTAAAAGAAGAAATGAAATTGATTCTATATCTTCTATAACATAAAGATATCAATGGATTGATTTACAATATATATATCTATCAAAACAAGCCCTATAGCAATATCTTATATCTTTAAATGAGCAATTCTTGTATCTATATTTATATATTATGGGAATCTCGGTATCGGCTCAAACGATGGCGATAAATCGATCTAGCTAGGAATCATTATCATCATTAATCATTTATAAAATGTTATTTTACGTAAAAAAGAATAACAAAAATTAGTCGTTTAAAATATGACGCTCCCTGACATCTAGTGGCGAATAGTAATACTACTTTTTGCTACTTGCTTTTATTAATTGCTTTAACGACACAACAGCAGATGGCGTTGTTGAGTACCAGAAGTTAGATTAAGAAATTAATTGTTGATTTATATTGTTTTCTGTCATCTTAACGTGTTGAATAAAAAATGCCTAAACGAAATTAATAACAAAAAAACCAAAATATATACTAATAATTCCTTAATACCCAGCAAAGCTCAGTAACCAGTTATTATTAATAATACCTGTACAATTTGAAGAGCTTTTTTATAATGATGTGCCTTCAGAGCCGCAGTGAGAGCATCAACGGTTCGAGCAGCCTCTATGAGATGAGGTACAGCGGCGCCCGCCTGTCGCGATGATACAAGCCACGCGCCCCACTCCCCTTCCAACCTGGTCACTTCACCGGGACAGGCCTGAAGAACAACAAACGATATAATAAAAATTAAAAACAAAAGTTTCAAATAGATAGTAAATTCTCTTGCTAGTTGAACGGCTCTTGCGACTACGCAACTATGTTGCCTCTAAAATAGTAATCAACAGCAGTTCTGATATCACCTTTACACTCGGATATTTCACCAGCCATTTCCCACCATTCCTCCTACAAAGGAAACAAATTGTAAAGTTCATAATCTATGTCTCTAATTAGTGAATCTTAACTTTTTAAAATGTACAGTAATATACAGGAGTTACAGTATAAGAATAAATATTAATGTTTGAGACAGTTATATTAAAAAAATATACTTCTGCTATTCTTTTTTAGTTAAATGCATAACCCTCGTCTTTAACTTGCATCATTCACACTAACATTATCTCTTCAATAGTATAATCAATAATACTAAATCAAAAACAAACGCTCATTGGTCATTTACGTATGTATTAAGACCTACAACGAATTGAGTAGGATCTTTTCATTACTACAACAAGACTATCCTTAGTGAGACCAACAAGCGGTATTCCTACAAATGGGTTCATACTTCAGTAGCATTTTTATTTAGCTATCTGATAATGGATCCATTTCCTTCCCTATTTTTTTTGTCTATCTGATAATGCAACCTTCACCTGTACTAGTTGATCGCTGGCAGCTCGTCTCGCCGACCACCCTTCACCCACACACGAACCGCGCCTCGCACGTCACCGCTTGACACTAAAAACCGCCCCCGCCTCGCCGAGACGACCTGTACCAACAAAATAATACTTTACTAGGGCCAATAGATTATTAGTGTTATCCTAACGAAGATGATATATAAGATTTTTCTAATATTTTTTTGCAGCGCGTAAAAATTTTATCAATCTTAAATTATATACTGAACAGTTATCATTTTTGCACCTGTTGACGTGAGATAGTCCATGTATTGCTGCCTGAGTAATGTCACCGCTTGTCTATCGACTTGTTCAGCGAGGGCGATGGCATCTGCCCATCTATTGAACTGCTTGTACATATTAATGGCCAATTTTGGCTGAGCGGCTCCACGTACGTAGTATTCTTCGGCGGTGGTTAAGTCCCCCACAAATATTGCTAGACGTGCACGAACCTCGAGACTCTTTAAACCTATGCATTATATTATAATCACAATTAATAAAATAAATACTATTAATACAATAAGCGGGTACAAAAAGAAATGCATGAGGTGTACCCAAAACGTTTAAATGCAAAAAATACCTTCATCAATATTCCCGTCCCCTTTGGCTGAAGCCAACTTTAGATAAAATGTTCGACAGTTTTCTCTAGATAAAATGTTCTAGCCTCATCACCCACTGCTTTATAGCATTTCGTCGCCAACTGAAAAAAATATATATGTTATGAGGTACTAAAACGACTTTTGAAAGGTTCTCTTGGTGTTCAAACGCGATAATATAACTCCACGCGGCGAATATTATAGATATATATATATATATATATATATATATATATATATATATATATATATACAGGGTGACTATATATATATATATTAGTATATATATATTAGTCTTTCTCTAATTTGAGCAGTGAGGAATATACCACCACAACTGAATGGCTAACAATTAACCAAACATAACTGTTTTTCGGTATCAGGGTTGTCCAATCTACTTGAACCTAACATTAATGTAATTAAACCAATAATAAATTTAAGTAGTTATTCTAAAACCATTGGACAATCTTTATTTCTATCATATATACATGGTCGCTCATAGGTAATGTCGATTCATATGTAAAAATTTCAACGCATCGATTTAAATATGTTGGAACTTCTTAAATTTATCTCTAGCTCTACAAACAGTACAGTAATTTTACTTTCTTTGAATAATTTTCTGTTTGTTTGTTGATGAACGACTACGTTTTGATAAAATAGTGGACAGGTGATGCAAATGTATGAGGTTTTGTTGAAGGAAAATTAAAATTACCGAAACCGGTTTTTTTTTTTTTTTCAAGACAATTCTAAACCATAAATGACGAAAGTAACGCAGAATACGATCAAAGAACTTAGTGATACTAAATTCCTGCAACATCCGAAATTCAGTTCAGACTTTACACTTGAGATCTATGGCGAGAGTCTTTTGTACAAAATAATTTGAATCCAACAAATGTTATTAAAGCAGTGCGACATTTTTTTTGCATTTAAGGTCAAAAAAACTGTTTAACCTAAGAGCTTACTGCTCTTTGGGATAAAAACCATTAAATACGAGGAGCTATACATCTCATAGTTAGTCTATTTTATTACATTATATATTAAAAAGTGAACACTGAAAATCGACATTATTTATGAGCCATCCACTGTACTTATATCCTCTGTACTTGAATACAAATTCACATAAAGCAAATATCGTGAAAAACTTACTAAAAATTAGTAGAAGGTTTTCAATGCGTTTGGTAACGAAGCCTTAACAAACTTCTGTTTATATTTAATCTAACTGTAATGCCATACATATTAACCTCAACATCGTATCCTGTTAGCGCCTGTTCAGCCAGTTGACACCACAACGACCCGACGTCCGCAGACCTCGACACAGCGTCCAAGTATTGAGCACAATCCTTTAAGTCCCCGCTACGTAACGCCGAATCTATTCAAAATAAATAGTAATTTCCATTTAATATTCCATATAAATTAACAATATAGCGATTGATGAAAATAAATTCAAATAGCGCTTAGAACATTAAATCAATCCTGTTATAATAAAATCGTTCATTTATTGTCTTATACCAAAAAAAAAATGGCTTAAAAGTACTCTGTATTATTCTATAAGTTAATCTGTCCAAAAAGTTACTTCAGCAACATACTGAATCTTGTTGTGTGGATAGTGTGCACCGGATTAACATTACCCTACCATAACCTTTAAATTTAAACGTCGTCTATATAAAAATTATATAGTAATCACTTCAAACAATAAAAAATAAATGAAAAGAAGGTTTTCGGATATTTTTAAATAAACGACATACTGCCTACGTTTCGGTTACTTTACAGCGACCATGATCACGGGCAGACTAGATGTGTTTCATTTAAATGAATACTCGAGGAAGTCTTAGATCTCATTAATCCTACTAATATTATAATTGCGAAAGTTTGTGAGTGTGTGTGTATGTTTGTTACTTCTTCACGCTCAAACGGTTGAACCGATTTTGATAAAATTTTGTATACAGGAAGCTGACGTCCAGGAATAACACATAGGCTACTTTACATCCCGGAAATCCCAAAAATCCCGGAAGTCCGCGGGTAAAACCGCGGGGCGCAGCTAGTATAAAAATAATGTCAATACTGTAAAGGGTTCATACTGAAAGCCAGTCGATGTTCATCCAATACAATGGCCTGGATCTGACCTCCTTCCAGTAGGACTCGTCGCTCTGATACTGATACAGCCGAGACTGATACACACTCAGACATGTCAACACACTGAGGCTCCCATACACTGCACCTATAACACATAAACACATATATATATATATATATATATATATACACACATATATAATATATATATATATGTAGGAACAACCTTATGATCCATGTATATCTTACTGTATGTAACATAAAGACATAATGAGTAAAAACTAGGATTAATTTACAGGAATATTTTGATATGTTCTCTCCCAAAACAAGAAATCAATATGGATCATTTAACCCATTGCCAACGATACACTATTTTTAAGTTAGAAGATTTACTATATATATTCAAATAAATTTTGTACACATAATAAGTTACTTTTATCCAGTACAATTAAAAAATATATTATTAAATCTTACCAAATCAGCAAATGTGTTGAGGTTTGGGCTACAACAGCGACACTGTTTTCTATCCATTGCACGAAACTAACTCCGCTCCCGATAATTTCCTAAAAAAATGAAATACCAGACAATAAAACATCATATTTATTTGACTCAATTTATCCAGCTATGTAGTTTACGCTATATATATGAATGTGCTACCTTTTCACCGGTATCAATACGGAGAAGTGCAAGTCGTCGTCTAGTATGACGGAACAGAAGCAGATGTCCGCTCTCAGTCAGCTCCAACCAATCCACCCGAGCTTCGTGCCACCATTGCCCTAACTGAACTCCTAGAACATTCACATCATTGATATTAATAAATATAATGCAACGACATCAATCTTTTTTTTCATAACAAAGGAACTCTAACATCTATCCTATGTATGTTCCGTACCTGTAACAAGATCAATAACAGCAATCGTCTGTCTGTCCAGCAGATAGGCGAAGTGTTTTCGTTCTTCCTCCGTCTTCCTGCCCTCATTGATACGGACACTGAGCACGTGAGGATTCACACGCTCAGTACGAACCTCCATAAGATACGAATCATTTTAGTATAAATTAAATTACTTGACATTGTGTAGATCTTGATCTATACTCACGGTTTGTAGTACTCTATCGAGGCCGTACTCCACCACACTAAGTTCGCCAGCACGCTGCAACAGACAGGCTCCACCCACAGCTGCATATATACGCTCCCCTCCACCGGACCATGGTATCTGGAGTATTCATGACTATAAACTTTTAACTAACCTTAACTTTTTGTTAAAATATCAGCTGGCATTTTAGCAGTTTATAAATAATCAATTTTAACAAACTTATCTGCTACTGCCTGTCTCACAGAATGGTATCTAACATCTATATGTATAGATCTCCTGTGGTATACTGGATTCAAAACAAGTTTTTATACACTTTGATAATCATTATACAAAATCATTGTTTCTGAATTAACTCCAATTTCAAAAATAAATAGCCTCCTTACTGGCTTCTCACATGGAAATATACTGTGCTTCTGTTGAAAACAAAGCTATATTTCTGTTTTCTACATTCAAAAGAAATTACTAAACCAGACAACTTAAAACAAAATCTAGAAAAAGATTTTTTATCATTTGAACCTGAACCCCAACTTGCATCAACATATCCTTGTCTATAACAATTATCCTTTCGTAAAACAAGGCCAAAGATTTTAGTAACTTTTGAGTACTTTAAAATTCGTTTTAAATGTTTCCAATGAGTTTCATCATATGAGTTCTAAAACTGACTCAAATAACATACACTGTAAGCTAAGTCGGGTCTGGTCAAGACAGATAAATACATAAAATTACCTACCACTTGTCTATATGGAATTTTCTAATCACAAAAACTGTTCTTAGATTTTTCTAGCCTTACATTAACCTCCATAGGAGTTTCCAGTTTTACAATGTAACATATTAAATCATTTCAGAAAGCTTTCTACATATTGTTCTTGATCAACAGTTATAACATTTTCATACATATTTACTCTTAAGCCTAAACAATGCTTTATTTGATCTAGATCTTTTATTTAAAATTTACTGCTTAAATCTTGTATTAACTGATTAGTTGTCATTTTACAATTAGAGAATACAAAAAAGTCATCAACAAACAAATCTATTATCACTTTAACATTTCTTTCAAACTTTATAAATAAACAAAGGTTCATACTTAGATTTTAAATGACCTAAAGATTTTAACTGATCATTGCCTCTCTCATACCATGCATGTGAGGACTGCTCAAGTCCATAGATGGCATGTTTATTATTATCATCCTCATACAATACAGGTTTTTCAATATACACAGAATCATTCAAAAATATCATAGGTGGTAGAGCCTAGCTGTGGTCAAGTGAATGCAGCTCGAACATGAGCTGTCTCGACCGGGGAAGTACCACCCTCTCACAGAAGATCAGTGTGAACTAGTCTTTAATGGCTGCGTTTCTTCCGATGAGTAGGAGTGCCGTTTGTCCTTTTCCTTCTCCCATCCTTTCCTCCCCTTCCCATTTTTCCTCCCCCTCTTCCCTAATCAAGGGTGGTGACACATCCACAACATGTCTTATGTATAGTGTAGGCAGTCTGCTCGGTTGCCCCCTTTAACATAAAAAAAAAAACATTCAGGAAAGCTGATGTTGTTGGTGTATATTTAAAACTAATTTTACAGTTAAAGAAAATAACAATCTTAGAGTAGAATAATGTAGCACAGGGGAAAGTCTCATGATAGTGTATGCCAGCTTTCTGTGAAAAACATATTGCCATTAATCTTGAATGATAATGCACCTTACCAACACTATCATACTTTGTTTTTAAACACCCATTTGTACTGAGCTACCATAGTATCACAAGAGTTATACACAAGTTCTCATTCATCATTTATCTTAAACAATTCTTATTCTTCCTCCATACTTGCTCTCCAAATTACTCTCAGTCCCATTTAAAGCTCCCTCATGTGTAATATTCGTTTTAATCTGATCATCTGATCATTGAAGAAGCTTCTGGAATATATGTGACATAAATTATATCACATTCAGTATGTGTGCTATCTGCATTACCTTTTCTTCTTTTTCACTCTGTTCCTACGCTTAAACCTTACTCACTCAATAGGAATATTAACTGTATTTTAGGTTGGTTACATTATAATGATGTCTCCACTAGTTTTAACTGAGTTATTTTTACAGGATTATAAACCCTATAGCCTTTCAAAATAAGTTCTTTATGTTTCATATCCAATTTCTAACGATTTTCTTTACACCTGACAACTTGCGTTATGCATTTTGTGTATTATTAAATAAATAATGTTACCAAATTCGGTAAGTAAAGTAGAAAACTCGAAAAATTCGAAAATTTGCTAACGGTCAGTAACTATTAAGCCAAAGAGTGAGACTATATTAGAAAACATGAAGTTGACCACCCCTATATGGTTACGAATTGAATATAGCAAATAAAACTTACCAAATGCGTGTACTATTAATAAAACAAATTCTGTACCTGTTAGACTCATGCCTTAATTTGAATTGCTTGTTTGTTTTGTTTTAGGTAGCGTTAAATTTCTAATGCATTGATACGTGGTAGGGTGGCCTGAAAAAGAATTTGTCCTACTTCTCGATCGTAATACAAACTTATATTCTTACATCGAGTTCTGTTCCAAAAACAAACGGTCCTTGTCTTGTCGACGCGACTTGTTGCGAGACTAATGTTAATTATCAGTCATCTGCTTACTCAATCAACCAGTCACCTATAACACACGCAAGTAATAGTTAAAATAGATTTTAAAACATAATTGGTGTTTTATTTCATTTATAACTCTTTATGTAATCAAAAACGTATTACATAAATGTAACTGTGAACAGTGAACGTGAATAGTATCCCATTTCTGAATTTAGGATTCTAAAAAAAATACTCACAAAAAATATAGTTTTCTTATAAAGCCAGTACTTTTAAATAACAAATAAAACCTTAACTTAACTAGAACAAACTAATAATATTCCTAACTCAATACACCTTAAATAAGTTAAATTCAATTCACAAAAATAAAAGTCGCGTTCACAAAGTACTTTCCCGCGTAAAATTAACAAACAAATCGTCATCAGTGATCAGTGTTACCAGAATATTTTATTCTCGAATCACCCCGCCGCACTGGAGCGCGCGTGTAACCCCGAGATAACCCCATCACGGCACACAGGTAGTTAAGGCGGGAAAGTTGAAATAAATTCATGAGCTTATTATTGGTTTTATATTAATTAAATTCGTTCTATTATTTTACAATAATAAATAAAATTTTAAATACAAATAAAATTCAATTATTGAAGTACAAATGGTCTAGATTTTTTTATTTTTATTGATTGCACTTTGTTTTTAAAATAATTTACCTGTTTCAGTTAACTTTTTCTGTTTTTTACTAGTTAAATTTGTTGCCTTGTGTTGATGAGTTTTTTTTTTTTTGCTGCAATGAACTTTTAAATCATGCTTATGAGCACGTAAATTCACCCGGCACCATTTACAATATGCCTCTCCTTGACCTGTTAATATCAAATCAAATCGGCTACCTGATTTCAGCAGATAAAATAATATCGCCACTCGGTAAGGGAGATGGCCCCATTGGCGCTATATAGCCTCACCTGGCAACACTGAGCGTCAGCGTTTCAATATCACTTTGGATGCGTTGGGAATTTAAAAGTTCGGTTCAATTTAAAAGTGTGTTTCCTAAGTATATTATATAAGTTTTCCATCAACAATATAAAAGCAAAACATTAGCGTTTAGACAAAACAGCCGATGTCGTCTATACAACACTCATTTGATCTGTCAAATAAATATCAATAATTTTGTCGATTGTCTTTCAATGATCTTACTTTAAATTATTTACTGTTTCGGTTCTATTTGTACTTATGATAAATTTTTGGATTAGTAATTTTTTTGTTGAAGAAAAACTAGTAAATCTTAATTTGTTCATGTTACACTACTATCATATTCAGTTGGTGTTTTTCTGTGGCTCCTGAGTTGTATCACCACGTCGTCAGTCGTGGTCAAAATGAATGAAATCCATTGCCTAGGTCTCAGGTCCACTCATTTATGAATTTCGTCAATTGAAGTTTGCTTTTGATACACAGAACCAGTCTTCTGGACCCAGGAACATATGATGTTAGAACTTGTCCTGTAATGTTACAGTATATTTTAATACTAGCTTTTGCCGCGACTTCGTCGGCGTGGAATAGTGACTTCCGGCAGATTTTTGGTTCTTCCCACATAGTTCCCGTTCTTGCGGGGTTTTCGGAATGGTCGAGTTCCCGTAGAATTTTCAGGATAAAACCTATGTTTTTTTTTTTTAATTCACAATGAAGTACTCTTAACCAACAACATATTTATTTGTTTATTTGAATAAAGATTAATATTATTATGTTGATACAACTTAAACAAATTATTTCGACCAAATTAGGTACCATAAAAACGGTTTTTGTGAGTTAATCTTAAAAGATAGACATACATTGTCCCGGACTGTTTTTTAGATCAGTAAAAGAGCTATTATTCTTTAATACATATTTTTTGTGTATCTTGAACCGTTTTCACGGCGCACGCAACGGAAGACTTCAAAGATGAAATAATTTCTCCCGTTTTTTACACATTTACCACTATATCTTTGCTCCTATTGGTTGTAGCGTGTTATGTTATATAGCCTACAGCCTTCCTCGATAACTGGACTATCCACCACAAAAAGAATTATTCAAATCGAACTAGTAGTTTCGGAGATTAGCGCTTTCAAACAAACAAACTCTTCAGCTTTATAATATTAGTATAGATTCGCTAAGACAATAGTACATTTAATATTTCATTTTAGTCACGTGCTTTCAGATCTCAGATGATACACTCAAAACCACAGGGATTGCGTTTCTAGCCTCTTTTGGAGAACCCGTCCCAAACCTTACGCTTTTATCTTCAATTCCTACTAAATATATATATTTTTTAGATCGAATTCCTTGAAGTAGTTAAAGTTCAGTTATGTTCGACTAAATTAACTCAATTTAAGAAAATTTTAAGTTTCATAAATACAGTTCTTCTATATATTTTTCCAAGGTATTTATTACTATAGATTCTTGTTACTGATCTATTTCTATCAAATCTTACAACACCAGGGGTCCTTTAATGCTAATTTTAAACATAAAATAATACTCATCTATATTTTAAATAAGCTTTTACCTGGTACGTATTGAACTATACTTTCAATAATATAAAATATATACGTATTGGACTATATATTGTTTAATTCGTCGTTAATTTGAGTAAATTGATTAATGCGGAAATTCTCGGATATTTAGTATAAAAGTAAAAGAATCGTTTAAACTTTTGTTTTTATTTATATCTAGATATAATTTTCTCCGAATATATCGACAACACGTCGTTTTGCCTTTTTCTTAAATATTCGTATAATGTAGGGGAGAGTCGGATATATCGTACCACTTTTCACTTTAACTCAAATATTTCGACTATAACACGTCTTATAATAATTAATATTTAATACATATGTAAAATAAAGTTTCATATTTTAGTTTCCTAAGAAGAAGAGAACAGATCCTTGCGATTATTCTAACATTGTTAAAAATACTTTTTTATAGAGGCTTGCCATCGGTACGATTTAGCCGACTAGTCGTTTTAATCGTACCACTAAGTCTTTAAATCGTACCATGGGTGTTTAAGTCGTACCACTGAATGAAAGACATTAAAATTCTCAATCAAATTATTTATTTTTAACTGTTAGGTAAGTAATAAAACAACATTATTAATATCTTTTAGGTAATAGAAACTTAATTTTTAACTCTTAGGTTATATAAAGGAACTAGGTATAAGCTTTCTCAGTAAAATAACATGATTATACTCTGATAATGAGATCAATCAACATAACTAATAAAAATGAGACAAAAAAAAAAACAGTAAACTATAATAATAAAGTAATAGTTAACAAGAATGTTATTTGTAATATAATTATTGTGCATATTTCTTAATGGAAACAACCATGACAAATGTCTGGATTCGAAGTACATATCTCATGTAGCCACCGTTTACAGCGAACGCATTGAATCCAATCAACTTTTGGACCCTTCTTATCGTAGTAAGAACAATTGCACTTTCGACATATATTTTCAAGATAATCATCGCTGTCATCATCATCATCTAGTTCTACAACAAGTGTCTCTCCTGAATCATCGTTACTGGTGATGGAATGAGATCGTTTCCTCTTATAACTTTTGTTTTTGGCCTTAGGTAGTACTTACTATATGTACTTGCGGTAGTACTATAGATACTTGCGGTTGGTAGTCGGGTAAATCGTACCAGTACAATTTAACCAACTGCAAGTGGTCGATTAAACCAACTAAGGCATTTCTAAAACATAAGCAAATATCCGGCATAAACTCAAAACTTAGACACGCAACAAAAACCCCCAATAATCTAGTATACAATTGTGGAATAATAAAAAAAAACTGAATAACTATAACTTACCTTGATTACGAGTTATCTCCTTACGAATGTACGACAATATTTATATTAATTCCTACAAAAAATGTTTTTCTTTTATTACTTGCACAGTTGTTAACTCACGTCGATTTAAACTAGTGGGTGAAGAGGGATGGTACAGGGCCACGATTTGTTGTTGTCAGTGTAGAAAAAAATATTCATTAAATGGGAAATTTAGAAGTGGTACGATTTAAATGCTAGTACGATATAACCAACTCTCCCCTATGTACCTATAATGTCATGTTAAACTACATATATCTAGTATATAAACAGCATAAGATGCAACAACTAGCTATGACTAATCACATAAATTAGAAATTTCTAAAAAAATAACAGCAAAAAACTGAACGTTATTTAAAATAACGCAGGATAAAACCTAAAACATAATAAAACACATAGTTACTTCACTGACATAAGTTAACTCCGTCTCTTTGTGCCTTTTATATCATAATATTGTCGCACAAAAACTAAATACAGATAGATTGGGAGCAGATTCTTTTTACTTTTTCCTATATGAACTGTGTCAGCTTCGTCAATAAAGTGTTGATAAATATCGGGACATTGTTTAAAACTCGTTACATTGTTACCCAGCTTTTGAGAGCTTACTTTTTTTTAACTATTACTTTATTGGTTTTAATTTTCTATATACTCGATAAAGTAAGGAACATGTGCCGTTTTCGATTAAGTTAAATAAAAGTATGCATCATGGGGATGAAAAACTGTCATATAATAACTTTGACACTATTTTCCTTTATAACTTTATAGATGGCGTAAGTAGCTCTGAAATTGGTTTGACAATTGACATTAGGACAAATTTTAAATTATTTCAGTTGTTCATTTGCCGTTGTTTACTGTTGTTTTTGTGCTGTACGTTCTTTTTCAAACATTTGACCCGGCTTAGTATATCATTGACTCCTATTTCCACGCTTTTGACGATCGAGTATCGACCCCGTTTTTTCTCAATTGGACTTTGTTTTCTGCGAGTACGATCGACCCCAGCTCTTCTCATTTGGATTTTGATTGCAAACCACGAATTTGGATTATCGATAAGTTGAAAAAATGCCACGAAAATCGGCTATTAAGTGTTACTTTCGGTGTGCGACTAAAGGTACTTATTTAGTAAAATCTAAAAAAATATTATTTGTCGTATATATGTATATACAATCAATTACTACTCTTGTTACATCAATTTCAACCGTAACAGTTTATTGACTTCTAATAAAAACATTTCAGGTCCTTTTCATCAATTTCCTAAACCTGAATACCCAAAATTGGAGAAAATAATTCAATGGAAAAATATTTTAAATGAAGACATGATACAAAAGGAAGATTCTTAAATTTATAACAATATAAGAATATGTGATGATTATTTTGAACAGTTTTACCATTCTTCAAGTAAACAACTCACTCAAAATGCTGTACCAACACTATACTTAAGTAAGTATCTAAAGTAAGCAACTTCCCAAGTAGTTATAGGCACACAATACATACTATTAATATAAAAAGAAAACTATAAATATTTTTATAACTATAGATGATAATATACATTATTATTATTTTACTTTAGAAATTGGTGCTCATAATTAAAAATTATAAACAAAAAATAATGATTTAATTGAATATAATGAAATAGGTATACAAGTCATCTTAACATTTTTATATACTTACATGTGGTTTGATAGATTTATAATGTGCCCTCTTTATTACCTTTTTTATATAAATAAGAGAAAGTTCCTACAAACAGTATTGAAAAATAACTACTTTTGTCACTTCTTTACATAGGTAAAACAAAAACAAAGTGTTCTAAATATGCAGAGATTATAATTTCATTGCATAACTACAAACCAAAAAAAGTTGTTTATAGTTTTTATGTAATATAAGAATGGCAGTGTTTAATTCAGTAAAAATTACAAGTCTATTAACATTCAATCAGAAACTCTAAAAGAAACGAGGAAGAATGGTACTTGATTGTGGGCCGGATTTGTAATAAATTTAGCAAAATAGTCTGCTTGCTCTAGAATAGGACTATTTGCTTGTTTTGAGACAGCAGATGATAAAACTCTCTTATTTTATATATAATATAGTTAGTTTTTGAATTTAATTGTGGATTTTGTTGTGCTGTCAATAAACTTAAACTATCCGTTATTATAATCCACTTTAGATGAGTCTGTGTTTGAATGTGCTCCATAGCAGTATATACATACATATGCTGGATTCAGCGGAGTATATGCTTGTGAGTGAATTCAGCCTATGACCAAATCCACCCTTGATCTGACTATCATAGACAGTTATAGAGACTGCTTCATTGTTCCTAGACCCATCTGTATATATCTGATGATATCCCTGCCACCTATCAAGTTCCCTATAAATGTCTTCCTTATACTTTACAAGACTCTTGACTACAATTTTTATCTGAATAAATTTTGATTCTTATAACCCAGAGTAACAAGGCTATACCATGCTAGAAAATATATTGTGTTTATTAAAAATTTGTTCTGTTTCAGAAAAAAACCTTGAAACAAATATGAATTAATATTGGCAGTCCTGTTAATAGTGTCCCGCAGTTTAACAAGAAGTGGATGATTACTGACGGAGAGCAACCTTGCAATAAATTTTGATTGTAAGTATTTAAACCTAAGTGCTAATGGAGGTATATTACATTCCACCTACATTGACACTATGGGAGTAGTTCGCTTGGAACCCATTATAATATGCAAACATTTGTTTTGTATCTTTTCTAATTTATCTACTATAGTTCTTACCCCTGCAAAACAAAAAAAAGCATATTCAAAATGACTCTTTACTAATGAATTATACAATGTTATGTTAATAGAATACTTGGTTCAGCACCCCAATATGTGCTAGTTAAAGATTTTAAAACATTACAAGCATTTAAAGCTTGAGATTCTAGAGTTTCAGCATACTTATTCATCTAGAATTGTTTGTAAAAATAACACCTAAACACTTTACAGAGCTCTCTACAGACATTACATTATTATTGAACAAAATATTTACATTCCTATTTCTAATTCCATTTTTTCAAAAGACAAAAACTTTTTTCATTGCTGACCTCCAGCCGAAGGCTATCAAAATAGTTCTTTAGTCTTAGGAGAGCTACATTGAGGACTGATTGTACACTTTGTACATCTTTGTAAATCATCTGCAAACTGCAGATTAGAAACTTCACACCCCAGAGTTAAATTTAGCTGATGTATGAATAGGATAAAAAGCAATGGGCTCAATACACCACCCTGTGATACACACCTACAAGAATATCTTGGCCCAAATAACTGATTGTTGACCTTAACAAACACCTTTCTGTAGTTCGACAAATTAAAAATACAATTTACAACTTTTCCAGGTACCCGCAGTAATAATAATATTGAGGATAATTTGTCCAGATCTACATTATTGAAAGCCCCTACAATGTCAACAAAAACACCAACTAGTACTTTATTCTCGGAACGAGCATCGTGGATATCCAGACAGAGACTCTCACAAGCAGAACGGCCACAATGAAAGCCAAACTGATTGTGAGGTAAAAGATTATTACTTTCTATGTGAAAAATTAGTCTCTGTTTTATTAATTGTTGGAAAGTTTTTCCAACACACTCCTATTACAGGACGATAAGAATCAGCCAAATTAAAGTCTTTGCCAGGTTTTAATATTGGTACCAAACAGTCAGTTTTCCAATCCTCTGGGACAATAGAAGATGTCCATAAACTATTTAATAAACTTAAAAAAATAGATAGAGTTTGAACATTTAAAAGTTTAAACATCCTGTAGGAAAGCCAATCCAGGCCACATGAAGAATCTTTTCTTGAGGCTAAAGCAGATTTTAACTCTTGCATAATAAAACAACCGATCATGTATGAATTATCACTATTTACTCCAAGAACATTATCTATACTTATCTGTTGTGAAACAGTATCCGGTGTGTATTTATATAAAAATGTTTGAACCCAATTGAGGTCAGAAAATAAGTTAGAAGTCGGAAAGCTTTTTTTGAATTTACTTTAGTCCAAATGCGATTTATAGATATCAAACGATTTATTGATGAGCAGAATGCAGACCAACTTTTACAACGTTCTTCTTTTAAAGTGCGTTTTTTAAAGGCTTGTGCGCGTTTGAAATTAATGTAATTTTTACTATTAAGACTAGTTTTGAAATTAATGTAGGCGTTCTTGCAGTCTTCTACTACTTTTGAACATTTATCATTCCACCAAGGTACTTGGCACCTTTTTCTAGGACGGTTATTATTACTATCAGTTGTGTTATGGTTTAAGCTGGGCCTGGAGAATTTGATTGCCAATAGAATAATTGAACAAAACTTTCTGTATGAGTCATGGAGATCACTATTGTCAATTTTAAAGTTCATTAACATTTTATTAACAATTTGTCATAACTATCCCAATTTACTAATTTCAGATTGCTGTGAAAAGGAATGTTGTTCAAGGGAATAGAGGGTTCATGTTAATCTCTTACGAGAGTAAATTTTGT
Source organism: Danaus chrysippus (assembly GCA_916720795.1). Taxonomy (NCBI): domain Eukaryota; kingdom Metazoa; phylum Arthropoda; class Insecta; order Lepidoptera; family Nymphalidae; genus Danaus; species Danaus chrysippus. Next base: position 12,212,593 of record CAKASE010000045.1, on the reverse strand, counting down.
GATAGTTGGCAAATAATAACTGCCTAAAGGGTCCTGATGAACTTGCCAGTCACAAGGAAGAAATAAAGAAGAAGACACCATAGTTAAATATAGACTGTTTGGTTTCCAAATATGAGAGCCTATAGTTGTTGGTTGACCATTATTTAAAAGTATTAAGTCATATATGACCCATGTAATCCATAATAGCTCTGCCCCGAGAATCTATGCGACTACAACCCCAAAAAGTATGATGGGCGTTAAAATCACCTGCAATTATCAACGGTTTTGGAATACTGTACAATAAACGATCGAACTTCGCCCTTTCAAAAGCAGGAAAACTATTACCAGAATTGTAAACACTAACCAAAGAAATGCATTAATGTTTCACTTTAATAATAATTACTACATTTTGTAACGAATCATCATAAAAAGTATCTTGTTTAGAGAAATGTATAGCGTTTTTAATTAATATTGCTACGCCATTATGATCATTACTGCAGTCATTCTTAATAATGGTATAACAACGTAAATTAAATTGAATGTTAGGCTTGAGCCAAGTTTCTGAAATAAGAGCTACATGTTTATTATTTTTGTATAAAATTTTTTTTAAACTCAAGTCTGTTACTTAACAGACTGAGCGTTCCACTGTACAATATTTAAGATTTGGTGGTTGAATGTGACGATTTGTTATTTTTATCCTGTATGGTTTCTTTAATAGTTGAGCTAATAAATTGTGAACTAATACTTATATTTTGAGTTTTATTTAAAGTTATAACTTTTACTATAGATTCTGTTAATAGTCATAGTTTCAGAATTTGATAGTATTGCTTGTATTACTTCTTGGGTATTTAATTTTTTATAAAGGGAGGGAAAATTTAATGAATCTTTTAACGTGTCAGCATATGACTTGGGTTTACTGTTTGCGATTTTCTTTTGTCTTATAGGGCACTGGCTAGAGATGGCAATGTGATTGCCATTACAATTAATGCACTTAGCTTTTTCAATGTTAACCTTGCATTCTTTGAAAGAATGCCCCTCTGTGCATATGGAGCATCGCGGTGAATTTTTACGAAACTTAGCCAGATGATCATAGCGTAAACATTTAAAACACTGTTTTATAGGTGGGACATATGTGGAGACAGGCAGGCGCCACATCTTAATGTGAACATAGTTATTATTACGCTCTGAGTAGGTTGCAGTGTGAAAGGTGTTATTTTCTCCTTTTACTTTACGCATTATGCGTCGGAGAGAAATGACTTTTTTTGTTGTTGATATTGCTTTATATACCTGCATATTTTGTGATTGGATAGATGAGTGGGAATCGAAGAGATAACTCCCGATAGTTCGGTAGCCCCTGCTGGTATTGAAGCTTTAAGTCGTTGTTCCTTTAGATATGTAGTATTTTCTAAAAAGGCATTTGCCAAATTCGAACGTTCGAATACAACACCGACCTTATATTTATTTATTTTTTTTAAATATAGTATACCTTTCACAGAGCGTATAAAACTAGTTCTAGTACATCAAGTCCCTATTACCGAGTGGGACATCATTAGTACTTTCGACAAATACTATGAATTCAGACTTGGCTTCCGCATCTTCAGGGTATCGCCGACAATAATCAGCGACCCTAAAGGGAGCGAAGGCATTTGCATCCTGCAATACTGGCGAATCCTCGCAATCGGAATCGCTGCTTGTGCTGAAATTCAAGGACTCACCCGAATCCTTCTTTTTATGTTTTTTCACCATCTCTCCATATAAACACTTACATATATACATATTAAGTTTTACTTCGTTACAATAAACTAAACAAAAATTTGCAAATTATATTATATAACTATTTAAAATAATTAAAATTTTCAAAAAGCCCGCGTCAGCGTTTCAATTCCCGCGCTCTTTTCTAACCATCATAAACCATAGATAATAGAAAATTAGAAAAACTATATTAGAAAATATATAAACTTAACATCCGTCACTTGTCATCTGTCAAGATGTCAGATGTCATATATATAATACTTACTCTTGATACTTTAAATGAATTGGAACGTAAAAAAGTGAAAGTTTATATTTTTAATATCTACATATTCTTAAGAACAAATAAATAAATAAAAAAATAAAAGAACATATTTGAGTCTTAACACGAAAAAAAATCTAAAAAATCCTCTGTCACAGGCCGCTAACACTTTCGAATAAATAATAGTACTTATTAAAAAAATAAAAGTACTTATACATATAATATAATTATAGCTTTACACTTAATTATTCATTTTGTGTACATCCCAGTAGTAACAATTTTATTAGCCAACTCTCTTCTATTACGTTTGGTCGCAGAGTTTATAGTTTCCATTTATAATATTAAATATAGTGTAATAGGTATGAAGCTTCTTCAAACACACCGATAGAGTGTAAGCATGTAGTATGTACCGTACAGAGCGCGTAATATTTACATGCACGTAATGGCCGCACATTAACAGCTCAGCTTCACATGAGCTCTTACCAAAAGTCACCGGATGGTTTATAACTTCCGTTTCCGAACATGGCGGCGGCGCCCGTGGCTACACCGCTAAAATGCACCTGTTGATTAGCACTTTTATATACACTGAGAGAGTAAAACGTTTTACAGTTTAGCTTAAATTTTCATCTCAACAATTCTATGTTCCAAAATTATTAAGATTTTATTGGTTACAATTTTTAAAGCACAATGTCCTACTTTTAGTCATATCCTATCTTCCGCTAGCTAAAGTAAAATATAGTATCGATAGATGTAAGAAATTTATTTACTACAATTTAGTGTTAGATCTATAGTTAATTAGCTTAAGTAGTTATATATATTTCGGATTCTAACAAAATCATGAAAAAATGTAGTTGTTTTATAAAGCCTCCTTTTAAAGGTTCGGTTCAAATTAAATGTGTGTTCCCTAAATACATTGTATATTTAGTTTCACGTAATAAGTGTAGACACATTAACGTTATGATATAATTGTCAGTTTGTTGTCTTGTCTTTATTTTATTGGCCAGTAGTTATCTACCACGTTTCAAGACGGCCGCTCTCTCATAACTTGACTGCATGCCCTTGGACTTTTAATTTTACTATTTTCGTGGATAAGACGTAATTACATTGTGTGAGGTTTTTTTATATCGATATGTAGGTTTATCGATCACTGCCTCATCTTAATATTCATAATTAAAGACTATTTTATATATACTTTCATTTGAGTATAGTGTAGGTATATCTGAGTAAGTGAATTTCAAAATTATTTGATAATCCACAATCCACCGGTGTAATTGATACTTTTGAGGATTGGAGTAAGATTGAATAATAAGATTTATGTGAAATGTAATAAAAATATTAATTAAAAATTCATAAAATTATGCTGTTGGTTCCTGAAGTCCGTGTTCTATTGAAAAAGATATTTTATTTCTCGAAAACAAAAATAGTTAAATATCAAATTAATTAAATAATTATATCTATCGATAAATGTAAACGTTTATTATCAGAATTGAAAATGTGTTCATTATTACATATAGTTGATGCCTGATACAACATAATACCGTATAATGCATTGGCTACTGTTTGTGGTTACAGATGTATGAGGTACACGCGTGCTATTCTAACATTTATTTTCATAAAATACTATACAATACTAGATGCTGTCAACTGTCAGGTCGTAGAACTGTTCAATAATAGTATTTTTTGATATCGTATTCAAACAGAATCTTTTTTAATAAAACGTGTATTTATAAGTAGTGATGGTATGTTCTGAACGTACTCGTAAGTTCAACGGAACAGGAAGACATAAAGGGGGTGATTTTCTCCTCTCAAGACGGTATTAATCTCATACGACTTTATCGCTTTACCTAACAATTAGCAACCAGAGATGAAACTTCTCAGCATACATGGCTTTATTTGTATGTGTAATATGATTTACAATATTTGTTTATTGAATGGTTTTATTTAGCTCCCTCTGTTTGTTTTATTATTTATTCTTTTTTTTATTCTTTTTTCATTTTTCACTTTTCTTGGGTCAAATTTAGTAATGCAAATTTCACCCTCTTCCTGTCAACCGATTAATCTGATTCTAATTTTGTATTTAATCAGATCTAATTTCGTATACACTTTGGATTTTGGTGACAATACAATTATGTTTATTTATTATCATTATAAATTCAAGATGGCCGCCGCTACAAAATGGCGGATAATTTATGTTTTATCAATCCCATCAATATGGGTATCAAATGAAAGGTCTCAACAAGTAGAATACAATTTACTATGCTAAATTGAAATCTAATATGGCCGCCGCTACCAAATGGCTGATAATAATTTTTTAGAGGAGTTGGACTGCAATAAACTAACGGGCAAGAAACCTTGCAATAATGAAGCACAAATGAATTAAACAGAATGCGTAATAAAAACTAAAAACTAGAAAATAAAAATAGATAAAAAAACTTTATAAGTTAAACGGTTTTACGTGAAACATACATTGCAATGTTTAAGATAAATGTACTAAAAACCAAAAAATAATAAAATAGATACAGTCATGGGAATTATAAACATATGCACAGACTAGACTAAAATAAAAGCGTGGGGCATGGGTACTTCCTAGACAAGATATTAGATAGATAGATATTTCCAGTGTAAGTAGAATAAACACTCTCTGTTTAATCCCTATATTATGGCTCAAAATACAGTACAGTGCTAAACGTTAAGAACCTATCAAAAAACAAGAACAGTTAGTAAAAGATACTTTGGGCGTTTCTGTGGGTGTGGAACTGAATTCAAGTGAAAAATTCATAGACATTATTTAGGTTAACTATAGAAAAACTGCTAGTCATCTCCCTAGAAATTGACTTACCAGCGATATCTGTTAGCGGATAGCTAAACTCAAAGCGGTAGTTCAATCGACAAAATCGACCAAGTCGTAGTAGTACCACCCCTCGCCACAAGAGGGCACTAATATGAAATATTATCAAAATCAAGAAACTACTATTATATCCTATGTAACATTTATTTTCACCGTAAGTGGTTGTATCCACACATATAACGTTTGTTTCGTATAGTTAACACTGCGTTGTCAAATGTTGTATTCAAAAATTTTCGTAAGTTGTATTCAAAAAAAAAGAAAACGATAAATACAATATATTCTATATAAAGATGTGATGTTATGGTTAACAACACTTTTTTTCATTCAAATATTTTAAGCTAGGTAAACACGTTTTGTAACAGAACGTCGTCTTTATATGGAGAAAGTCACAGGTAAAGGTAGTGCATATTAAGTTCTACAAAAATATTGTTGGATTCCTTTTTTAATTACATATTTTGCTTTTATGAATTACACTATATAAACTAGGATAAAACATTTTAGTATGTTAAAGTCTTATTATTTTATAAAGTTACATATTTTTTTTATATCTGCTTTTTAAGATCTCAAATACAGTAGAGATTTTTTTGTGTAAAAGTTTTGTGTTTCAAGTCTGGTTTGGCATAGTGCCATTCATAATCAATTTATTTATAAGGTTTTATTTGAAAAGCTTTACAACACAGACAACAGTTTGTGTACTAATATGATTGAAAAGTTTAGCGACCACTTACAATTTTAATTTTATCATGTAATCAGTAGAATATTATATCTCTGTTCTCGACTTGTTTGTCATTGTAATAAAATGTGGTGGTTTCATGCGTCATTATCGGAGTCTTGATGTTGCAAATCGTGTTTTAAAGAAGACAGGTAGAAACTACTCCGTGAGAAAGGAAACAAGAAATATGCACAAATTTGGTATATGTATCATGAAGAATGTGGACTACGACCATCATTAGAAAAAACCCCCTTTATTATTTCGTCTCAAATATAACAACCAATCCACACGTCTAGAAAAAGATATATGCAGAGATTAAACTGCGAGGCTATTAAAATTAGGAAATATTCTAACCGCAATAAATAAAATGGCTGGAAATTATCTAAACTATGTATCCTCCTATAAAACATGGAAAATGTCTTTAATCACGTCGCGAGAACTTAGGATTCAGTCAAAGTATTCTAAGCTAAATCTAGGGAACAAGTAATGATGATAGACTTGGTCAACAAATTAAATTGACTCTTGATATATCCGTATAACAAGCTTGTATCGACACACTACATACAGACCGTTTACAGTTTTGTATTCGTGTACTCTGGTGGTTGTTGTTGTTACTACCATGTGCAATTATTAATTTTTATTGCATTTCATTCGGTTCCGTACCAATATACAGGGTGACTGGTGAATTACTATCGATACTTGAGGACGTGATATTTGACGATCATATATGACAAAATAAAAATTAATGTAACATAAATATTAATAAACTTCTAAGTAAAGTTAACCAAAAGTTATGTAATTAATTACGCATCGTGTGAACACCCTACAGATTAGGTATACACACACACACACGCGCGTGTCCGGCGGCGTGGTGTTGTATCAGCACGCCGCCGCACGCGTCCACACTTGGAACACTTGGAACGTGTCCACACTTTATTTATTTATACGGAAATTTGGTCTAAAATTAAGTACCTATTTTTTTTACATAATTCGAATGAGAATCATGTACCGAGTATTCTCCTTAAATATTGATAGTAATTCACCAGTCACCCTGTATATGCGACATCTATCTGGTTGTCTTGGGTTCATGAGTTGTATGTATTTATAGGATTTATGAGTCTGCGGGTACGAAACTTGCGATGGCCGGAGAAGCGGCGGAGCGGGGCGTGCGGCGCGGGGCGAAAAGACAGCGGTGTCTTGCGTGTGTACGAAATAAACAACCGCTCACGTAGTGTTGTGTTAAACATGAATTCACGTCGAAGAGAACTATTGGAGCCCAGTCTAATGACAGAAATTTTATTACCTAGAGATGATATTTAATTTTCTACACTATTACGAGCTACGTTGTCATTCAAGAAAGTTCTACAATTACACAAGAATGAGTATAGAGACATTCGATAATGTTTTACAGAAAATAAGAAGCAATCTGGCATCAAACATTTTCGGAAATCGTTTAAAATAAACGATATTAACTCTTCATTGTCAATTTCTATATTATTTTTTTGGTTTTCATAAGTAGTCTTATAGAATATAATTCACAGATTTCAGATTGGAAGGTAATTGGGAAATTTTTTAACCCAAAAGGTATTGTAATGAATCCGTATTGTCCAAACATGATTGAATTAGAAGCCTGTTATCAGAGCGTTTTGTTTAGGCCCGATTTTTCAATCCTTTGATAAGTCCCTAGATAACTAACTGACGTGTAAAAATAACTGGCTGTTTAACAAGGGAGTAAATATTTTCAATTTTTCAATCGTTTTTTAAATAAAGAATAGCTATCTATCTGTTGTCTATTAATATCTGTCGCAAATTTTACACTAACTACGTACGAGCGAGATGCACGTATGCAGTCATCGTGATGTTAGACTGAAACAAGTTATGATTGACATTTGGTTTGGTTTCATTTAATTAATTTGGTTCTATTATAAATAAAAATGGATAAAAAGCGTGAGCGTGCAAGCGATTTCGATAAAGCTGAAACGCGATTATTGACGGAATTGGTTACCAAATATAAGCATATATGTAATTGAAAACAAAAAAAACGGACGCCGTGACCAATAAAAATAAGGAGACTGCCTGGAGCAGAATAGCTTCTTCTTTTAATGCAACTTCTAGTGGTACCGCGACACGTAGCTCTAAAACATTAAAATTAAATTATGAAAGTATCAAAAAGGCCACGAAGAAGAAGATGTCCTGTCACAGGCAGGAACTTTATCGCACGGGTGGCTGGCCATCTAATGCTCCTGATTTCGATGACGTGGAGGAGAAAGTGCTGGCTATATGTTCCAATATTACAGGATTGGAAGCACGCAATGATAGTGATAACATTTCAGGTATTTAAAGCAATTTAAACCGATTAAATATTCCTACTTATTGTTTCTTTTCATGTCACAAATACATAAAGATTGAAGCTATCCTTATTTTTCAGATGTAATCCAACCTGCATCTGTCCCTCTGAAAATTGATTTGTCTCAGCATGACCTTAATTTAAATTTTAATACATATGAAGAAACAATTCAAGATAGTGACATACAGATTGTGATGTTGAATCAAGAAACTGATGGTATGTATTTATGTTGTCAAGTACACAAGTTTTTTTAATATTTGTGATATTATTATTATAACTGGCGCACAGGACGGGGTCATCGGTCACTACCTAATCCGCTATCGGGCCAGTCAATATTATAATTATTTTACAATTAGGTATTTCTATTCCGTTTGTTGCCTTCATCATAATAATACATAACAAACTTGTCTTTTTTTTTTTAGAAAAGGACTTGAATGAAAGCGCCAGTCAAAATGCAAAACCAACAATTATTGGCACTGAGAATGGTGAAGGTAGGTTTTATAATATTATACAAATTGTGTCGTTAAACCTTTTCATCCCTTCAGCCACATGTTCTATACATCGCAAACATGGACAAAGTTCACAAAATATAAGTACTACATAGTACATATATTAAACCTTTTATTACTTTTTACAGATTCTTATAACAAATGGGGCACATGGAACCCAAAAGCATTGAAAAGTAAAATTAACCCGGTTTTAAAACCAACGAAAGCCAGCGTTACTGCATAAATAGACGAATTAACTGCTGCGAGACTAGAACTTGTGCGTCTTCAACAAGAGAAAGCAAAAAAAGAACATTATTTTGTTGAACAAGAGCACGAGTTGAAAATGACACACCTTCGAAATGAAGAAATCAGGAAACAAGAGTTACATAATTTGATGCTTAAGACAATGCAACGGAAAGATTAGTAAATTTTTATATTATTGTTTAGGCCAGTAGCCAATAAAAAAGTGAAATAATCAATAGGTATTTTTATTTATTACTCCAAATTAAAACACAAGTTATACAGCAATCAATAAGCAGCCAGGATTTCTTAACATTATTGTGTTATTAGTGATTCAAAATAGTTAATTATGCCATCCCGTGTGCTAGAGGTACTGTTTATTAAAAAACATACACAACCTCAAAATTTCATAGATGGCAGCTAGATAAATCCACAGATAAATCTTAACCATCCCTTGAAGCAGCAGATAACTTTATTCTCCAGTTACCACCTATATTCGGCAGATAACATCAATCTGACAATCGAAAAATTAAAAATCTTGTTATTCATGGAATAAACGTTATTCGACAGATAAAATTCGCTATCTGAGGATTGAAAAATCGGGCCTTAGACAACAAAAGTTGTTTTAAACCACTGTCAAGATTGGATAGGAGTTCTAAACGTACGAATCGTATAATGTTGTAAAATTTTACAGTAAGTTTTTTCATTGTTACATTCGGAAAAGCGACAAGATTTTAGATTGTAGATAGATATTTCCAGTGTAAGTAGAATGTTCTACGGCATTAGTAAAAGACAGAGTTTAGCCTTGTATCTACATGTAACATGACTTACAACCTTATAGTCGATAGCAATCAAGACGCTATTCCTTTCTGAAAAAATAAGTAGAATGAACTTTGTGACAATATGCAGATATTTTGCCTTTCTTATTTAAAAAGTGTATATTTCTTTGCAATGAAATCTAATTACTAATTATCAAAAAACCAGCTGAATCTCATCCAGATAAACTGAAAAACATCAAATCCACCGGGACAAAGTGAAGTACACAAGTGAAATTGAAAAACTAGTGAAAAACTCATGAAATACTTTGCGACGTGGTAACGGCTCAAAATACATTACAGTGCTAAACGTTAAGAACCGATCAAATACAAACAATGAAAAACAATAACAGTCAGTAAAAGACACTTTGAGCGATTCTGTGTGTGTGGAACTGAATTCAAGTGAAAAATTCACAAAAAAAAAAAAATTGTTTATTTCTGTAACTTAAACCTAAAAACAAACAGATACAGCTAGGGAGCTCCTTTTAAGAAATGGAATTATCTTGTGTTAGGAGTCCCCGCTCTTCCACAAAAGGAATCAAGAACATAAAGGTAAAAGGTAACATTATTTTACAAATTAAGAATAGTTTAAATAGGTAATATATAACTTAAATGTAGTTTGGTTCATATAACGCGCATGTGTGTGTGTGTGTGTGTGCGTGCGCGTGAGCGTGCGTGTGTGTGTGCGTGCTCGTGCGTGCGTGCGTGTGCGCGTGCGTGTGCGCGTGTGTGTGCGTGTGTGTGTGATAGTCAGTTGTAGTGTTTAAATAATTAGATATAAGTCTTTAAATATTTATGCAATTATCTTCTATATATATAAAAATGAATTGCTGTTCCTTAGTCTCACTAAAACTCGAGAACGGCTGAACGGATTTATCTTATCTTAGTCTTAAAATGTTCGTGGAGGTTCAGGGAAGGTATAAAAGTTGAAAAAAATTGATTCATTTCTGGGAAAACACTATAAACAGCCCTTTTCTATTTCCCATACAAACGTTTTTTTGACATTAGATTTGACAACTAACTAATATGTCAATCATTCTGTTCGATTGAAACCGGAAAAAATTAATAAATACCTATCAATACCTGGTTATTTAAGATGGAATAGAGTTCGCCCGGTTAGCTATACATATGTATATTACTCATGACGAAATTAACGCGGACGAAGTCGCGGGCAAAAACTAGTTTCCAATAATTTTTCAGTTTCACTGCAATCCAATTCCTTTAAGTAGTCCTTTAACGTTTTTTTACAATTATACGTGTTCATACCAAAGATGTTAGCTTTAAGGTTCATTTTAGCATACAAATAAGTAGCTTGTCTTTTAAATTGATTTCATGAATTGAATTGAATTCATGCAGACATTATTTAGGTTAACTATAGAAAAACATCATCTTCCAAGAAATTGACCTACTAGCGACATCTGTTAGCGGATAGCTAACAGATGAAACTCAAAGCGTAGTTCAATCGACCAAATCGACCACCTCATAGTAGTACCACAACTCGCCACAAGAGGGCACTAACATTAAATATTATTTAAATGAAAACACTGTTTACTACTATTATATTTTTAAGCGAAATGGAAGATATAAAAAACTAGTTAAAAGTTATTAAGTACTAACACTAGAATTATTACTAACAGTAATAGAAATATTAACAAATAGCGATAAATAACATACTCGTACTTAGGGAGCGTTAAAGTATTACGTAACGCAATTTTCGAAGATTTCTGACCCCCCTTCCCCCCTCGAATAAATAGAGTTATAAATAGTAACAGGACTTTCTTTTATATACATATATAGATGACTTAGATTAAAACGTAAGAAATAAAATTGGCGTTAATTTCCATTTTCAATAATAAGTTTCATTGTAGAGTTGTTTTTCTCCTTGCGAAGGTCAAAATAAAGATGATTCATATTGAACATAATTTAATTATAATTTATTCAATAATATAAGTTTAGGAATATAGTCTTATGGTACATACATCACAATGATACAGTCAAAAAATATAAAAATGACTATACATAGTACAACCTCAGTGAAGCACCGTTTAAATAAAATATTATAAATTAGGTAAAAATGTTCTCCATTTCTTAAAATAACTTAGAGTACAGTTTTTTTTGTAATTTTTTATACAAATTTTCAGTCCCACGTAGGTCTTGTTTTTTTTGCTAAGCATAGTGTCTTCCGGTGATATGTGTATCGGATTTGTAAAATCAATTTCTATATTCTCTGGTATCGTTTGAAAGTATGCGCTCCCTCTTGTGTTATCTGAAAAGTGTTTTTATTTATTAGATATTTATTGACCATTAAAGTTCTTATATTTGTTTCTATAGAAAAAGTAAAATTGACATTTTGAAAAGGCTGAGGGATAAAAATTCTTCAAATTATTGGAGTAAAAAAGGACTACATGAATTTTATGCAAGCCTTGGAAATACCTCCCTTAATTTCAAAATAACAAAGTTATTTATTTAATAATTATGTATTTTGTTATTAATTTTTGAATTTCCCCCCATTTTTGTCAGCCCGCCATATTTAGTTCACAAGATGTCACCAAAATAATGTTAAACCAAATCTTGTTAATAGTTACATAAAAGACCAATAAAAGAATCATTTACGAATTACACAAAAATCTTCTAAATTTTGTATATTTTAATGATCCTATTAAAAAGTGCCCATTCATTTAAAGGTATAGCAAAATGCATAATAAAACCAAATAAATACGTTAGAGTTCCTATTTTGTAATTGATACTGTTCTAAGACTTATTCATATTACTGTAAAAGTTCAAAGTTTGTCGGACGATGTAAACCTGTAATACTCGTATTAATAGTCAATGTTATATAGTTACCAGTTAAGTTGAGCCTAGCTATATATCCTCCAGGTGTTGTTGTGTAGGGTCGTGCTGACTGTGAGCCGATCACGATAAAGACTGCGACGATGACGGACGGAGCCGCGCTTCAAGAGAGGCAGAGTGAACACCGTCTCGGATGAAGGAGTTAGATCCGAACCGAATTCCTATAGAACATATATTAATATAAATATATACAGAGTTTTTTTAAGCTATGGCTGCATTTGCACTGTAGTTGTGGAATATTATGCCAATGTCATACGAAGTTATTATACAGTGTGTGTACGATATACAATAATTATATGGATTGAATTTAAAATGTTATTAAAACTCTGAAGTCGTGATCTAGCCGAAGATGGATTGCGCTGTTTGGATTTACATTGAAAGGTTCACTTGGTAGGAAAATATAATTTTTTGCGTATAATTTGTAATGTTTGTAGTTTTCATGTCTCTTTTATAAGAAATGTTAATATTTGAAAGTTTTAGTCGTATATCTCTTTTTAGACAACTTTTTTTATACATTTTACTATAATGTGCCTTACCGTTCAGAAACACGAATGCTTATAATGAAATGGCTTAGAAGGGAATTTAGAAAGAAATGGTCAGAATAGACCGTAATTTATTCCCCATATATATCTTACCAGACACTTCCCACTGACGCAGTACGAGTTGTTCCCGCCGCACGAGGTGCCAGGTAGAAGCGATGAGACACACGCTCGTCTTGACACGGCACGCGGCACGGACGGTCCGGCTCCTCTGTGAACACATAATATATATATAATAGTAGGGGAGACTGATAATCAGTGGTGGCTCAGTGGTTAAAGGGCCCGCCTCTCGTCGCCGAGGGCGCGGGTTCGATCCTGGCCCGGGCAAGTACCAATGTGATTTTTCCGAATTATATGTACTTTCTAAGAGTATTTAGACATCACTGATTAATGTTGATTCCCAAAAGTGGGTTGATGTCAGGCAGGCGGCCGGTCGTAAAAACAAATAGCCAGAAACTATTCACAACATGTAAGGCATATAGGTACCCTGGCTATAGCTGGGAAATTGCTAGGTAGAAGAAGAAGGAGAGTAGGGGAGACTGGGTAACAGTGAAAGAAGTGTTACTCCGTAGTTTATGACAAAGTGATACATCTTTGAAATTAAATGATAATGCAAATCTAATGTCTAAAATACATTTCATTGCCTGTGTTATACATATTTACAAGGTATATTTATTGATAAAGTGAATTAAAATTCAATTTCCTATGATGAATTTTGCCTCCATATTTTTTATAACATTGCAAATAAAATTTTCTTTATATCTCTTATAATTTGAACACAATTTATGCCTATATTTATAACATAATAATATATAACACAATTTATTGACAACCCCATTTTGACAGGTTACATCTAGTAAATTGAAAAAAAAGCTTTATGTGTGCCAAATGTATGCAACCAAGGATATATAAAATTTGGTCGCATTACCTTACAAGTGACGTATCGAGGGATATATACGATCAAAGTATAAAGTGGTGCATAATGGCAAACGTGCCGTATTAAACGCTATAGTTTCCATTTGGTCGTCTTATAACAAGAACGAATAATTTGGTAGTCGGTCATTTGACATGACGTTTAATAATGCGTTGTTAATTTGTCATCTTGGGACGTAAACATTTTATCAAACATTTATAATTTTGTAGGTTGGTTAGTAAATGCTGTGTTTAGATTAAACAAACATTGATTGGTGAAACTGGGTCTTAGAGTATTCTTATTATCTTTTGAATTAACAACTTTAATGATTAAATATTTGTCGAACATATCAATAAATATTACCTTTGGTGAAGCTTGTCTCCCAACCCACACATAGATGGAGCCACTGACTGTGTCAAGAGTATAGGTGTCCTGAAAATATTATTAAGTAATTAGACATCAGTCGAGATTTTAAACGTTAAACATTCTACGCTCCTGGAGAGGGAATAGAAATAGACGGATCGAGAGTAAATGAGTGGGTCAACTATTAATCCTAAGCAATGTTTATTAAGTTTTTCTTAAAACAATATAAATTCACTAACAATTTGTTTCTACGCATTCCTGCTTCGAGCTTTGATTCCAACATTACGAAGTTTCACTTTTTCCACTTAGATGGACTCCACGCTCTATTTTTTTCACTTCATTTTTGTATACATCGAGATTGTCGACAAGGGAGCAATCAAGTATTACGATATTCAATTTTTGCACATTTTTGACCCCTCTTCCCCCCTTCCATCGTTTGTCTGTACCCCCCTCTGCCCTTCTCTAAACGTTACGTAACAGTCAAGTGATCAATGTCATCCTACAGTCGTAAAAAACGATGTAATAGTTTGGTATAGTTTTAATCTACCAAATGAAACAAGATCATTGATATAAATGTCTTTGAAGAAATCACAGTATGAACTCTAGGAATATTGAGCACTGAACCAATATTAAATGACGTACAATGCAATCTAGGTATTCCCCGTAAAATACAAACTAAGAGGTTTGCTTTGCGAGAACAAATTAAAAATGTGTACATAATGTAACGTATATGAAAAGGGTTGGCTGTTTGGGGATTTCAATTAATTATTTTATTTAGAACGAATGCTACGTATAACGTAACCTCTTGTAAGAGAGAGAGACCTCCCGCCCCTGTTTTACGTAATACTTGAACGCTCCCTAATCAACTAAGTTTTAATTTAATACTATATATAACTTACTTGGTGTTTCAACTGGTCCGACAGGTAGGGACCAGTGAGAGGTGTTGTTTTAAATTTGCAGAACTATCTGACACCTCCGATAAAACAACTGAACGCTCTTCATTTTTCTCGAATGTCTGAAAATATTTTCAAATTTTTTAAAAACCACTACGTAATATACAATCATATACATAATGTAATAGTTATCAGTTTATTATAAAATAATTAAACAAAGCAAATATTTTATTTTAGGAGATAAGAAAAAACAAACGCCTTATAATTTTTTAAGCGTATAACGACGATAACTGCTATTGCCATTAAAATCTATCAGACGCTTCCAAAATAATAATATCCCTACTAATATTATAAATGCGAAAGTAACTCTGTCTGTCTGTTAGGCTTTCACGCCTTAACCATTGAACTGATTTTAATGAAATTTGGTACAGAGATAGAGTTGACCTTGAGAAAGAACGTAGGACAGTTTTTATCCCACACTTTTGAAAGGCTCTGTTGGAAACGCAATATAACAGAGTTCCACGCGGGCGAAGCTATAGGCGGAAAGCTAGTTACTTGTATAATGTATAATATACCTTGCTCATATGTATTTGATTTAGTTGTAATATGCAGTTCTATTACCTGATCATCTCCACCCACAGTTTCATCAGGAACCAGATTTTTAGATCCAGAACCCAGTGTGGTAAAGAATTTGTCGACATCTACGTGACTTGAATATTGATCTGAAAGGTAAGAGTAAATTTAAACTATTTTATTTAATTTACATAAGTGTTTTTTGTTTATTAGAAGTTATGGGACGGAATCATAGTTTTATGGGAACATTTTTTTATGCTATGTCTTCATTCGCACTGGAATCGTTGAATATTTACCAATGACAACGGTTTTATTTGTTGGACCAATTATAATCTTGATTACTGTGTGGAAACATGACGGAGTTTGTCGAATGGAACAAAGGTGTTTATATTATTATTATTTTAAAGAAGACTCAAGTCATAATCTTTTCGACACTTTGTATGATATAGTTGAAATAGATCTTGACCTAGGTAACATTTTCAAGCTACATATTAAATTAACAGTGTTTTATTAATAAATCTTGTTTAGAGATTTTTAAACATTGTTATTGATAGTATATTTACGATGTATGTGTGTTTGTCATCATAGCTATGTAACAGATCAACCGATTTCGATGTGGTTTTTGTCATTTTGAAGCCCTTTTTTTTGGTTAACCTCGGTTTAGTTGTGCAATGTATAATGTTGATTGTAGATGTAGAATAGATTGTAGAATAGTAACATAGAATGTAGATTATCTTTACCAAGTGATGTAAAACATTTTTGACGTATGATTAGTTCATTAAGTCATTCGTGACAGTGTCATTGTGAAATGATAAATTAGGTCTCTATGTTTATTTTTTGTTGTTTTATAATACTTACTCTCACTATATATATATATATATATATATATATATATGTACATATATATACCCTATATGTACATACCTATACATATATTAAAGCGATGACGTTTGGTTTGTTCACTTCTACGAGGGAAAGTATTTGTTGACGCGACTTGTGTGTTTGTAAAATGAATTCAACTTATTTAAGGTGTTTTGGTTTAAGATAATTAGGTAGTTTGTTCTAGTTGAAGTTTGATTTGTTATTTTATAGTACTGGCTTTATAAGACATCTATATCTTTTAATTCTTTTGTACTGCTGCAATAATAACCTTCTTCTCTCACCTGTCTAACTCTTATGTTCTTCTTTCCTTGGACCTGGAACAGTTGTTTCTGGGCTCCAAGGTTAGTGATCACGTGGTTAAACCCAGAGTCGTGACCTCCGTCCAGATAACGAACAGCTGGAAGGTCACGGGCAAGTTCAGGTTAAAAAACACTAACAATTGGTCATAATTTCGCAAGTATTCAAGCTAGGAATGGTATATAGCTGGTATATATTTTTCGGTGCCATTTTCAGCTTGTAGCCAGAGTTTTTCTTATACATAATGTTCATAATTTCAATAATCGTGAACTTATTGATATTGGGAAGCCGTTTTTTGTACATATAAATCATGTATTTTGTATTAACCAATAATCATGTTTTATATAGAAAAAATAGGTAAAATAGGCAATCTTGGCTTCGATTGAACTTTTCTGACATAAAAATTCGTTTAACATAAACCGTATAAAGATATATATTTTAATTAATTTCATTGTTGTTAGTACTATTTAAACCAAAAACCGTACATTGTTTAGTTGCCTCAATATCTCACTAGATGAAGTTACTGTCTATGCAACTATCTGTCATTACATTTGTCCTCTTCGCTGTGTTTTCATTTTAACTAAATCACATTTTATTTAATAAATCCTATATTATTGCCTAATAAAATTAATAGTTCGCTGTTCTTTCATTTTAAGACATTAATTAACATATAGGTATATAATGTTCAAATAAAACTAATATTTTGTTATACTTCGCGTATTTTATTATTTTAACTACATACTATAGACGTTTCGGTTACTTTGCAACAACCGTGAACATTAGGACGAGATGAGAATTGAATGAGAATAATAATAATAAAATACGCGTAGTAATCCGAAAATATTAGTTCCATTTAAATGAATACTCAAAAGTCTTAAATCTGAAATATATCATCATCATCAGCCTATCAGAGCCCACTTCTGAGTAAAGGCCTCTTCTCATATGGAGACAGAGTATTAATCACCATTCACCACACTTGCTTCAAACTCATAATTTGATACAAGTCCATGTTTTCTTTCATCAGTCAGTGATGTCTAAATACTCTTAGAAAGTACATATGACTCGGGACATCACATTGGTAATTGCCAGGTTTCGAACCCGCGCTCTCGTGCATGAGATGAGGGCATTAACCTCTAGGCCACCACGAGTTTCATGTTATATAGTAATCATCTCTATAACTAACTGACCTCCATTCTTAAAGTATCCCAGGAACTGTTGGCTCTCATAACCCATGGACTCTCTGTGTTGTATAGCTTTACCGTTGAATTTGGACCGACAGAGAGTATAGCGGCTGCACCAGACTCATCTTGAGACGACTGGCTGCCGATCCAGTAATGGATATCAAAGGATAGATTCTTCTTTTTATCTGATGTAGTCTGAAATATATATACATGTATTATATAGTATATATATAAAAGAAAAGTCGTGTTAGTTACACTATAACTCAATAACATATATGTATATAGATGAACATTGGTGGAGAGATAGATTAGAACATAGAAAGGACATAGGATATTTAATATTGTTTGATCGAAAAAAAATACTTAATAAATTCCAATATCTGCTTATTGACGGACTCTAGAGCGGAATAGAGTTCCTCCGGTCAGCTATACATATGTATATTACTAATGAAGACATTAACACGGACGAAGTCCCGGCCGAAAACTAGTATATATTATAGAAAATTACTTTAAAGATAATACATGAATCTCCTTTGTAGAATTTTTCATGTTCTGAGTCTGGTACGGCGACTGGGTCGAAGTTCTGAAATCAAAGAATATTATATATTACTAGCTGACCTTGCAAACATTGTTATGCCATATAAAAAAATATAGGTTGGTGATAAAAAAGTAAAAATTTTGGGTTGTTTGTACTTTTTATAGCTACATTAAAAAATAAAAATAATAAAATTCGTCGAAAGTAAAAAAAATCAAGGATGAATAACCCTTATGACTTAGAGGTATGAAAAATAGACGTTGGCCGATTCTCAGAGCTATTCAATATGCTCTCAAAATTAGTATCTCATATTGGACTTTAAAGAATAAGTAATACAAAATATCCAAACTTTAATTTCTTATATATTATATTGGAATAAAGTATCTTATCTAGTTTTTACATGAGAGACTACTTAGAACGAAACGAACTACTACTACGAGACTACTTAGAACGAAAGTTTTATGCTTTAGAAAATAAGTTGTGTCTTATCGCTCTGGGATCTTACTCTATTATATAGAAATGAATTTTTAGTTCGAATTATCAAGTGCATAAAAATGTATTGATTTAGTGCAAAATATAAAGAGATTTTGAAAGGAACTCATGATGACCTTGAATTATAAAGAAGTTCAAATTATCACAGTTTGGAACTGTATATATGTTTGTATTACACATAAACATCGCTTATATATATTACATATAGATGGACCAAAACAAGTTTTACTTCAGCCGTGAGGTCTTAAACACATTGTTTTTAATTTGTTTTTTAATAAATTAGTATTTGTATTACATGAAAATGCTGGCCGATAATTATAAAAGCTAAATGCTAAAACTACATTTAATAGAATTTTAGAGTGTACAAACCATAGAATGATAACTATACAAATTAGTTACAGAAATGCAACATACCTTATACTGTCTATAAAAATTATGTTCAGTAGCCAACATAGGATTAATAGAAAATTTAATAAAAATATTTTTTTATTGACATTAACTATTTTGTTAATAAAAATTTTACTATTTACATATTTTTCAATGCCAAAGCTTAATAGTATGGTTGCAATGATTACGGTTTTATAAATGAGATAAAAGAATATCCAATATAAAAAAAAAAATAATATCATTCATTATTATAAGAACAAATATTTGAAGAAAAAATCATGCATGTTATTCAGACACCTACACTTCAGTGCATATTTCGAAGAGGAATTTTTTCGTAAAATTATCTACTAAAATTAATCTTTAAAACCAATAATATAAATCTGATAACGTAAAAATATTGTTTAAAATGTGATAAAAACTTTTTATTACATATTCCTGCATTGTTTTCTTGTAAAACATACGTCTTTTTCATTTAATATGCTGTAATTTTATTGTAGTAATTTCGTCAAGAATATATAGTTAATGGTTTATATAGATTATTTTGCAAATATGGTCAATACTTACCTTGTAATTACGATATTAAACACACAGCACTAAAACCAATCAATACAAAAAGCAGATTCTAACCTATTGGAGCCCGTTCGGTATGTTAAAGTCGGTGAAAAGCTATGAAAACCTATCAGCAACAATCTTCTAGATGCTAGCTTGAATAATTTATTTCAATTTTTATTTAAATTTTATTAATTATAACAAATAAAGTGTATTTTGTGTATCGTCACTAAAGAAAGAATCACTGTTATTGTGCAAGTAGACTTTGACAATGACACTGTCAAAGTATGAATCAAGAATAATGGGTTTATTATTTAGTCTTTGAACTTATAAAATTCTGTTATAAATAGTTATTAAAAAGAAATTCATATTAGAAATATGAGATTTTAAGTTATCTGGTAAATTAAAATACCAATTCTTATACTATACTTTTGACTATTTATAAGAAATTAAAATATAAAGTTATATACAGAATTTATAAAATTTACCTACCAGTATTTTTACAATTTTATAAGTAAACTAGTTTTTGCCCGCGACTTCGTCCGCGTTAATTTCGTCATTAGTAATATAGGTATAGCTGACCGGGCGAACTCTATTCCGTCTTCAATAACCCGGTATTGGTATTTATTAAATTTCTACTGTTTCAATCGAACAGAATGATTGATATATTAGTTAGTTGTCAAGTCTAATGTCAAAAAATCGTTTGTATGGGAAATAGAGAAGGGCTGTTTTTAGGGATTTTTCGGCAATCATTCCAATTTTCTCACCTTTTAAACCTTCCCTGGACTTCCAGGAGTATTTCAAGACTAAAATTAGCCAAATCGGTTCAGCCGTTCTCGAGTTTTAGCGAGACTAAGGAACAGCAATCCATTTTTATATATATAGAAGACTAGTAAACCTGGCGAACTCCGTTTCGCGACCAGAAGGCTTTTATTTCGTTTGGTGATTAAAATATGAAGATTTTTTTTTGTTTTATATTTGAAAAGGAAAATTTTTATTTCATTTCACAATTGTAATAAATTCATTTCGATTACAAAAATGAAGTGTTATTTAGTTGAACTTCTCTAAGTACATGAAAGTGCATCCAAAGTAGATACCGAATCGAAGCGTTATACGTGTCCGCAAATTACCCGTTTCATTGAAGTGGTCCTTTGTAAACCAGATTTTTTGTTTTTTGGTCTAACTTTAACACAAATAAAGCGGACTGTTTCCAAACTCGTGAACACGCAAAATATAACGCCCATGTGAAAAACAATGTTTTCTAAATTTACCCCGCAAATATTAAATGGTTTTAAGAGTTCAAACTACAAACACAATACCGGTTTGTCACATCAAATTAACTGAGCAGAGAACAATGAGTAGCTGTCAACCAATGTATATTATGCACCGGCACCATTTATTTAAAATATTGATTAGTAGTACATGTTATGTGTGAAAAAAGATTTTCCCGCTTTTCTGTTGAAATTTTTTGTTATATACCTCACGGAATCCGAGACCTTTCCAACGAATGCAAAACCGTGGAAATTAGTTCGTTCCGGACCGGACTTATTTTTATTTTTTATATAGTAGATCTCTTACAAATATCTAATTGTCATCATTACGTCATTACATATCTGTCATTATACGTCAATTGCATAGCTGTCAATTGTGTTTCGTTATTCCACGTTTTATAGTGACTGACGTTTAATGTCAAGTCCCACGGGAATGCTGTCGAACGGGATAAAAAGTATCCTATTGCAATTTCCTGGTTCTAAACTACCTCCTTGCCAATTTTCAGCTAAATCGGTTCCGCCGTTCTTGGGTTATAAGTGGAATCACTAACACGACTTTCTTTTATATATTTAGATGTATTTCTACTCACAGATCCCAGCGATAGCAAACTCTCGAACTGCCTCAAGATCTTGAACCGCGTCAATATATACATACCGGAGCTATTACCCGCCATCCCACATCAACCGTGTTTGGGAATGTTATGTAGAAGCCTATCTAGGAACCAATTTTATAAGTACAAAGAAAATTTCTATATATTATGTCACGGTAGCGGCTTATATCCCTACAAATATTATAAATGCGAAAGTAACTCTGTCTGTCTGTTACGCTTTCATGCCTAAACCACTGAATTGATTTTAATGAAATTTGGTACAGACATAGAGTTGACCTTGAGAAAGAACATAGGATAGTTTTTATCCCAGACTTTTGAAAGGTTCTCTTGGAAACGCGATATAACGGAACTCCACGCGGGCGAAGCTGCGGGCGGAAAGCTAGTTAAATATAAAAGTACGACATATCTTTTTAATATAACGGTACCCTTACAGATATCTAATCATAATATGAGGTGATAGTCCGGTCAAATTAGACCAAATGATAACAGTCAGTGTTGGCGCAAACGCCTGTTAAAATTGTGGAGCAATTTTGCATATGAAGGTTACGGAACGATTTAGGTGTAAGGCGCTTCGTTTATTGTAATTTAATTTTTTACCTACCCTGTTATAAGATATGTATCACAATAAAATTATCATTACAACTAATCTACGCCTTTTTAATATCTCCTCGTTAAATACTATCAAAATCCGCAACATGGTCCTTTTCGAGCCTGGATGTGAATAAACCAGTTCAAATTAAAGAAAATTTATCAAGGATTTATTATATTGTTGGACATCAAGAAATATTGTATACGCAGCTGGGAATCACTGCATGATATTGTTGCGTCATCCAGAGGATAACGTGGTCGCTGATATAATAAGAAGATCCTGTGGTCAGGATAGCAGAGAACCCAGTGGTAAACTCATAAAGGTCTTGATGATTATTAATTCCCAACACTCTTAAGGTAGTATTTAACGTAATATAATGTGCTTAAGGTTAGTATGTCTTTGTTAATACTGTAACGTGAATTAAATTATACGAATATAATTATGATAAATTTAATTTAACTTAATTAAGCCTTGTTAAATTATTTTATTAATTATGTTGTAAAGATCTATCAAAGAGTAGTTATCAAAGTATAAAATAACTGCATCATAAACGCTTTGTAAGGTCATAAAGGTTATTTGCAACATCACTTTACGGTTATAATTTATTAAGATTTCAGTTTATTTAGCTTTATTAATATTGAAGTTAAAGTAATATTGTTATGTTCTTATACAGTGCTAACTTGTAACCTGTAGTTATTTAAATTTGATTTGTTGTAAAGATTTAAATCTTTAAAATATTGTCGTATTGTTTATTATTACAGTCTGTAACTAGTTTAAATTGTTGATTTGTATAAATTCTCACTTTGATTTGTATCAATTCCAGATTGTTACACCAGCCTTCGCAATGCCTGAGGATAAGGAGTTAACTAGGAAACGTGCGACTTACAAAGGGAGGTTAACTTTCTTTTCTAACTATTTGAATTCATTGGATCCTTCAACATTGAACACCTCTGAGGTTAGTGAGTTACAGTTACGTTTGAGTAGGCTCGAGGCTATGTATGAACAATACGATGTAGTGCAGGTTTCATTGGAATGCAATACTGACAATATGGATAGTCAATTGTTAGAACGTAGCGAGTTCGAATCCTTTTATTATAAGTCTATATCTCGAGCTCAAGAAATAATTGCAAATTATAAGAAAAAGGATCAAGCAAATAGTGACGCGACATTTATTTCTTGTAATCATAAATTTGTAAAGTTACCAACGATTCAATTACCAAAATTCAACGGATCCTATACAAACTGGCTAGAGTTTCATGACACTTTTGTGAGTTTAATACATTCAAATGATGACATGAATGATATTAATAAATTTCATTATTTAAGATCCTCTCTAGAAGGATCTGCTGCTGTGGTAATTAACTCAATTCAGTTTTCGGCTGCGAATTATTCTGTGGCTTGGCAACTACTTTGTGATCGATTCGATAATAAGCATTTATTAACTCAGCATCATGTATCAACATTATTTAATATCGATGTTATTCATAAGGAGTCGTCAGTAACATTAAAACATTTAATAGATCAGATAAATAAAAATTTGCGTGCACTAGAATCACTAGGTGAACCTGTTAATCAGTGGGATACTCTTTTAATCTATATTATCACACATAAATTAGATAATAAAACATATCGTGAATGGGAGGAGTACAAAGGCAACCTAGAAAGGAATTCAAAAATAACGTTTTCTATATTCTTAACTTTTATTAAGAATCGAGCTGATATAATAGAAACTTTAGAACTTTCAAATTCATCAGGTAATAAAAATGCAAACACATTAAAAAATGTTAAAGTCAAGACAATGTTTGTACAAGATTATAACAATAAAGGTAGCTCTCGTGATGATAAAAATAATTTAAGTTCATTTAAACCTAAAAAGTGTCAAAAGTGTAGCGGTGACCATAAATTAAGTTCGTGTCCTGAATTTTTGGCACTGTCATGCGAAGCACGTTTGCAAATTTTACCTAGCTATAAAGTTTGCTTTAATTGTTTGTCTGTGGGTCATTATGCCAACAACTGTAAGAAGGCAGGCTGTAAAATATGTCGCCGCAAACATCACACTCTTGTACACGTTACTGAACATTCAAAATTCAAAAATACTCCCTCTGTTCAAAAAACTGTTAATGTAAATGATACGGGTAATAATGCAACTATGTCCGCTCAATCAAATCAAAGCGCAAACTTATCGTTAACTACAAAAATTGAACACAGTGTTTTACTTTCGACTGCATTAGTAAATGTGATAGGGAGAAACAATATAGTTTACACCGTTCGTGCTCTTCTTGATAGCGGTAGCACGTCCTGTCTTATGACCGAAGCATTGTACAAGCAATTGGGACTTTCTGGTCACAATATAAATAATTCAGTGATGGGCATCAATAATTCCTTGTCGCAAATTAATAAAATGTGCTCTGTAGTAATAAAATCTATTAATAATGATTATAAGGTAAAAATCAACTGTTTTGTGTTAACATCCATAACTGAGAATGTTCCTAATAGCTATATAAATCCGTCAAGCCTTAAAATCCCATCCGATATCTGTTTAGCTGATCCAAATTTTAATACGCCGGCTCCGATAGACTTATTACTAGGTGCTGATATATTTTGGGACCTGTTTGGATCGAATATAATTAAATTAGGACCAGGGCAACCCATTCTTTGTGAAACTAAGCTAGGTTGGTTAGTCTCTGGGCCAACGGGTAATGCTATGCCTTTGCCCTTTACAAAAAGTAAGTGCTACTTAACAAAGCTCATCTCAGATGATGAGGATTATCTGAATGACAATATTCAACATTTGCTTACGCGGTTTTGGCAACTAAAAGATGTTTGCACATCATCAAATCATTCACCTGAGGAAATATTATGCGAAGATCATTTTGTCAAAAATACTACGCGTTTAGAAAACGGTCAGTTTTGTGTAAAAATTCCTTTAAAATATCCTTCTGACCTCCTAGGTGAATCTTTATCTAGAGCAAAGCATTGTTTTTCATCGTTAGAGCGCAGATTTAAGGGTAACTTACGATTCTGTGAAATGTATAAAAGTTTTATGAAGGAATACGAGCTCTTAGGTCACATGTCACTATGTGACACTACAAACAAAGACGCACATTTTATTCCGCATCATGGAGTCATACGTGAATGTAGTACTACAACAAAATTAAGAGTAGTTTTTAATGCTAGTAGCCCAACAAATACTGGTGTTTCTTTTAATAATTTACAAATGATAGGACCCGTGGTACAGGATGATCTGTTATCTATCCTCATCAGATTTAGACAACATAAATATATAATCGCCGGAGATATCGAGAAAATGTACCGGACTATAGTGGTTCATCCTAATGACAGACACTTACAGCAGATTGTCTGGCGTGATAACCCTCCATCTCCACTACAAACTTATCAACTAAATACTGTCACCTACGGCACGGCTAGTGCTCCGTTCTTAGCAACCAGATGTCTTCGTCAATTAGGTTTAGAGTGTAATAATCAAAAGGTTTCAGAAATCATTCTGCATGATTTTTATGTAGATGATCTCCTTACAGGGGGAGATAATATGGTTGAAGTCGAGCATTTGCGTCAAGAGATAACTTTAACTCTAGCATCAGCCCAAATGAATTTAAGAAAATGGAAATCAAACTTGCAGTTAGTTAACGGATGTGACACGTCGCAGTCTTCGCTAGACTTAAATATTGGAGGACTTGAATCGACTAAAACATTAGGTTTAGGATGGCAGGCAATGTCTGATGAATTGTGTTTTCCCATCAGTGATTCAGTTATAGACAGTAATAGTAAACGTGAAATGCTTTCTGTTATTTCGCAGATCTTTGATCCTCTAGGCCTTCTAAGTCCTTGTGTAATGACAATGAAAATGTTGCTTCAAAAATTATGGTTACACAAACTGTCTTGGGATGAACAACTGCCTCCGGAAATTAATAAACTTTGGTCCGAATTGATTGTTGATTTACCGGAATTAAATCAAATTAGGATTCCACGACGTGTTATTATTGATTCATACAAATATTTAGAATTTCACATTTTCTGCGATGCGTCGGAACGAGCGTACGGAGCATGCCTATACGTACGTAGCGTTAGTGACGAGGGTGATGTATTAGTGCGTTTATTAGTAGCTAAAGGTCGAGTTGCTCCGCTTAAACCCACAACTATTCCGAGGTTGGAACTTTGTGGCGCCCTGGTAGGAGTCCGTATATATGAAAAGGTTATTGCATCATTACGAGTACGACCAGTACGAACCTTTTTTTGGACTGATTCTATGATAGTGCTAGGCTGGTTAAAAATGTTGCCAAATAAGCTTCAACCCTTTGTCCGGAATAGAATTGCAGAAATTTTAGATAAGACAGCCAGTTGTGAGTGGAGACACGTTCCTACTGATAAAAACCCCGCGGATTATATTTCACGTGGTGTCCCATTTAAGTTAATAAGGGATTTGAAAGAATGGTGGTCGGGACCAGAATTTTTGATGAAGGATATGTCATGTTGGCCAACTAAACCTTTACATACAGATGATGATACACTACCGGAAATGAAATCAAATATTACGATGTTACATGCTTTAGTCAACAATGATGAAATAAATAGATTAATTAATTTTAACTCTTTTTCTAATTTTCTACGACTTAGGCGTACTTTAGCTTGGGTTTTACGATTTGTTGATCTGAAATGCAAAAAGGTGAAGAATATTGGTCCTTTTAGTAGTCAAGAATTACAAAGAGCTTTAAATGTAATAATTCGTGCATCTCAAAGTGAATCATTTATAGAATATAAATTATTAATAAATAAAAAAGAATTGCCTAAGAAAAGTCCGTTAAACAAATTCAAAGTATTTTTAGATGACCAAAATATCATGCGTGTCGGTGGTCGACTCCAAAATTCAAACTATCAGTATGATAAAAAGCATCCTATTCTTCTACATTCTAATCATCGGTTTACAGTTTTAGTTTTTGAACTTGAACATAAAAGGTTATTTCATGCTGCCCCTCAATTATTATTATCTTCTATTAGAGAAATATATTGGCCTATTAGAGGACGGAATTTAGCTCGAAAATGTTACTTACAATGTACGCGATGCTGTCGATTCAGAGGTGAAACAGTTACTCCTACTATGGGCTACTTACCACAGCAGCGACTTCTAACTTTCCTTTTGAAAATATTGGTTTGGATTATGCAGGTCCAATCCAATCAGCAGTTCGACAAGGTCGAGGTACAAAATTAGTTAAAGTTTATATTGCTATATTTATTTGTTTTACAACAAAATCAATTCACCTCGAGTTAGTAGGTGATTTATCTAGTAATACATTTATTTTAGCTTTAAAAAGGTTCATCTCACGTAGGGGAAAGCCGAAAAATATATATTCCGATAACGGCCGTTCATTTGTCGGTGCATACAATGACCTTTCGAGCTTTCTTAAAACGAATTGTGATTCGGTAGCTGAAGAGATGTCAAAGGAAGGTATAAACTTTCATTTTATCCCGGCATACTCCCCTCATTTTGCTGGTCTTGCGGAGGCTGGCGTAAAATCAACTAAACATCACTTAGTTAGAGTGTTGGGCCTTTGTAACCTCTCTTACGAAGAACTGTACACCACTTTAGTTCAAATCGAAGCTATCTTAAACTCGAGACCACTGACGCCATTATCATCAAATGCCGACGATTTAACGCCAGGACATTTTTTAATTGGACGCCCCTTACTATCATTACCATCGCCAAACTACGAACATCGACCTGTAAATTCCTTAACTCGCTTTCAACGAATAGAACAGCTGAGACAACATTTTTGGACTCGATGGAGCAAGGAATATATATCGGAACTTCAGATAAGAACCAAATGGAGGTCATGTAAAGGTTCGCTGAAAATCAACTCTTTAGTTCTTTTAAAAGAGGATAACTTGCCGCCACTAAAATGGAGAATGGGGAGAATCGTGGCTGTCCATCCCGGTCCAGATGGGATCATCAGAGTTGCAGATGTCAAGACGTCCAATGGCGTGGTTCGAAGATCATTTAGCAAAATTTGCCCACTACCCGACCTTTCTGAAGATGGAAATTCTGGTTGAAAGGGAATCTTTCAACGTCCGGGGGTATGTTGGCGCAAACGCCTGTTAAAATTGTGGAGCAATTTTGCATATGAAGGTTACGGAACGATTTAGGTGTAAGGCGCTTCGTTTATTGTAATTTAATTTTTTACCTACCCTGTTATAAGATATGTATCACAATAAAATTATCATTACAACTAATCTACGCCTTTTTAATATCTCCTCGTTAAATACTATCAAAATCCGCAACAGTCAGGTTACATAAATTCCCACCAAGCTGAAAATCGGTAAGATTGTTTGAAATATCATTAAAAACAAAATTTGAAAGTTCCCCATCTTTTCTCTGTAAGGAAAAAATTTATTCAAGGTCAAAGGTAAACAAAATGAGTTTTTCGCGATATTCAGCAAAACGATAAGTTTATCATAAAAATATCCCAGACAAAAATTTAAGATCATAAAATTATCTACAAAGAATTACTTTATACTTTTTTTCTACGAGCCACCGTTTTTGAGATATAACGATTCAAAAAGTTGTAAAAGTTGTAATCGTCATAATATGCACACGTTTCCTCGCCACCTTTGAGGTAGTGAACTTAGCTTTTTTTTTTGTATCTTCCCCAGTAGGTCTATTCCACGGGTCAGTTTTGATCTTGTTTAATGTGAAACTATTGATAAATAATGGATATTAGCAGAGATTGAAAAGATAAAAGCAATTGAAGTTTAAAAAAAGTAGTGAAATTTAATCGTCCGATGTCGTAATTTTCAAAAGGCGCATTTCAGGCGCAGGTGGAAGTAAAGTGTAAAAATATTTAAACACTAGCTTCTGCCGCGACTCCGTCCGCGTGGAATAGTGACATCCGGCAGATTTTTGGTTCTTCCCACATAGTTCGAATCGAATGGTCGAGTTCCTGTAGAATTTTCAGGATAAAACCTATGTTTTTTTTATTCACAATGAAGTACTCTTAACCAACAACATATTTATTTGTTTATTTGAATAAAGATTAATATTATTATGTTGATACAACTTAAACAAATTATTTCGACCAAATTAGGTACCATAAAAACGGTTTTTGTGAGTTAATCTTAAAAGATAGACAAATACTGTCGCGGACTGTTTATTAGATCATCAAAAGATCTATTATTCTTTAATACATATTTTTTGTGTATCTTGAAATGTTTTCACGGCACACGCAACGGAAGGCTTCAAAGATGAAATAATTTCTCCCGTTTTTTACACATTTACCACTATATCTTTGCTCCTATTGGTCGTAGCGTGATGTTATATAGCCCACAGCCTTCCTCGATAACTGGACTATCCGACACAAAAAGAATTATTCAATTCGAACGAGTAGTTTCGGAGAATAGCGCTTTCAAACAAACAAACAAACAAACTCTTCAGCTTTATAATATTAGTATAGATAGATATATTACAACTATAGAGATGTACGAGTATACATATACATACATATACGTGGCATACTCATGCATATTATGACGATTACAACTTTTTGAATCGTTATATCTCAAAAACGGTGGCTCGTAGAACAAAAAGTATTAATTAATTCTTTGTAGATAATTTTATGATCTACAATTTTTGTCTGAGATATTTTTATGATTTTTGCTTACCGTTTTGCTGAATATCGCGAAAAACTCATTTTTTTACCTTTGACCTTGAATAACACTTTTTCCTTACTGAGGAAAGATGGGGAACTTTCAAATTTTGTTTTTAATAATATTTCAAACAATCATACCGATTATCAGCTTGGTGGGAATTTATGTAACCTCGAATGTCTAATTTGACCGGACTACGAGTGTAGTGTACACGATGGGCAAAGAGTACGTCCATGTGTTTTAGACTAAAGTGACTGGAATTGCTCACATGTACCTGTAGTACACACTCGCCTTGTACATATGACATAATCAATAGAATAGAAATATCTAGCACTCCACGAACTTAAAACACAAACAAAACACTGAATGAATCTCTTTTTTTTTCATTCTAGTTTTATTTTGAATTATTAAAAATATGCTACTTTTAGTCTGTCATTTTATAAGCGAGTGTTTTTGTAATTTTTTAAAACATATAATAATATAATTTATTTTAAATCGACAATAATTGAAGTACTTAAGTGTCTTTGTATGTCTTTATATAAGAACAATATTGTATTATGTATTACAGATGGTGTTGTTGGACTGTACTTGAGATTCATCCATCAGGAGATGACGGCTGATCATCAAGTGTTAGATGAAAACTAACAATGAACCAAGTATTGATGAAACATAGAATTATTTGAAGAGGAGAATGACTCGGTTAGTGTAACTGTGCGGGATGACTTATAGTTAAATAATATGATAGAATGAGATGATATGGATAAGTGTTCCGATGGTACGTGACAAGTGATATAAGTGTAAAGAAGTTGTTAATAGAACTCGGAAAAGGGTAGCAACCACCGAGGCTTAAAAACCAACGTACACTTAAACGTTTATTTGTATATTTAATTAACTAATATTGTACTGTTTACTGAAATGTACAAGTTTTCTTGACGAAGTTTTCGTTTTAATTGTGACAAAAATATTTATAAATTTAGAAGTAACTCTCTTCTATTACTGAAAGATATGTTTTATTAATAATAATGAAGTGCATATAAAAGCTTATTAAATATTAATATTAATCAGCGGTCAGCCTTATTTTATCTTCTTCGTTAGTAACAAATACGTTCACACAACACAAACTACTCACTGTCCAAAATGTAGTTGTTAACGACATTTCTTCTAAGGTGAGTGAGTTCATATAATTTGTTTTAATACGATGAGCATTTTTAAGATATAAAAAAAATACATTCAAAATATACTTTTCTAAATAATTTGTCACAATATTCCATGTACATATTTGATAATCATTAGTTTTCTGTTAATCAATATTTATTGATGTACGAGTATAATCATCATTAAGTCAGTCTCGTACTAATTGCGTGTATCGTGTATACTAAAAATATTTTATTAATATATTATAAATATGTGGACTTGATTTGATTTAATGAAAGTAATGTCTGCTCTTCCATATTAAAATTCGTACACAGAACAAGTCGTGTACACAGTCCATGTACATATGTGAGTTAGGAAGTAACTCCCTAGAAACCTCAACGCTCTTCTTCATATAAACCGATATTCTCAATATTCACAACAAACCTTCATATCCTTAGATTCTTGTGGTTAAATTGAATACGTCATTTCTGTAATTCAATATGTAATTCCTGTAATCTTCAAATATTTTGATTTAGGGGGGTTAGGTAGAACGGTAAGCACAAATACATATGTGGTTTATCGCCTTGGTCCAGTGACCAAGGCGATAAACCACATATGTGACAGTTCACAAGTTTGGAAAAAATATCTATTTTATCACATTTGAGAGATTGTGATAGTTTCTATGGTAAAATGGGAAATGAGTTGAATTAAAATGTTTATAATGTAGGAGAATTAGTTATTAGAACATAGAATGTGATGCGATTTTGTTGTAAAATAACCAGAAAAAAGATCTAAAGTTTGGGCTAGTGTAACAAAGATAGCTGTTTGAAGTCAGTACTTCTAATGATATTTAAGGTTTTCGCATGAACACCTTTAAAAAAAATGTTCTTTGGATACTACGTATTTTATATTACATTTTCTATCTTGTTAATTACTTAACAGCAACTGTGATCTTTTGCAGACGGGATCAAAATTATAAAACTATAAATACACCTTTTGAAACATTTTTTTAATCTTTTTTTTTAACGATAGTGAGTCTGATAACCTATAGGTTATATACGAATATATCGTTTTTAATACAAAGCAGTTAAGATTCACAATCACTTCCCTTTTTAACGTCATGACTATTAATATCATGGGAATTAGTGATGACAAAATGTATAGACTATAGTTGGTATAGAAGAATTTCATTAGTGAGACGAGGAGTAATGGGAGGATGTATTTACAGCGCACTGGTGGGTGTTGGATTCTGTAGAAGATTTCCACCCAGGTTTAAATTCGGTGCAGCCACAGCTGCTTACCAGAACGTCTGCGGTACGTTTATGTTCGTGTTTTTAATAATGAATTTATATAACACTAATAATCAATACCTCGACAGACAAGTCTCCAAGTATCTGGGACACGTTCGTTCACACTAGACCAGAGATTATAGTCGATGGCTCCAACGGGGACGTCGCCTGTGACAGCTACAATACAACCAATGGATGAAAGACGTGGAAGTAGCTTCGGAGTTGGGATTAGATTTCTACAGGTGATACATTGACTCTGATGTTACAATACTTATTTATTGGTTGCTATGAAATTGAAATTGGTATTTTTTTATTTATTTCACTGTTACTAATTATTGCACTATCTCTTTTCTGACCAAGCAACTTGAAAAAAATGTACCAATAGTCACGCGATCCTTCTCAGTCCGATTTAATATTAACTTTTCATATATAATAATAATTATAGTTGGTTAGTAAATAGTTTTTTACGGAATCTATATATATAAAAGAAAGTCGTGTTAGTGATTCCACTTATTACCCAAGAACGGCGGAACCGATTTAGCTGAAAATTGGCAGGGAGGTAGTTTAGAACCAGGAATTTGCAATAGGATACTTTTATCCCGTTCGGCAGCATTCCCGTGGGACTTGACATGAAACGTCAGTCACTATAAAACGTGGAATAACGAAACACAATTGACAGTTATGCAATTGACGTATAATGACAGATATGTAATGACGTAATGATGACAATTAGATATTTGTAAGAAATCTACTATATAAAAATAAAAATATTTAGGTAATGTGTTTGTAGTTTGAACTCTTAAAACCATTTAGTATTTGCGGGATAAATTTAGAAAATCATTGTTTTTGACATGGGCAGTTATATTTTGCGTGTTCACGAGTTTGGAAACCATACGCTTTATTTGTGTTAAAGTTAGACCAAAAAACAAAAAATGTGGTTTACAAAGGAGCACTTCAATGAAACGGATAATTTGTGGACACGTATAACGCTTCGATTCGGTATCTACTTTGGATTCACTTTCATTTACTCAGAGAAGTTCAACTAAATAATACTTCATTTTTGTAATCGAAATGAATTCATTACTGTTGTGAAATGAAATAAAAATTTTCCTTTTCAAATATAAAACAAAAAACTCTTCATCTTTTAATCACCAAACGAAATGCTATATAAAAGCCTTCTGGTGGCGAAACGGAGTTCGCCAGGTTTACTAGTATTAGTCTAAATTTTTAATATGATATCTTATTTTTATATGTATTTTTTATAGATTTTCCCTTTCTTGGCCAAGAATTTGCCTCATGGTTTTGCAAATAAGACGAGTGAAGACGGAGTAAAATTTTACTCCAACTTTATTGGAGAGAGGAATCGAGCCTGTCGTTACAATATATCACTGGGATTGCCACAAAATTTACAAGATCTTGGTGAGTTTCAGAGATTGCTAAAAGTATTTAATACAAATACATTGCTTCTTCACTATATAAAATAGAATAAATAATTAAACAAAACACTACATAGTTTTCAAAATACTTCATTATACATTTTTATAAATTTATAAATTTTAATTATATAAGTTCAAAGAGTTCATCTTTGCTGATAAAACTGAAGAACCCATTTAAATTAATATTTTTCAGTAACAACATATTCTTTGCAAATGATTTCTTTAAACGAAAACGAACGGCAAATCATATTGATGAATAAATATTGATGAGTTCAAATCTTTCTAATCAGGCAGGAACTTTAAATAAATCTTGTAAATTAAATATTCATCAATAAGAATCCTCACCGTTCAGTGCATTCTACACAAGCTTGTAGCACTATATGAAATGTTTGTTAGCCCAAGTTATAATTCACAGGCGGCTGGAGCAATCCTTTAATATCAGATTGGTTTGCGAACTAGGCTCGTGTTGTGTTAACTCTATATGCTGACCGAGTCAAAACTTGGATCACTCTCAATGAACCGCTGACGTTTTGTGACATTGCTTACACTTTTGGTCTTCACGCTCCAGGAATAGTTAGCACTGGAGTTGGAAATTACATCTGCAGCAAAAACACAATGTTGGCACACGCTAAAGCATGGCGGATATATGACAAGGAGTTTAGACGAAAATATAAAGGCAAAAGAATTATACGAATTTATAAACAATACTTTAGGTACTTGATTTTTGTTAATTAATGTAATCTTTAGATTCTTCTGAATTAATTCTGCATATACTATTGTGTTATATTACACCAAGTTCCAATCGGCTAATTGTTTGCCTAAAAAAGGGGTGAAATCCAATCTAATGCCAAGTTTAGATGCACTTTGAAATCGATCATAATCATCTTCATCAACAGCATGATCCACTGGTAAACATTTGCCATTCCCAAGACTCGCCACCACACCCAGTCCTCTGCCTTCCACATCCAGCCACTACCCGCCACCTTATTCACGTCAACGGTCCATCTGACCGAAATTCACTTTACCATACACCCAACTTAAAATATGGTATAGTTGTGAAAATACGTAGGTGCTTGGTTAAAAATATCTAAAATTATAATACTTCTCAATTTGAACTTGGCAGGTTTTTGTGCTGTTATTATTTAGTTATATAATTATTTATATTTATATAATTTAAATATACTAAATTTAAATAATTAAATTAACCTGCCAAGTTCAAATATAGAAGTATTATAATTTTAGATATTTTTAACCAAGCACCTACGTATTTTCACAACTATACCATATTTTAAGTTGGGTGTATGGTAAAGTGAATTTCGGTCAGATGGACCGTTGACGTGAATAAGGTGGCGGGTAGTGGCTGGATGTGGAAGGCAGAGGACTGGGTGTGGTGGCGAGTCTTGGGAATGGCAAATGTTTACCAGTGGATCATGCTGTTGATGAAGATGATTATGATCGATTTCAAAGTGCATCTAAACTTGGCATTAGATTGGATTTCACCCCTTTTTTAGGCAAACAATTAGCCGATTGGAACTTGGCCCCCTTTTTAACAGGCATGTTTTTGGTGAGATTTCAATACTTTTTTTCAAGAAATCGTACATACAATCGTACTATACAGCCGTACAATGCATAACTTACAGCATGAAACATACAGCTACCATCTGATGGCATAGGAATTACCCTATGTGGTATATCTCCGCCAACCACCGAAAGATGTACAATTTCCATCGTTGGTAAATGAATAGTAGAAAAGAAATAGAGTGAATTTTTGCTTTTAACACACACAAGTAATCAATCAATAAGCAATATCAAAATTAATCCTTTAGCAAGTCAAATCAGTGATCCATTTAATCGTAATCGTAACCATATATAAGATATCAAGATATAAGTGTAGAAAGAAATAGAAAGAAATGACCATCGATTCCTTATCGACTTTCATTCATATATACTGCAGACAAAACAATATCGCGATTCAATTATACCGCTAGCACCATCTATCGAAAGTAATTTATAACAATAGAAACCTGATTTTTTAGGTAAGCAATATTTAATTAAGTTATACAGTGTGCATAATGTATACATGACAATATTTTTTATCCCTT
Organism: Danaus chrysippus; assembly: GCA_916720795.1. Lineage (NCBI taxonomy): Eukaryota > Metazoa > Arthropoda > Insecta > Lepidoptera > Nymphalidae > Danaus > Danaus chrysippus. The sequence continues at coordinate 12,176,611 of CAKASE010000045.1, read as the reverse complement.
ATATATATATATATATATATATATATATATATATCAGTTCTTAAGAAGCGCCCCACACTTTTTTCACAATAATATTAATTTAAAAATAAATTAACAAACAATAAATGGTATTTTTGTGAAAAAAAGCGTGATGAGCTTCATATATCACTTCTTGAGAAGCGCCTCACGCTTTTTTTTCAATAATACCATTTATTGTTTATTTTAAACAATTTAAATTAAATTGATTTCCAAGGTTGTAAAGGTTAAATTAGTTTCCACGCGGTTTCTTTCATCATTGGAGCGTGTTTTTTAGTTTTTTTTAAACTATATTTATTTTTTATTTTCATTTATCACCGATTGAAAGATGTACTCATATTATTAATCATTAATATTTCATTATTATGTATTTTATTGTGCTGAGCTGAGCGCCTATATAAAGGTTTTGATTACCTGTCAGTGAGTCAGTGCCAAAATTTGCTATTTTCACAGGGTCATATTTCAGGATCTACTGAAGCTTTATCTATGAAATTTGGCATACTGCTTTAGGACTAGTATATGATTACGTAGGTACAATTTTATCTCTGTACTTGCAATAGACACTGAGCTACAGGGGGTCAAAAGTGGGTCGAATTTATTAAAAATTCGATATTTAGAATTGAGGCAACTCACGCTTGACCGATTTCTTAAATTTCTTAATTTTTTGTTAATCTACATATAACACACAACCTGTGTACCAAATTTCATTATGCTAAAACAATGGGAAGTGGCCTAGAGGTTTTGATTACCTGTCAGTGAGTCAGTGCCAAAATTAGCTATTTTCACAGGGTCATATTTCAGGATCTACTGAAGCTTTATCTATGAAATTTGGCATACTGCTTTAGTTCTAGTATATGATTACGTAGGTAAAATTTTATCTCTGTACTTGCAATAGGCACTGAGCTACAGGGGGGTCAAAAGTGGGTCGAAACGGTTCGTGTAAATATAGTGCACGGCATGCGCCGGCCTGTGGAACTTGGCCGGCGCACTACCGTGCGCTTAGATTTTAAAGGCGAAGTGTCTATCACCAATCAAGTCATGTGGTTTGAGGGAGAAGATGGAAATGAAGGGGACGCGGCCGAACTGGCTCTATAGTTAATGGTGAATAAAATTACAAAGAGAGTCTAAAAATAATAGTGTTGCTAAATACTTTTGAAGTTTAATTCAAATGATTGAAAATGTTCATTTATTGTCGTACAATTTCAGGGAGGACTGTACTCACACCCAATCTACTCAAAGGAAGGCGGATGGCCGAAGAAAATAGAAAAACTCATAGCAGAAAAGAGTAAACAACAGGGATTCCCAAAATACAGATTACCAGAATTTACAAAAGAAGAAAAAAACTAATAAGAGGTGAGAAAAATAATAACAAAACTAGGAATTTCTATTAATAATTATAATGAAAGTTATAAGAAAGCCATATAAATAGCAATAGCAAGCTCATATCTTGGTTGAAGAAACAGTATGGAAACATGGAGATCTTCATAACAGAGAATGGTTTCGCAACCAGCGGCGAGGATTTAGATGATCAAGATCGTATAGATTACCATAAGAAGCATTTGGAACAGGTGATTAATATTAACAAAGTTACATTCCAGACGGACAAATAAAAAAAATATGTTATTATTTGAACTAATATCTTCCACCAGGTTCTCCTCGCGGTTGAAGAAGATAAGGCCAATGTCGTGGCGTACACTGCTTGGTCAATGTTGGACAACTTTGAATGGAGCGATGGCTATCGGTAAAGACATATTGACTTCAAAATGTTTTTAGATTTTCTTCTGTTCATAATCTGATAATAATAATAATCTTTTCAGTTCTAAATTCGGTTTATACGAGGTGGACTTCGACGACCCAGCCCGCACCCGCCGCCCGACTGCCTCCGCCAATTATTATAAAGATATTGTGAAAGCTAAATAATATGATTTATAATAAACAGAACTTTGAACGGAAAGACGTTATTTGTTTGATAAATAATAAAATTAATTTTAGATGTGACTTGGGATGTCACTTGGACCTATATCTAACAATGATTCCTACTCCTCATGGACTAGTGACTTGACTTTTACTTTACTTTTACAATTTCATACAGAAATACATTACTATTCATTACAAGTTAGTGTTGAAAACGAAAGGAACTGCTTTTAATTAAAAGTATTATGATAGTTATAATTAGCAGGTTATGTACACACGAATAAGTTATTTTGTTTTTCTTGTTTGTTTTTTTTTTTTCAAATAAGAATTTGGATTAGTTTGGATATTCCGATTTAAATAACTTTCATAAACCGCTGATGAACTGATCGTAATAGTTTCAAGGTACACAATATATTATAGATATTAGTTGTGTTCGGACCGCTGTAACTTAATGTGCTAATATAATCAATGTTTTAGAGGAGGAAATTATGATGAAAATAGTTTTTTTTTTTAATATTAACTTTAATTAAAAATATGAGTTAAACTGATTATTTGCATCTTTCGCTGACACCAAACATGATTTCTGATGATGAAGATACTTCTTTTATCTTCCATAAGCATAACTATTAACTAAAGGCTTTGGCCGCTTCTTAAAGTTGTGAGACGATATACTTAGTAGGAGCTCCATGAAGTACCTTCCTTGAATAGCTAAAAGCTTGAGACTTCCTCGAGATAAAATCAAAAAAATTTCAGGACATTTATATTAGTAATTCAATTTTTTGTCATTACATATTAACTGATTTGTTTCAACAAACAATGAAATATTTTATTTTGTTGTGTTTCTATTTATACATATATTACGACTGAACTCAATTTACCATATACATATATTTAACAGTTCTGGCTGAGAGATAAAAAACGAGGACTATGAAAATTCCTTACAATATTCTATACTCCAAGTTTAGAATGTAGCGCCACCTATAATAGGTTGATCGTCAAATTAGCGTGGTTGTAACTACTTGCCAATAGATGGCGGTTTATAAAATAATTTCAATTTCTCATGGTATTCAACGTGCCAGTGAATTTTGTGAATCTTATAGAATATTTTACTTTATTGTGAGTTTGGTTGTTCATGAGTTCCTTTATATTATCAATTTCTTAGTTTGCTACAGATTTATTGGTTACCTGGCTTGTTAATTGGATCCAAGACTAATCAATATAATTTTTTTCGCAATTTGCCGAAATAAATCTTAAATTATATATCATTTTGTTTTTAAGTTATAAGGTAAGGGTTTTATTGTTTACATTTTAATGAGTAATAGCGAATATACAGGGAAACAAGTGAAATAGACGTAGTGAATTTTTAATAAAAATAATTAAATCCTACCTTTAGTATTATACAGGGTGACTGGTGAATTACTATCGATATTTGAGGACGTGATATTTGACGATCATATATGACAAAATAAAAATTAATATAACATAAATATTAATAAACTTCTAAGTAAAGTTAACCAAAAGTTGTGTAATTAATTACGCATCGTGTGAACACCCTACAGATTAGGTATACACACACACTCACACACACGCGGCGGGGGCGTGGTTTTGTATCAGCACGCCGCCGCACGCGTCCTCACTTGGAACACTTGGAACGTATCCACACTTTATTTATTTATACGGAAATTTGGTCAAAAATTAAGTACCTATTTTCTTTACATAATTCGAATGAGAATCATGTACCGAGTATGCTCCTTAAATATTGATAGTAATTCACCAGTCACCCTGTATTAATTAGTATAAATGTGAAGAATAAAAAAATTTATTTTCATAATAAATCTCCATCCATATTATTAACAAAATGAAAATATTTAGTTCAACGATTGTAGCAAAAAGGAAACACTAATTATGTAGGGCGACAACCAGAAAACTACAAAACTTATTTTTATGTATATTATAATGAAAATTACATATTAAAACTTACAACCTATTGCCCCGATGTTAGGATAGCAATCCCATTCCATTGCTTGTGTGTTATCAGGAATCTTCTGGTTCACACGGCTTGGTGTTCGTTCCGTGGAGTCAGCGGCGTCACTCGTTATATATTTTATCTATACAACCACTTTGCCCCGGCGACGTTCATTTATTTAATAATATGTTACACGTACACAACAAAGTCATCTTGTGTCTGTACAGATGTTACATAAAAGAATTGATTGACAATGTTAACTCAGAATAATGAAAAAACAGTAAAATACTAGTGTTGTGGTAGATACAGCCTTTATTGTAGTAATGTGCTACAACATGGGTGGAGACAGTATTTAAAAGCTTTCAAATACAAGTTGATACCCAAACGTTGCCATCACAACATTAACAAAGGTTCAATATTAAGTGGTTTATATAAATAATTACAAATATTGGTTGCAACTTAATTAATACCTATTTTTACTATGTACAAAATTTAGTATCATGTTCCACAAGTACATTAATTTATTATAATCAGTCATATAAATAATTCTGAGGACTATAGTATATAATAATTTTTCGTAATATTTTTGTAATGGAAAATTCTTTTGTTATCTTTATTTTTTTGTAATATTTTTGTAATCTTAAAAGATAAGTATTATTATTAAGCAGCTAGACAGTAATCTTCAGCAGTGCTGTGTACTTACGTCTATAACTGGTACATCCATCAGATAAGTATCTGTTTTAAATGTTTAGTTTAAAGTGTTTAATGTATGTACTGTTGATGTGGCGTTCAAATATGTAAATAAATAAAATTAATAACCATTAGTACGGCACAGATTGCGCCACTTGTAAGTAGTAACATTAAATGGCATAACTCCTCACACTTCGGAGTTGGTTCTATGACATACAAACAGCGGAATAACATATTTTACACACAAGTATTTAAAAGAAACTTATAAAAGGAAACTATATATAACTCAACGATATAGTAACTCAACCTCACTTATATGTTGTAACATTAATCATTATAAACTAAGTTATGAGTACTGTACTAGGACATTCAGTTATTAGTTCCAGTACTAAGAATAAAACACACTAATGAATATAACTGTTATAAATAAAACAAACATATTATATTGTATTATGTTTATTATAAAGTAACAAGTCTCGTCTTCATATGTACATTAAACAATCCCCAGTTCATTTCTATCATATATTTCATCAAGTTCAAAGTATACAACAATGTCTCCGATACATTTATATCTGAATAGTTTGTGTCTTGTGTATTGCTCACCGGGCCGTGTGTCTCTGTGTGTGTAGTGTTCACAAGTCAGCTCAACGTAAAGCGACACGTCCTTAGGTTCGCTCTCCGTCACTCGTAGGAACTAGTTTCTTATACACTGATCTCGACCTCACCAACAGAATCCACAGCTCCGTGTCCAAGTATTACCTGTACAGAGACATCCGTTTAGTGAAGGACAGTATGTGTGTGTGTCTGTGTGTGTGTGTGTAGTGATAGTGTTAATAAGTGTTCCACCAGCCGTGTGACGTGATTGTAGTACAACCTGCTCACCTATACATACAGTGCTACATGTTTTCGACTCACAATTCCCAGTAAGTTCATTTGAACCACTAAGAAACCGCAGCGCCCCCCGGCGATGTCAAAGATCTGGTGATACTGTCCAAGTCTCTAAGCTCAGAGCCATAGTCAAGTGGATACATTATGTTTATATATATTATAGATACTGTGAGGGCGCTTTACATATATGTATAATAAAATAATAATATGTAACAACAGTAAGTTAACAATCTAGAAGCTACTGAAACAATGATTCTTAACATGAAGCAAGTCCCGCAGGAGCTACATACAAATGTATGGATAAAGCTTGTATTAAAAGACATTGACTGTTTGAGCCGCTGCAACACTCCACCTTCAACACTACACTTGATACTTCAAGTCTTTTACATTCTAATATGTTTAAATCTCAGTCACTTCCCTCTCCATATAATGTGTAGCTCATTGTCTTTAATATATTGTGTCTAGTGTAATCACACACTCATGTTTCATTAATAGCTACCTGGTTCATTGTTAGTTTTCATCTAACACTTGATGATCAGCCGTCATCTCCTGATGGATGAATCTCAAGTACAGTCCAATAACACAATCTGTAATACATAATACAATATATTAATACTGTTCACAAACAATATTGTTCATATATAAAGACATATGGAGACAGTTACATCAAGGATTGTTTGAAAATAAAAATATAATATTTTATATTATTCTTAAAATATCTACAAGTAAATTACACTTCATATCACCAAGAAGGTTTATTATTCAAATAAATCAATTCTTTATATATCAGTCTAGTTAGTATCATCATTAATAACATACTATATAATGTATGGAATTATTATTAATATTCTGTTTGAAATATTGGATTCATACAAAAATTATAAATGTTTATACTTAAACTAAACACATAATTGATTTTACTTAAAAAGTATAACACTATTAAAACACTTTTATAATAATCGATTATTCTAGAACAGGGGTTCCCAACCTTTTTTTAGTTCCGGACCACTTTTATATTATTCTTGTTAGCAAGGACCACTATGTAAGTATAATAAAAATAAACTGTAATAATCAAACTGAAACTTTAATTAACAAATCAATAGGATATTACAAAACAAGAAATAATAATATATTTAGGATAAACTTCTCCAATTTTGTATTAATGTGATTTCGGAGCTTGCATTTTCTTCACGAGTTCGGCTATCCTAGGACTAATATTATTACTCAAAGCTACACGCAAATCATCACTTACTTTCAAACGATTCCTCGCTTTGTTTTTAATTACCAATAAAGCAGAAAATCCTTGTACACATAAATAAGTTGTTGAAAAAATCATAAAATAGCGCAAGGCCATTTCTCGAAGTTTAACATAAGAAATTGCTTTTTTACATCAAAACGACTCAAGACTCACCGCCCGCTAAATTTAAAATCATTCGCGGACCATATTTTGGCTTCTGCGGACCATTGGTGGTCCACGGACCACTGGTTGGGAACCATTGTTCTAGAAAGACGCCATATGGATTTCATCATATATAATATCAATAGCACATGATGAATTATAAAATGAATGTGTCGATAACAGTTTACTCAATATAAAAGATACATTATGGAGAAATTAACAGAACATACCGCCACACTACTACCGTACATCAGCTACATACACTTCTCTTCATAGAAGGTTTCCTCTCGTCCGCAGACCACGTCCCAACAGACGCTCCACCAACAGCTTCGACCCTCATCTTGAATTATATATTCTTAAGAGTCCTGTAACGTAACGAATGATTCTAGTTTTTAGTATGACAATAGATGTCTTAGTAAGAATCATGGGGAATGGGGATGAAACCAGTGTTGCCAACTTTATTTTTTAGAGGATCGTACTATAGACTAAAAAAAATAGTATTTTGTCTTGAAATTCAAGAAAATAAGCGTACGCGATGAAATTTCAATAAAACTGCGTAAGTATATCACATAAAAATGGAATTTAATTCTAATTTTCATTTAACATTAAACATCAATTAATGTGTGGAATTAAAATATTCATTAATTACATATATTTCGAAAACAGAAAAAAAAATTTAATTGCTTTAGTCACTATCTGAATTATTAGACACAGCAGATGCGGGAAAAGCATTATATTTTTTGTACATATGTACATACATACTTAAATTTAATTTGCTCAGCATATCGTCACATGACTTGAAGTTTATACACGATCCTTTTTCTTTATTATGTTGTGCAGCTAACAAATTCTTATTTACCGTTTCTGGAATACATTTTAGTTTAACATATTCGTCATAGTTATAATATAGTACTAAATATAGTTAGTTATAGTACTAAAGTTTAGTTTTACACATTCCTTATAGTTTTATTGGAGATTTATTTTTTCGTAAGACTTTATTTAAAAAATCGTATATTTTGCGTACGATTTCGATAACTCGGTCGTACATCGTACTAGAGTCAAAAAGGTCGTTTAAATACGATTTAAATCGTACGGTTGGCAACACTGGATGAAACTGTCATATAATTACCGTGTAAGAAAATAATGTATAGAAAACAGTGTTTCCACATTGAGGGGAAATTAGGAAATTTAGGGGAAATTAGGGTCAAGAGGGAAAAGAAAAGGGGAAAGACTATAAAAGGGGAAATTGGGGAAATCAAAGATAAATGAGGGTTTTGAGCAGTGGCGGCTGGTAGGTAATCGAACCGGTGGTGCACTACTAAAATATTAAAATTAGAAAATGCAACAAAACATAACGAGATGTCAATCGCGGCTCAATTAGTCATACATCGGGTGCTCTCGGTAATCTTCGGCCGCTCGTGCGGAGCTCGAGAACCGACTCGTTACTCGGTACATTTCTATGAACTATCTTTTGTTTCACGCGTCAGGCGTATTAATGCGTATCTCATACAACATGTATTAGCAGTCCTCGTGCACTCGCCGAAGCGCACGATATGAGTTTAGTAAAGTGCTCAAACTTTTTGACCATAATTAGGAAATTAAATTTTTTATACGTTTTTATATGTTTAAAAAATAAATACTTAAATGGTAATTTAAAAATAAAGATGAAGTAATATTTTGTAATTTTTAAATATTTTGAATTGGTGGTTCAGCGCACGAGTGCACTTAAGGTACAGGCGCCTCTGGTTTTGAGGAGGAGACGTAAAATATTATTTTGTGCAAAAATGTATGCGCTGACAGCGTTAACTAATTTGGAATAAAAAATGAGTATACAACTCCATCTTTTGTTTTTATTTATTATTATATTTCTGGTCAGTCTGTAAATAAAACACAAATACGATAAATAAACGATAAATTTTAGGTGTGGCGTCAAAACTACAGCAAAATAATTTTTGAGGGGAAAAAAGTCCGTAGAAGGGGAAATCTGAATTGAAGTGTGGGAAAAAGAAATCGTTCTAGTGGAAACACTGATAGAAAATGCTGCCACCTAGCGAACAGGGTAAAACAACTTCGACACTATTTTCCTTTATAACTTCATAGATAATATCTTAATTCTTAAGTAGCTCTCAAATTGATTTGACATGAGGACATATTTTAAATTATTTCAGTTGTTCATTTGCCGTTGTTTACTGTTTTTTTCTTGTGCTGTACGTTCTTTTTCAAACATTTGACCCGGCTTAATATATCATTGACTCCAATTTCTACGCTTTTGACGATCGACCCCGGCTTGTCTCATTTGGATTTTGATTGCTAACTACGAATTTGAATTATCGATAAGTTGAAAAAATGACACGAAAATCGGCTATTAAGTGTTATTTTCGGTGTGCGACTAAAGGTACGATACTTTTTAGTAAAATCTATAAAATTATTATTTGTCATATATTATATATACAATCAATTACTACTCTTGTTACATCAATTTCAATCGTAACAGTTTATTGACTTCTAATAAAATACATTTCAGGTCCTTTTCATCCATTTCCTAAACCTGAATACCCTAATTTGGAGAAATTCATTCAATGGAAAAATATTTTAAATGAAGACATGAAACAAAAGGAACATTCTTACATTTATAACAACATAAGAATATGTGATCGTAATTTTGAACAGTTTTACCGTTCTTCAAGTAAATGACTCAAAATGCTGTACCAACTCTATACTTAAGTGAGTATCTAAAGTAAGCTACTTCCCAAGTAGTATAGGCACACAATACATACTACTAATATAAAAAAAGTAAAAATTATCAATTATATTTTATAACTATAGATATTTTACATTATTATTATTTTACTTTAGAAATTGATACTCATAATTAAAAATTAAAAACAAAAAAATTAGATTTAATTGAATATAATGAAATAGGTATACAAGTCATCTTAACATTTTTATATACTTACATGTGGTTTGATAGAATTATAATGTGCGGTCTTTATTACCTTTTTTTATCTAAATAAAGGAAAGTGGCTACAAACAGTATAGCAAAATAACTACTTGTGTCACTTCTTTACATAGGTAAAACAAAAACAAAGTGTTCTAAATATGCAGAGATTATAATTTCACTGGATAACTACAAACCAAAAAAAGTTGTTTATAGTTTTTTATGTAATATAATAATGGCAGTGTTTAATTCAGTAAAAGTTACAAGTCTATTTACATTCAATCAGAAACTCTAAAAGAAACAAGGAAGGAATATACAATCAAGACAATATGTTATCATTCAATTTTAAGATTTTTCATTTAACTTTTCTCTTAATATATTTATTTGTAGTAAAAAAAATATTTTATTTAGCAGCATCAACATTTGAGACTGTACACTCATCACATTCTGTTGAAACTGAAAAATGCATTGATACACAAAAAGAAGACAATGACGCATCTTGTAGTCACAACTTGGGTTTAAATATGAATCAAGTTCAGCTACAAAGGAGTTCTCCTAATTCCTCTCAATTATTTCCTAAACATAAGTTACAAGCATATAACTAAGTTTAATATTAACTATGATTGCTATATTAACTTTTAAATTATAAAACAGCATAAAGCATTTAAAATACAATATAAGTTTAAACCACAGATTCACTGGATTTGCAAGTATCAAGATTTATTTCATATTTTCTTCAAATATGTATATTTTTTGTCTTTTAATAAACATTAATCCTGGTTTAAACCTAAGATGTTCAAAAATGTCTTCTCATCATTTAATTGATTATCTGAAATCCCTTATGACAACTATTAGTCCTGTTGTTAAAGATACTACTGTATACATTATTAAACATAACTAACTGTATCAATATTTATAAAACATTCATTTCGCTCCCTTGTCTCCTGCCAGGTGGCCGCGGGCTTCCTAGTTCCTCGTAATGGATGTCTTTTTCTAATGCTGATGCTTCATGGTGTATTTTTTACATATATCTAATTATTATATTTTATATTATTGGCATTACTTACATTATAAGTTCTCATACTTATTGAGTAAGGTTTTTAGTTTTGTTTGATATTAGTGTTTATTTTATTGTGTAGTATGTGGTAGGAATTTTGAATTATTTCCTAAGCGTTACATACATTGGGCGCAGGGTTTTTTTAACGTTATCGTTGTGATGGCTTCCTTTTTTTTATTTTAACTATTATCTTTACAATTTTCGGCCACGCCCTAAAATGCGACTTCTTAATGTAAGTTGGTAAGTTTGTTAACAATTAATGTATTTTCTTTATAAAAATAGTATTATTTGTAACGTTCCAGGACTCGTAAGAATATATAATTCAAGATGAGGGTCGAAGCTGTTGGTGGAGCGTCTGTTAGACGTGGTCTGCGGACAAGAGGAACCCTTCTATGAAGAGAAGTGTATGTAGCTGATGTACGATAGTAGTTTTACGGTATGTACTGTTGATTATTTAATATTATTCTGTTATTATTTATAGTAAGATTGAATCATTGTTTATGTTCATTTATTCAATATTTTTATTTTTATTACATTAACTGAATGCTTCCGACACGTCATAATGACACGTTAAAATAAATAAATAAAAGATTGTAACTATAATAGTAACTTTCTCGTGCCCGCGGCTCCGTCTGCGTGTACATCACAGTTGTTCTCTGTCACTATGGCCACTGAACCTGCTTCCACTTCATGGTTCCACCCGCGTAGTCTTGGGATTGGGGTCGGGATTGTGTCAATGGATAATCGGGATAAAAAGAAGCCCAAGTCCTTTTCCTGGGCTTCATTTATATCCATACTAAAATTCATCAAAAACGGTTCAGCGGGTTAGGAATGAAAACTTAACAAACAAACAGACAGTTACTTTCGTATTTATAATATTAGTAGGGATTTGATAATAACTGCAATCACTAACAGTCATCATGCTATTAATAATGGTTTACAAAACAAAACCATCTATAGTTAGCAGAATCAATGAGTTGAAAATAAATAAATGATTAATAAAATAAAAACACTTATATTTTGTTAATCATTCACTTATATTCAAGTGAATGCATAATAATTACAAATATTTTTTAGTTTGTTATTTTATAAGAGTGTTTTTGTAATTTTTTTTTGACATTTTATAATTTATTTTAAACCGACAATAATTGAAGTAAGTGTCTTTATATGTCTTTATATAAGAACAATATTGTATTATGTATTACAGATGGTGTTGTTGGACTGTACTTGAGATTCATCCATCGGAAGATGACGGCTGATCATCAAGTGTTAGATGAAAACTAACAATGAACACAGCCGGCCTAGCAGCACATCTCCAACTTGTCTGCTACTTAGTTATTTTATATTGAATTAACACTTGTCAAACAATATCTTTAACAGTTACAACTTTGATATATAATTTCTTTTGGATCATAATATTTTATTTAATCCAATCTACTTGATATACTTCTCTGATATGATGCAATTACTTTATTGTTATTTATAATCTGATAAAACATTGCTCATCTTAAATGTTTTATTTCTGTATGTAGTAATTATGCTTATCATACCTTTTTCTCTAGAATAATTAAATTTTAAAAGAATAGTATCTGTTATGCCACTAGAAGGGGCAAAAAGTTTTGTTATAATAGACTAGCTTTTGCCGCGACTTCGTCCGCGTGGAATAGTGACTTTCGGCAGATTTTTGGTTCTTCCCACATAGTTCCCGTTCTTGCGGGGTTTTCGGAATGGTCGAGTTCCCGTAGAGTTTTCAGGATAAAACCTATGTTTTTTTTAATTCACAATGAAGTACTCTTAACCGACAATATATTTATTTGTTTATTTGATTAAAGATTAGTATTATTATGTTGATACAACTTAAACAAATTATTTTACCAAATTAAGTACCATAAAAACGGTTTTTGTGAGTTAATCTTAAAAGATAGACATACTGTTGCGGACTGTTTTTTAGATCATTGAAAGAGCTATTATTCTTTAATTATACTTTTTGTGTATCTTGAACCGTTTTCACGGCGCACGCAATGGAAGGCTTCAAAGATGAAATAATTTCTCCCGTTTTTACACATTTACCACTATATCTTTGCTCCTATTGGTCGTCGCGTAATGTTATATAGACCACAGCCTTCCTCGATAACTGGACTATCCAACACAAAAAGAATTATTCAATTCGAACCAGTAGTTTCGGAGATTAGCGCTTTCAAACAAACAAACAAACTCTTTAGCTTTATAATATTAGTAAAGATTTACCTTGAACTGTTTTCATTTATAATATGAATATAAACTTCATTTATCATAAAGACAATTATTATTGTTGAATTGAAACGAATTACAGTTATTGTGGATGTATTGTATTGTCTTTGATTTTTATTAAGCAGTAATACTTGTACTTGTTAAGCTTATATATATGAAGATAATAACACTTTGGGACTCCATATTATATACATCCTTCAAATGAGTTTGTTATAAACACAAAACATAATAAAACATGAGTAAATATAATCTTCAAATTCAAAGTCTTAAGCTATCAATTAAATACTAATGTGTGTGTACATGATGTGACTCATATGATGTATTATACTGTGACTTATCTTTCATATTATTAATATTGCCGCGACTCCGTCCGCGTGGAGTAGTGACTTCCGGCAGATTTTTGGTTCTTCCCACATAGTTCCCGTTCTTGCGGGGTTTTCGGAATGGTCGAGTTCCCGTAGAGTTTTCAGGGTAAAACCTATGTCTTTTTTTATTCACAATGAAGTACTCTTAACCAACAACATATTTATTTGTTTATTTGAATAAAGATTTTATAAAATTATTTCGACCAAATTAGGTACCATAAAAACGATTTTTTTGAGTTAGTTTTAACAGATAGACATATACTGTCGCGAACTGTCTTTTAGATCATTAAAAGAGCTATTATTCTTTAATACATATTTTTTGTGTATCTTGAACCGTTTTCACGGCGCACGCAACGGAAGGCTTCAAAGATGAAATGATTTCTCCCGTTTTTTACATATTTCCCACTATATCTTTGCTCCTATTGGTCGTAGCGTGATGTTATATAGCCCACAGCCTTCCTTGATAACTGGACTATAAAACACAAAAAGAATTATTCAATTCGAACCAGTAGTTTCGGAGATTAGCGCTTTCAAACAAACAAACAAACAAACAAACAAACAAACAAACAAACAAACTCTTCAGCTTTATAATATTAGTATAGATTTGTATACATACAAACGTAGAAAATGTCGGATTGTTTAGATAATTTATGAAAGGTATTTTATTTAATACATTATTATGGTTGTAGAACTGAAACATGTAAATAACAAGAATAGTGTTACAAGTGGCGTCATCTGTGCCATTCTAATTGTATTATACTATAATTCTTAGAATTAATTTTGATTGATTATACTTAAATAATGGTAAATTAATGTAGATATTGGCGTGAAGAAATTGTTCAAACCTGATACTTAATTTATGTTAGGTATATAGCAGTTATATAAATAAATATTTATTATATATTGTAAGCAATATTTGTAATTATTTATTATTAACTATAAAACCCCATTAATTTAATTTGTTGATGACAAGGTTTGAGTATCAGCTTGTACATATTTGTGATATTAATACTGGCTTCAGCCATTTTGTACGACATTACTAGAAGTAACAATGAACATTAAAAATCAAGACTGAAACTGTACCTACCTAAAAAGTAGTATTTTACTGTTTTTCTTATTCTAATTTAAATATTGCATGTTGATACTTTTGTGTAACATTTGTACAGACAGGATCAACTGAGGGACAACAAGCAAATAAGTACAAGATGAGTTTTCTTCATTATTTATACAGTTGTAGGAACAAAATATTTTTCTTTTTGTCAATATTGTTTTGTATGAAGGTTTGATCACTTATTTTTTTCTTCATCATTGTATTTGTACTATTTAAAATAATACTTTTTTATGAGAATAGTTGTAACCAACAGTAGTCACCATCTCCCATGGACAGTGTTAATGCTCTTGTTTGGGGAAGAGGATAGGAAGGGGAGGCAAAAGGGAAAGGACAGCCGGCTCTCTCACTTTTCGGACGAAACGTAGACATTAAAGAGTACTTCACGTCGATCTTGGTACTTCTCCGCTCGAGCCAGCCCATGTTCGAGCTGTAGCAACTGACCACAGCTAGACTCTACTACCTTCAGTATATACATGAGGGGTTTAATTATAATTATTATATAAGAATTTAAAAAAAAAATCAGAGACTACTGGATAAATTTAAATTAAATTGTATACAATAAAACACTAAGCCTGTAACTTACAATCAAAATGTTATTTTTTAATTTAAGATCTATTCCTGCAAATTCAGAACAAAGTTTGCAATGTTTAGTCTTTTATCCAAGTAAGGAGCCAGGTGAGAAACAAGCTCAAAGGCTACTAATAAATCCATAGATATAAAAAATACATGAATAATAATCAATGTGGCAATTAAAAATAATTTTTTCTATTACTCAAAAAGATCACAAGAATTTTTACTGAATCATAACAAGAATTTCAAAATACGGTACCTACTGAGTTGGTTGTTTTATATACCGCAATCTATTAGTAGGTTTAGGTTTAGAGATAATTTATTTCCCATTAAGAACAAAGTTCACTTACATAGGAAACTTAAACTAGTAACATAATAATAAACATTTATAAAGTTAATGGTGACCTTATTTATACGAATATTAGAATATAATTATAAAGTTTGACAGTATGTTTTTAATTCAGCCTTAAATTTCAAAAAAGATTTTTCGTTAAATATTTCTTTCGGTAGATTATAGTACATTAGCGCTCCCTCAAATTGTAGTTTCGTTACCATAATGTTTAGTTCTAGACTTAGGTATTTGTACTTGATGTATATTTCGTGTATAGTATTTATGTGATTTAGTCTTAAAAGTAGTTTGTTTGTGTATAGATCCTGAGAGAAGTTTTCTTATAAGTATGCATGTTTTGTATTTGTATAATTGTCCAATAGATAGTGTATCAGTTTTCTTGTAAAGTTCTTTGGTTGGAAAGCGGTAGTCCAGTTGTTGTAATGTTTTTAATAGTTGGTTTTGTGATATTTGTAAATCTTTTAAATTAGTTTTGTGTGCAGATACCCATACTTCTATTAAATATTCAAGTAAGGGTTTAGCTAATGTGTGATCTGCGTATAATGACACTTCTCTGTGTAATCCCAAATAACCAATATCGTTAATGTATATTAAGAATAATAGAGGACCTAGGATTGACTTAAAGAATATATCAAATTAAAACATCTACTAATCTATGCTATCTACTCTTATAATGTAATGTATTGTTAACATTGAAAGTTAGGTTTAAGATTAAACATTATGCATCTTTAAATTTAAATAAAAAAATATATAAAAAAAAAGGAATGAAACGGTTGGATGTTAGTGAAAAGTTCTGTTTAAATGAAGCTGAACTGTTTAAATGAAGTTGTCGTTGTGCAGAAACTGAGGATTAAATGAATTGTTACATTTACTGTTGTTTGTATATTACTTGGTAGGGAGCTATTTCACTATCACTCGCAAAAACTTTGTATGATATGTTCTGTTACAAATATTACTTTAAAGATCATTCAATAAAGTTGTACCTATAAAGATATTATTATTTCATTTAACTACCGTACCTAAATGTTAAATTATTATTGAGTTATACTTGTTGCATTATATATTTAATATAAAAAAAAGACTAACTTATGGATCAAAATTACTTTTAATATACAGAAATGGATAAATATCATAGAAACGAAATATACTTTACAAAGACATAACAAACTACTTTCAAACAAATTTAACAAAATAATATAAGTACAAAGAATAGTGTAAAAAATTAACATGTACAATTGTAAAATAAAATCACGTACATAAATATATAACAGTTATTAAATAATATTAACAGTGGAAATACTTAAAGGACTCTGAAAAGTAAATGTAATATACATATTCTCAAAAACAAGAACAGAATTGAATCTAGTAAAAATAATATTCAATACAACTGCCCTATTGGCAGAGAGGACATGAAATTCTCTTCGTTGGTAGTAGAAGTATTCAGTTCTGTATGTCTTGTCATCCCAGAAGGGCCTGCTTGTGGCTCATTGTGTTCCATAGGCTGGTCAACACCAGGAGGCAGGTTGGAGTCATGAGATAAGTCATCTCCTTCATTGGCTGCGTCTGAAATTGAGAAATATAACGGCAGAAATGTTTTCGATTTTTGATTTCACTCAGTTAAATAAACATAGCCCTCACAAAGTGGTTGTAAAGCATCCCAATATCCCGAGCCCAGGGTCTCTTCTGGGACAACCGATCCAACGCACTCCAAGACAAAGTTATCCCAGACCCAGAGACCTCAACCTCTAATATAGAGTGTCTGATTCACTCCAAGACAAACACTCACATCATAACAAGTAACACATGTCCCGCCTCTTTACCTGCAATACATTTAGATATTCGTGTCATATATTCGTGTCATATCACTATATTAAAATAAAAAGCACAATAGGATTAATTAAGTCTCAATATGGGTTTTAGTCAAAATTTCAGGTAAAATAAAAGAAATGCCTCACCATAAAAGAAATCAGAGTACACATCGTGAGTCCATTGTCCCTGCTACGGAACCATATATTCTTCAAACGCTCGAGTTGATCTGTCGTATGAGCTAGCTAACAGCTGTACCTGTAGAGTGTGATTATCTTCACTTATTATAATATGGTCAGCTATTCACCAACAACACTCCGCTGCACACGCACACACAGACAGACACAATGTACATACTCGCCGCGCCCGCGCCCCTCTCTCCGCCGTCCGACAATAATAAGAAGTAGGTAATAATAAGTACACGAAATAACTACATTATGATTCTTCTTTCCATCACACTTTTCAGGTTTTAGACACCACAATACCTACGACAAAGTTAAACACAGTCGGCGTGTTTAAATGGTGTGAATCAAAATATTTACAATAATTTAAAGATCATAAACAAACTTACAGTTTAATTTGCACTCGCACAGATGTTTAAATTTAACAAACTATCGCTGCTGTAAGTTATCCAGCTTATGAATTTATTGATCTCTATCTTGTCCAAGAAAGTGTCATGTATGTTAATACGTCATAGAGGAAGGTAACAAGCTATCACCATTTTATAAAAACTATCGTTCTTAACAAAGCATTTTGTCATTCTTTAAAAGGAATTCTTCAGAGATACAATAAAGTAATTTCCGAACGAACCCAAGTGTTTGTAATGCTGCACCACTTCTCTTATCATGAGAGCTTCAAACTGTGCCAGGTCCCCGCGCTCGACCAACACCTCCTCCGTCTATACACGTCACATAAAACTACACTTACTACACTGCTATAATTAATTATTAGTATAGCCAATGTAAGCAGAACTCAAAAAAAATTTAACGACAAAAACTCTCCTATTGTCAACTTATTAGCAAATCTTATCGTTTAAGAGTTATATAAAGTAAATCAGAATAAAGTATATGAACATTGAAACTAAAATTACTTCACTTATCAAACAAAATATCTCACCATATGCGTGGCATGCTGTTCGGCCAAGGCCAAAGCTCTTTGGTGATTCCTTTTAGACAGCCACATCCGAATCGCATCCTCAGCCGCCGAAGCTCTAAGGAAAGCCGCCTCAGCCTCCTCCGGGTTCTCTTCAGCCAGAACCGCTGCTTCATGCCTCGCTACTTCTCTACCGTTATTGTGACATAATAACTAAGGCCAATATGACATTGAAAAGTTCAATTTTGCAATATTTCTAAAGGGATCCTGTATCCGGAGGTAATGCATTAGCATTGATAATCGATTTCTTAACTGTTTTCCATAGAATAGCTGTCTCAAACGATGGCGATAAATCGATCTAGCTAGGAATCATTATCATCATTAATCATTTAGAAAATGTTATTTTACGTAAAAAAGAATAACAAAAATTAGTCGTTTTAAATATGACTCTCCCTGACATCTAGTGGCGAATAGTAATACTACTTTTTGCTACTTGCTTTTACTAATTGCTTTAACAACACAACAGCAGATGGCGTTGTTGATTACCAGGAAGTCAACGAATGTTTGCTTTAAGGTTAAGGCTATTTTCTGTCTTCTTATCGCGTTGAATTAGAAATACCTAAACGAAATTTAAAAAAAAACACAAAATAAATACTCATGAATCCTTAATACCCAGCAAAGCTCAGTAACCAGTTATTATTAATAATACCTGTACAATTTGAAGAGCTTTTTTATAATGATGTGCCTTCAGAGCCGCAGTGAGAGCATCAACGGTTCGAGCAGCCTCTATGAGATGAGGTACAGCGGCGCCCGCCTGTCGCGATGATACTAGCCACGCGCCCCACTCTCCTTCCAACCTGGTCACTTCACCGGGACAGGCCTGAAGAACAAAAAATGATATAATAAAAATTATAAACAAAACTTCTAATAAACAACACTGACTTCTCTTGCTAGTTGAACGGCTATTGCGTAGTTGTTGCCTCTAGAATAGTAATCAAAAGCAGTTCTGATATCACCTTTACGCTCGGATATTTCACCAGCCCTTTCCCACCATTCCTCCTACAAAGGAAACAAATTGTAAAGTTCATAATCTATGTCTCTAATTAGTGAATCTTAACTTTTTAAAATGTACAGTAATATGCAGGAGTTACAGTATAAGAATAAATATTAATGTTTGAGACAGTTATATTAAGAAAATATACTTCTGCTATTCTTTGTTAGTTAAATGCATAACCCTCGTCTTTAACTTGCATCATTCACACTTACATTATCTCTACGAGTACAATAGTATAATCAATAATACTAAATCAAATACAAACGCTCATTGGTCATTTGCGTATGTATTAAGACCTACAACGAATTGAGCAGGATCTTTCATTACTATGTACAACAAGACTATCCTTAGTGAGACCAACAAGCGGTATCCCCACAAATGGGTTCACACTTCACTGGCATTTTTATTTAGCTATCTGATAATGGACCCATTTCCTTCCCTATTTTTTTTGTCTATCTGATAATGCATTCTTCACCTGTACTAGTTGATCGTGCACAGCCTGCAGGAGCTCATCACCTTTCATGAGTGTGGGGTGATGTAACAGAGCGCTGGCAGCTCGTCTCGCCCGACCACCCTTCACCCACACACGACCCGCGCCTCGCCGAGACGACCTGTGCCAACAAAATAATACTTTACTAGGGCCAATAGATTATTAGTGTTATTCTAACGAAGATTATATATAAGATTTTATTAATATTTTTTTGCAGCGCGGAAAATTTTTATCAATCTTAAATTATATACTGAACGTACGTAGTATTCTTCGGCGGTTGTTAAGTCCGTCACAAATATTGCTAGACGTGCACGAACCTCGGGACTCTTTAAACCTATGCATTATATGTATAATAATCACGATTAATAAAATAAATACTATTAATACAATAAGTGCGTACAAAAAGAAACAGATACATGAGGTGTTCCCGAAACGTTTAAATGCAAAAAATACCTTCATCAATATTCCCGTCTCCTTTGGTTGAAGCCAACTCGAAAGTTTTCTTTAGATAAAATGTTCTAGCCTCATCACCCACTGCTTTATAGCATTTCGTCGCAAACTGAAAAAAATATATCTGTTATGAGATACTAAAACGTTTAAATATTATAATATATATATTAGTCTTTCTATAATTTGAGCAGTAAGGAATATACCACCACAACTGAATGGCTAACAATTAACCAAACATAACTGTTTTTCAGTATCAGGGTTGTCCAATCTACTTGAACCTAACATTAATGTAATTATACCAATAATAAATTGAAGTATGTAGTTATTTTAAAACCATTGGACAATCTTTATTTCTATCATATACCTATACATGGTGGCTCATAGGTAATGTCGATTCATATGTAAAAATTTCAACGCATCGATTTAAATATGTTGGAACTTCTTAAATTTATCTCTAGCTCGTAGGAACGGTACAGTAATTTTATTTTCTGTGAATAATTTTCTGTTTGTTTGTCGATGAAGGACTACGTCTTTATAAAATAGTGGACAGGTGATGCGAATGTATGAGGTTTTGTTGAAGAAATATCCATGTTACCGAAACCGGTTTTTTTTCAAGACAATTCTAAACCATAAGTGTCGAAAGTAACGCGGAATACGATCAAAGACCTTGGTGATATTAAACTCCTACCACATCCGAAATTCAGTTCAGACTTTACACTTGAGATCTATTGCGGGATTCTTTTGTACAAAAAAATTTGAATCTAACAGATGTTATTAAATAAAAATAAAAGCTGTTAGCGCCTGTTCAGCCAGTTGACACCACAACCAATACCGTCTTTACCATAAGGGCACACGGGGCCCGTGCCCAGGGCCTCTATTCTCAGGGGGGCCCCGAAGGACCTACAATTTCTCTCACACATTTATTCCCAAAACATATTTGTCGGACACATTACTTTTTTTCGCAAATTTATTTATTTATTTATTTTAAATGGTTCACACAACAGATTACAACTAAATATGCGAATAATTAATGAGTAATCATTATAAATGAGCTGAGTTGTAATCCAACAATTATGCGAACACAGATTATATAATAAGTATTTCACTTATAAAAAAAAAAAACACATCAGCACTCAAAAATACGTAACACAACACACTTACAAATAATAGAAATAGTTTTACACGGAGAAATATGAAAAGGTTACAGGTCAAAATACAATGAACAATAAAATGAAATTATAAACTAGTGAACTGGTGAGGTGAGGAACTACATAATGAAAAATAAAAAATACACAAATAATATAGATTCGATCACTATTCCTGGCTGTTAACCGAAACCAATCGTTTTTTAAATTAGTAACCTTATAAGAGGCTATTTACGTGGCATATACACAGATACTGTGGGCATATAGGTACTACGCTATTATATCGATGACTGCGGCTATTCCTACTGTACAAATCTATACTAATATTATAAAGCTGAAGAGTTTGTTTGTTTGTTTGAAAGCGCTAATCTCCGACACTACTGGCTCGAATTGAATAATTCTTTTTGTGTTGGATAGTCCAGTTATCGAGGAAGGCTCACAGCTATATAACAGCACGCTACGACTAATAGGAGCAAAGATATAGTGGTAAATGTGTAAAAAAACAGGAGAAATTATTTCATCTTTGAAGCCTTCCGTTGCGTGCGCCGTGAAAACGGTTCAGGATACACAAAAAATATGTATTAAAGAATAATAGCTCTTTTAATGATCTAAAAACAGTCCGCGACAGTATATGTCTATCTTTTAAGATTAACTCACAAAAACCGTTTTTATGGTACCTAATTTGGTCGAAATAATTTGTTTAAGGTGTATCAACATAATAATATTAATCTTTATTCAAATAAACAAATAAATATGTTGTTGGCTAAGAGTACTTCATTGTGAATAAAAAAAACATAGGTTTTATCCTGAAAACTCTACGAGAACTCGACCTTTCCGAAAACCCCGCAAGAACGGGAACTATGTGGGAAGAACCAAAAATCTGCCGGAAGTCACTATTCCACGCGGACGGAGTCGCGGCAAAAGCTAGTTATGAATAAAACAAGTCTAAGTTTACAGAATAGCACTATGACCATGGACGTTGTAACGAAACTTTACGAGTCTCTGATCAGTTATGCCAATACCGCACGCGATAATTTTGATCAGTACGAAACGGCTGCTAAAGAAAAAAATCCATATGCTGACTACAAAGACACATTTGAAAGAAAAAGATTTCGCAGCACACGCATCACTTTTTTTGAAGGATCATCAAAGACGGCATAGTTGAGAGGCAAAGAAAAGTTTCGTGTAGATACTTTCATTCCCATAATTGACACATTAATTACTCATTTAAAAAAACGTTCTGCAGCATACCAAGAAATTGATAGTCGATTTGGTTTTCTTT
The DNA here is from genome assembly GCA_916720795.1 of Danaus chrysippus. NCBI lineage: Eukaryota > Metazoa > Arthropoda > Insecta > Lepidoptera > Nymphalidae > Danaus > Danaus chrysippus. The sequence continues at coordinate 12,153,780 of CAKASE010000045.1, read as the reverse complement.
GTCAGTTAACAATAATAGAATCTGATGACTTGACCAAAAAATGCAAAGAATTTGCAAAATTTTATCATGAAGACATAAATGCAGATGAGTTTAAAACAGAAGGTTTTCATTTAAGTCAATATTTAAAAAACATAGCAAAGCGATCGGCGGATTTAAATATCTCAACCTTACATAACTTAATAAAAGCAGATAAATTGGAAGAAACTTTTCCAAACCTAGAAATTGCTACAAGAATATTCCTTTGCTTGATGGTTACTAATGGCAGTGGAGAGCGGTCATTTTCGCAGCTTAAGAGAATAAAAAATGAATTGCGAACAACAATGTTACAAGAACGACTAAGTAATTTGTCAATTATGTGCATTGAAAGTGATATCCTTCAAAACATTGACTTTAATGATATAATAGAAGATTTTGCTCAACAGAAATCCCGAAAGAAACCATTATCGTAATCAGAACCAAAAAACAGCAGCATTCGTATATCATTAATGACGTATTTATAACATCAATAAATGATTAAAGTTATTTTTAAAATGTTAGTGTAATTAGCGTTTTTTACTTTCCAAAAGGGCCTCTAATTCTGATATGCCCAAGGGCCCCAGCTTAGTTTAAGACGGCGGTGACCACAACGACCCGACGTCCGCAGACCTCCACACAGCGTCCAAGTATTGAGCACAATCCTTTAAGTCCCCGCTACGTAACGCGGAATCTATTCAAAGTAAATAGTACATTCCATTTAATATTCCATATAAATTAACAATATAGCGATCGATGAAAAGACAACCAAATAGCGCTTAGAACATTAAATCAATCCTGTTATAATAAAATCGTTCATTTATTGACTTATACAAAAAAAATGGCTTAAAAGTACTCTATATTATTCTATAACTTAATCTTTCCAAAAAGTTACTATAGCAACATACTGAGTCTTGCTGTGTTGATAGTGTGCACCACATTAACATTATCCTACTATGAACTTTAAATTTAAACGTCGTCTATATAAAAACTTCATAGTAATCATTTCAAACAATATAAAAATAAATGAAAAGAATGTTTCGGTTACTTTACAGCAACTATGATCACGGGCAGACTAGATGTGTTTCATTTAAATGAATACTCGAGGAAGTCTTAGATCTCATTAATCCTACTAATATTATAATTGCGAAAGTTTGTGAGTGTTTGTGTATGTTTGTTACTTCTTCACGCTCAAACGGTTGAACCGATTTTGATAAAATTGTATACAGGAAGCTGACATCCAGGAAAAACACATAGGCTACTTTAAACCTCGGAAATCCCAAAAATCCGGGCGCAGCTACAATAAAAATAATGTCAATACTGTAAAGGGTTCATACTGAAAGCCAGTCGATGTTCATCCAATACAATGGCCTGGATCTGACCTCCTTCCAGTAGGACTCGTCGCTCTGATACTGATACAGCCGATACTGATACACACTCAGACATGTCAACACACTGAGGCTCCCACACACTGTACCTATAACACATACAAACACATATATATATGTAGGAACGACCTTATGATCCATGTATATCTTACTGTATGTAACATATAGACATCATGAGGAAAAACTAGAATTAATTTACAGGACTATTGTGACATATTCTCACCCAAAATAAGAAATCAATATGGATCATTTAAACATTGAAAACGATACATTATTTTTAAGTTAGAAGATTTACTATATATATTCAAATAAATTCTGTACACATAATAAGTTACTTTTATCCAGTAAATTTAAAAATATATTATTAAATCTTACCAATCAGCAAATGTGTTGGGGTTTGGGCTACAACAGCGTCACTGTTTTCTATCCATTGCACGAAACTAACTCCGCTCGCGATAATTTCCTAAAAAAATGAAATACCAAACAATAAAATTTCATATTTATTTGACTCAATTTATTTAGCCATAGCGTAAACGACATATCGTTTACGCTATGTATATGAATGTGCTACCTTTTCACCGGTATCAATACGGAGAAGTGCAAGTCGTCGTCTAGTATGACGGAACAGAAGCAGATGTCCGCTCTCAGTCAGCTCCAACCAATCCACCCGAGCTTCGTGCCACCATTGCCCTAACTGAACTCCTACAACATTCACATCATTGATATTAATAAATATAATGCAACGACATCAATCTTTTTTTTCATAACAAAGGAACTCTAACATCTATCCTACGTATGTTCCGTACCTGTAACAAGATCAATAACAGCACTCATCTGTCTGTCCAGCAGATAGGCGAAGTGTTTTCGTTCTTCCTCCGTCTTCCTGCCTTCATTGATACGGACACTGAGCACGTGAGGATTCACACGCTCAGTACGAACCTCCATAAGATACGAAACATTTTAGTATAAATCATATTACTGGACATTGTGTACATGTGTACATCTTGATCTATACTCACAGTTTGTAGTACTCTATCGAGGCCGTACTCCACCACACTAAGTTCGCCAGCACGCTGCAACAGACAGGCTCCACCCACAGCTGCATATATACGCTCCCCTCCACCACATGGTGTCTGGAGTATTCATGACTATAAACTTTTAATACTATGTATATACAAGTTCGATAGAAAATATAACTCACTTCGCTAGTTACACCACGAGCTATATCGCACAGGATCAGACTATTACTGGTACGACAGACAGCGTACCAATCGTTACCTGTAACAGTCGACGTTGGTTAAATTGTTTATAAAATAAAAAGTATTCATTGTTTTACTATAAAAAAAAAAAAACATCTCAAACCATATCACAAGACAAGAATATGTCAACGACGCGTGTACCGATCACGCCACCGAGAGCGTCATTCGATGCCTCCACTCTCCCCACTAGGTACTAGTTGTGCCAGTATAAAATACGTGCACGATTATTCTACGAATTTATTATAATTCCGGTGTTATAATTCCGTCCCCAGACTAATTATACCCGATTATTACCGATTAAAACTATTATTAAGTTTAAAGGAACTTCATTCCTTTAACTATGGCCCATCAGTTTTCTTCTTCTTCTACAAATATTTTGCTGTAGTAAAATAATACCAAAGGTTAGTAAGCAAAAAATGTGTGTCAACTGAGGTGCTATTAACGTGCTCCAAAAGAAAGATAAAACATTATACAGATTTACGAATGTTGAAGGGAGTTTGACTTGAGTTAGACATAAAAATTCTATTTCAAGTAGGACTCGACTAGCAGACACATTCCATCTTTTCCGTTTCTTCTGTTTCCATCTTTCATCTTTGGCCATTTACAACCAATTATACCTACTCACCAATAAATCTAACATTGAATATATCGGGTCTAGTTTGGCGGTAACAGTGAGAGGCGTAGTATCAGCACCACGACGTCGAAGCAGCAACTGAGTGTGCTGACGTGTTGCACCTCTATAAGGTCCCGCCACACCCAGCGTCTTGAAACAGAGGTGTAGGAGAAAAACAGGTTACTGTATATGTATAAATAATACTACACAAAGAACCATTTATAATTAAATATAAGCATCACTTTGTTGTGTGACGGTGTCATAAGTGGTCGTTTAATTAAAATATAATTATCTTTATAGGGTGTAATCAGAGGACGCCTTAGCTTGAGGGTAAACTCGTCTATTCTACACGGGTTTGACTCAGCAGTTAAATGTGAAGACAGTTTTTGGTTTTATATTTCTTTTATGTTTTTAGAAGTTTCAGATATATTATTATTGTGAATCATTATGTACGGTTCCTCCTAGCCGTTTTAAATATATATTAATATTGATTCTATACATATATTTTAATTGGTGTTAGATACAAATTACATATCGACGGAATTAGGGAGCGTTCAAGTATTACGTAACGCAATTTTTGAAGATTTTAAAAATCCGTCTACGCTCATATATCTGTATACCAGTTTAATCAGACCACAACTTGAATATGCATTACAAATCTGGAACCCCATTTACAATAAATATGTTGATCAGATACAAAATGTGCAACGTCGGTATTTGCGCTCATTACATTACAAATTTTTTCATTCTTACCGGTCATACTCTAAGTTGCTCGATAAATATAAACTGGGGAGTCTTGCATCGAGAAGAAAACTTTTGAGTGCAATGTCCTTATACAGGGTGACTGGTGAATTACTATCAATATTTAAGGAGCATACTCGGTACATGATTCTTATTCGAATTATGTAAAAAAAATAGGTACTTAATTTTTGACCAAATTTCCGTATAAATAAATAAAGTGTGTACACGTTCCAAGTGTTCCAAGTGTGAACCCGTGCGGCGGCGTGCTGATACAACACTACGCCGCCGCGCGCGAGTGTGTGTGTGTGTGTATACCTAATCTGTAGGGTGTTCATACGATGCGTAATTAATTACATAACTTTTGGTTAACTTTACTTAGAAGTTTATTAATATTTATGTTATATTAATTTTTATTTTGTCATATATGATCGTCAAATATCACGTCCTCAAATATCGATAGTAATTCACCAGTCACCCTGTATAATATTTGTAATTCTAATTTAAATTGTCCTCAATTGTTAGGCTACATATATTTCTTGGTACCCAATCGAGTTTCATTGCGTAATACACGAACACCTAGATTATTGAAATTAAAAAAATGTCGAACTAATGCTGGCAAGCGAGCACCATTTTACCAAATGACCCAAACGTACAATGCTGAATTTTATAATGCTGACATTTTTGGGTTAACAATAGGTGCATATAAAAAAAAAATCCATTACCGAAAAAGCAAATAATAATAATAGTTAACAGTAATAATATAAATCAAATAATATATTTATTATGTGAGTATGTGTGTAATTATGTATGTGTATTTATATTTGTTATGTATATATTTAATATTGTTATGTATATATTTAATATCTCTTTTATTTCTTTTTTTTTTTTTTTTTAATGTAAGTAGTGGATAACGGTGTGGTTTGTACATATATTAAGTTTAAAAAATTGTATAAAATATATTTTCACAGATGTACAAATGTTTGTTGTCCCAAATAAATAAAAAAAAATAAAAAAATATATATATATTTTTGACCCCCCCTTCCCCCCTCGTAACGCACAATAACGTTTTCTGTAGCTTATCAAAACGTTATGTAACACTCAAGTGATCAATTTCATCCAAAGTCGTAAAACAATATGTAATAATACTGTATAGTTTTAATCTATTAAATGAAAAAAGATCATTGACACAAATCTCCCTCTTCTGAAGAAATTACAGTATAAACAATATGAACTCACGGATAAACACCAACGAATACTGACCACGGAAGCAACATTAAAAGACTTACAATGCAATCTATGTATTCCCAGTAAAATATCAATTAAGAGATTTGCAAACTTGGAATAACAAATAAAAATATCGACCAGACTAATACAATCTGGTGAACATAATGTAACGTACATGAAAAGAGTTGCCAGTTTGGGGGTTTTTATTAAAATATTTTTTTTAGAAACAATGCTACGTAACGTTTTGTTAGAGACACCCCCTCCCGCCCCTGTAACGGATCGTAACGTTTTACGAGCCCCCCCCCCCCCCACCTCCCCCAAAATAGCTTTACGTAATACTTGAACGCTCCCAAAGCAGACTGAAGGAAGTTATAGAGAAATATCTACGGAATAATGATTATAGTTTTGGTGGAACAGAAATTTATGCATCTGAAGAATTTATTGAGAGCCTTAATGTCAGTTGTAAGTGAACACTCTCAAGTCAGTTAATTGTAAATACAGAAAATTTACAACAAACACTACTTTGGCTGTCTTATTACTCAGTGGCGTGTATTAGGATATATGTTCTATAATTATACAATGTTTATTAAATATACTATTTGTATTTAAATATATATCTTGTCATTTACAGTTTAAATAATCGAATAGTGTGGATTTGACTTACGAAAGTGTTGCGTCGTCAATTATTTGTCAAAAGAATGTCTAATATACTATTATTATATAATTATATTGGAGTCAGCTTTGTTTAAAAACTGTTAAAACTTTAAAAACATATATTTTATTGTATTTAGATTATTATCTGATTATAACTAAGGAATTATTATTAAAAAGTAAGAATAAGACTTAGGTACAAAAGCGGTAACATGTCAAATATGTGTTTAATATACTGTTAAATTGGAACCCGCTTTCAAAATGTAATTTACTAAAATATTTTCTATAATTTAAGAGTTATGTTTTCAATATGTATAAGACTTTTTTTTGTAATATATATTAATATTTTAATACATTTTCAAACATGTGCATACCATAGATGCAAATAAGCACTGCATATCCTACCCATATAACAACTAAACGGTAAACCTATATTGTTTAATTCTTACTTACATATTTTTCATCATACATTACGAATTACAAATATTAACAGATATTTAAAACGATATTTGATTTATGATTTGTTAATAAATAATAAGTGAAATCTATCTCCATTCGTTCGTTAATTGTCAAATGAAACGGGACGCTCTGATTGGTCGGTAAACTGTTCATATATTTTTTCGCCATTTTATTATTTTTGAATATTGTTATTTGTCTTTCTAAGCGCATGTGAATAAGTTTTAATTAGTAAACAGTGGATTAATTTATTAACGAATTGTGTCAAATTATAGCTGTGAGCTCTGTGCTGGTGATATGTGTTTATTGAAATTAGTTACGAGTAGATTTTCATTATTATCATTTGGTAATAAAATTAAAATAAGTTTAAAGTCAAGGTGTGTGACCAGTTGAGATTGAACTAGAAGAAAGGTAATGTTATTCGTTGCCTAAGCTTGTCCGAATCTGCTGATAGGTCACTCTTATGTCAGTCTCTATCATACGCCGCACAACACAGATGTTATCTTCAGTCGTCCCCGTAGAAGGCCGTCCCTCACGTAAATCATCATTGAGATTAGTGCGACCACGTTTAAACTCATTAAACCAGTTGTAAACAGTCGCACGAGATGGGGCCTCATCGTGAAAAGCCAAACGTAGTCTATCATAACTTTCTTGTTGACTTAAATGACATCTAAAGTCATAAAAAATCATTGCACAAAATATATCTCGTGTTAAATTCATGTTGACGTGACACAGACAATTTTCAATTTTCCGCCAAATCGTAAAACAAATGACAAATATATGAAATACCTATATACTCAGTAATATTGGTAAAGAGTTCTATTTTCAAATTTTAGAATTATTTTTTTATTATATTGTTTATAAGTGGCCAGTTCTAAGAGCTTTCAGTTTGACCCTCGTATTATAGTATTTTAGAAATACTAAATATCTGTTGTTGACAATTGGATTCTTTTAAGTAACAGTGAAAATAACATCAATCCCGCAAAGTCACAGGTCATTGTTGTTGGCAGTTCAGCCATGATGGCAAGGGTTGATTGGGCGGAGATGCCACGGGCTGTGTACAATGGTACTAACTTGTCCTACTGCTCCAATGTTAGAGACCTTGGTATACAGCTTGATAGTACTCTCTCATGGTCGGAGCATTTAAAGAATATTGGAAAAAAAACATACGCCTCGTTAAGTTCGTTGCGACGACTACAAAACTTACTGCCAATTCCTACTAAAACTATGCTTGCAAACTCTCTCCTTCTTTCAATACTCGACTACGCGGACGCAAGCTATCTTAATCTTACCGAGGACCAACTTAATTATCTTGAGCGATTACAAAATCTAGCTATTCGGTTTATTTTCGGTCTCCGAAAGTATGACCACGTTTCAGAGTTTCGTTCAAAGCTCAAGTGGCTCACTATACGCCGTCGCCGGAACCTGCATACTCTTTCTCTTCTGTACTGTGTGTTATTTAATCCAAATGCTCCTCAATATCTAAAGGAGAAGTTCGAATTTGTAGGAGATCAGGCCAGTATGCGACCAGCACGTAGGCTCATTCTGAAAATGCCTGCTCACAACAGTAAATATTACAGAAAGTCGTTCACTGTTCAGGCAATAACTCTCTGGAATGACCTACCATTGAGCATTCGACAGTCTAAAACCCTATATACTTTTAAAAAATCCTTAAAGAACCTATATCTCTCATCAGAGTAATGATGACGACATGATTATGACAAATGTATGTATTATGTATTTATATATGTATTTATATGTTTGTTTGTATGTATGTGTTTATATGTATTTGTATTTATGAATGTAAGTATGTATGTATGTATGTATGTATGTATGTATTTATTGATATATGTACGTATGTTTATTATTGAATATTTATTATTGTTATTTTTTATTTTTGTATGTGTTTAGATTATATATTTATTTTAAGAATATCTATGTACCACCCTATACTGTCTCCAAACACAATCCTCTGACCCCAGGTTGCCTGGAAGAAATGGCTAATAAGCCATAAGGCCGCCTTTTGTTACACTGTTAGTTTTAAGTTTGTATTTTTTTTTTTTTTGTAATTGTCTGTATTGAGATTATGGTGTGCAAAAAGTATTAAATAAATAAATAAATAAATAAATAAAATACCATAAATAGCATTCACATAATTTATATATATTTTTTAACTTTCTACTTCCTTATGAGCTCCTAAAGTACTTTAAAGAAGTCATTAATTCACTTAACAAGGAGTAAAACAGTCCGACGCTATAGATACTTCATCAAATATAATTAATTAAACTAAAGTAACAATAATTTCTATGAATTTATTAATAATAAATACCTATGTCGGTGTCTCAACATCAGTGGCGGGGCAAGACCTAAATTCGATGTGGGCAAAACAGATTTCGCGAGGCCCTATTCTATGGCAACCTGAAGCTCTTACTACCAGCTAGTTTTAAAAACTTAATCGTCGATACCATTTTTACCCTTAAAGCTTTGGTTTCCTTTAAAACACAGTATAAAGCGTATTTTATATACTAGTAATTATTGCGTTACATACTTGTTACCAATTAAATATTTGTTACTTAATGAAATAAAGACGAGTACAGGTACCGGTGTATTACAAATCACAAAGAAAACAAAAACAATTAAAAACGTCACTGTTTTCGGGGGCAATCAATATACTTAAACACCATCTATTTATTCGCTAAATATTATTAAAACATTGACCACACTATTCTTATCAAAATTGGTAAGTACAGTCGTAAAAATAAACAGTATATATAACACAATTATATATGTACATACGTTTTTTTGGTATGCGCGTAACGCCAGGGATAAAACCAGGGATACCCCGCATTCTGGTAGGCGGCAAATGTTGCCAGTCTAAGAAAATATCATTATCAACAAAATTGATTTATTTATATATTTTTTTCTCGCTTTAAAAATTTTTTGAGGCGCGTGGCCCCTTGTAATGCGAGGCCGTAGGCGGTGGCCCACGTCGCCCACGCCTTACGCCGCCACTGCTCAACATATTTTTATTACATTTTCTATGACTACCCTCCAGAGAATATGTTTATTAATTATTACTTCAATATTCGTTTCAGAGCCCTAACGAGTCTCCTCCAGGACATAGTTTACTTTATAGCTAGTTTTGAAAACGAACCCAACAAGTCGAAAGCTCTAGAACTTGTTGTAGAGAATCCCAACAGAGACAGACAGAAACTGTTGAGGGAGCAGTACATACTGAGACAACTGTTCATGATACTGCAGGTACTCTTATATATTAGAATATATAAACTAAAAGAACAAATTAAAATCTTATTGAGAACCTCTAAGAAAACTTAATAATCATTTACCTTGACACGTAATTTTATCTATAACTAACTCGCCTCAATTGACGATATCTAAGACTCGTGAATATTCATATAAATGAAATTAATATTTTATGAAGTATTAACATATAACAGACATTACTATCACGTCCGTCCGTGATCGCGGTTGCTGCAAAGTAACCGAAACGTCGGGAGTATGTAGTTTTAAAAATAATAAAATACGTGTAGTATAATTCTAAAAATATTAGTTTCGTCTCAATTAACTTCATTTTTACTATAGAGCTCATATCTGTTTGATACATTTTTTTTTTTTTTTTTTTATGGGAAAAGGGGGCAACTGAGCAGACGGCCTACTTGATGGTAGGTAGGTACCGTCGCCCATGGACATCCGCAACGTAGATTTGCGGATGTGTTGCCGCTCTTGATTGGGGAAAAGGAGGGGGAAAAGGTGGGAAAGGAAAGGTTGGGAAAAGGGAAAGGGCAACCGGCTCTCTCACTCACCGGACGAATCGCAGCCTTTAAAGACTACTTTACGCCGATTTTCTGTGAGAGGGTGGTACTTCCCCGGTCGAGCCAGCCCATGTTCGAGCTGTAGTAAATTGACTACAGCTAGGCTCTACCTTAAAACATGATGTATTTGTTTCCAGAGTCCGTTTCAAGAATCACCTAAAGGTGAACCATTCCTTCAGATCGAGGAGCTGTATGATCCACGGTACGCGCCTTACAAATTCATCTTCAGACTCTGCTACCGTATACTGAGACTTAGTCAACAAGATTACGGAAAAACCAAGTGAGTGATGATATTAATACGTCTATTATACACTCACTAGCTTTCCGTCTGCAGATTCGCCCGCGTGGAGTTCGGTTATATCGCGTTTCCAAGAGAACCTTTCAAAAGTCTGGGATAAAAACTATCCTATGTTCTTTCTCAGGGTCCACTCTATCTTTGTACAAAATTCCATTAAAGTCAGTTCTGTGGTTTAGGCGTGAAAGCGTAACAGACAGACTGACAGAGTTACTTTCGCTTTATATGTATAATATTAGCAGGGATTCAACTGAAAATGAAGCTTGGAAGACCAAAAGGTACTAATATTTTTATAAAAGATACTTCTAAATATAATTGTTGGTGCTTCTGTGAATGGGATTTAATATATTTCTACGGATTTTTCAATAGGTTCTCGTTTCAGGAATACATCGCGAAGCACTTCAGCTTCATGCAGAAGCAGATCGGCTACGACATACTGGCTGAGGACACGATAACAGCACTGTTACACAACAACAGGGAGCTGTTGGAGATAGAGACCTTTGTTGGTAAGTATATATGATCTTCTTCTTCTTGGCAATTTCTCAGCCAGGGTCGGAAAAAATATACTTTTTGTATATTAAATTATTATTTAAATGAAACTAACAATTTTCAGATAACTACATACTCGTTATTGTACTATTTTTAAAACTACATACTGCCGACGTTTCTGTTACTACAGGGTGACTGGTGAATTACTATCGATACTTGAGGACGTGATATTTGACGATCATATATGACAAAATAAAAATTAATATAACATAAATATTAATAAACTTCTAAGTAAAGTTAACCAAAAGTTATGTAATTAATTACGCATCGTGTGAACACCCTACAGATTAGGTATACACACACACATACATACGCGTGCGGCGGCGTGGTGTTGTATCAGCACGCCGCCGCACGCGTCCACACTTGGAACACTTGGAACGTGTCAACACTTTATTTATTTATACGGAAATTTGGTCAAAAATTAAGTACCTATTTTTTTTACATAATTCGAATGAGAATCATGTACCGAGTATTCTCCTTAAATATTGATAGTAATTCACCAGTCACCCTGTATACTGAAAACGTGATAACGGGCAGACGAGATGAGAATGATTCTCATAGTTTTCTAACTAATAAAATGAGTTTATTTTCAATAATACTCTCGAAAACCTATATATATATACACACTTCCTGTATCTCGTTCCAGGTATAGTCCGTAAGAACATGAAGACCTGGACTACCTCAGTGACCTGTGCATCTCCGACAAGAAGGCCATCGCTGTCACACAGGAACTCATCTGCAAGAGTGTGTTGTGTGTTAACAATGCTGATATACTCACCAGATATAGAGACCAGGTACCGAATTTATTTACGGTTCACAAAGCAGATTATAACTAAAGATACAATTAATTGATAAGTAAACATTATAAATAAGCTGAGTTATAACCCAACGACTATGTGAACACGGATTATAGACTATATGTCACTTATAAAATCAAAAATACATCAGCACTTAAAAATACATTGTATAGATATAAGAAAAGACATTTACAATAAATAGAAAGAATATTTTACACAGAAAAGTATGAACAAGTTACAGCAATAAAAAATAAAATGAAATTATAAACTGGTGAAGTGAGTAACTAAATAATGGATAAGAAAATAGATTTAATCACTATTATTGTCTGTTAATTCAAACCAATTGTTTTTTTTTTTAAATAGATTTAGGTTATTGTTTAAAATGTCAATACTATCAATCAATTAATAGATATATAACAAGCAACTATTTAATCTTTGTAAATTAAATGTGAGTTAAAAAATGTAACCGCTTTTCACTAATAGAATATAGATGTATGTAGTATTGGGTCATGCACTAAAATAATTATAATATCCATAGAAGTATAATGAAGGAATCATTACACAGGTTAGTGCCAGATGAGTCGAGCGACGGAGACGGTGGGGAGGTGATGCTGTACTGGAACAATAAACAGGTTCGTGTAGACATGGTATTATTGTGAGCGAGGAGAATAAATGTTACCTTGTGTTATTAAAGATAGGACTTAAACGTTAACATCGTCAATTTTTGCCTTTATCATATTAGTTCATGCGGACATATCTGACCTAATACAAAAACAACTCTACACCAGCATACATAATATACTTTTTATGTTCTATCTTGACAATAAAGTACCTTTCTGTAAGAAAAGATTAAAAGTGTTTTATAGAAGTATATATAATTATATATTTTTGATTCTAACAATATAATTAAAAACTATAGTTGTTTTGTGAAGCCAGTACTTCTAAATCACATAACCTTAATTAGAAAAAAACTATTATCTTAAACCAAGACACCTTCAATAAGTTAAGTTCAATATATAAATACACAAGTTGCATAGCCAAATATTTTCCCGCGTAAAATTGAACAAACCAAATGTCATTGCTTAAGGTCACTTTGGGTGCGTTCGGGAATTTAAAGCTTTGGTTCAAATTAAATGTTTGTTCCCTAATATATCATGTTTCAGGAGTGTCGGTCACTGAACTCATTGGCTGAACAAGCTTCAGATCCTCGTAGTGATTTTGGATTACTACCGAGACCAACTCGAGCTGTTCTCGTACATGTGTCTCAACAGACAGTACCTGGCATTGAACAGTCTATCACATTGATCTTATACTCGAGTAAGTTAAATCATTCCTTTAGAAATATGTATGTTCATATGGTTTAGAATTATTGATAGTCATTTTTAGTTTCCTTTGTCAGTACTCTAAAGTAACAATACATTTTATTAAATAATAACGACTTTTTAATCACTCGAAAAGTGTACTTTGATACGATATTTTATTGATTCACGATTCTGATAAAGAGCTGATTTACCCAAACAAAATATAGTTTTTGTCATAAACGTCGTAAGCATAGCGAAAACTACGAAGTATCTCTAAAATGTAGAAATATCTTTCAAATCAATTATCGCATTATGTCCAAATGAAAAAAATAATAAAATTATTACCTATTCAGATTTCAGATAACAAAATGAAGAATAAAAAGTCACACTCGTTGTGATCCATGTGCTAATAGTCCACGATGCTAACTAATATAACTTATATTTTCAGATTTCTACCGAAACGTCGAGATAACATAAAATACGTTTAGTACATCCGAAAATATTAGTACCATTTAAATGAATACTCTCTAAAGCCTCAGATATCATGAACAACTATAACATGATCTCCAGATGCATGTCCAACCCGGTGTTATCCCACGAGCTCCGCGCGTCCTTCTGCCGCCTCATGCTGCACCTGCACGTGGACCGCGACCCTCAGGAGCCCGTCACACCCGTCAATTACGCGAGGCTGTGGGCAGAGGTCGCCGCCACCATACGAGTGAACGAGTTGGTACACACACACACACACACACACACACACACACACACACACACACACACACACACACACACACACACACACACACACATCAACATTAACACACACATGCAAACACCCCGCGTGTTAAAAGACTAGTGATGTTGTGCTAATTTGTCTTACTGGAATGCATATATATAAAAGGGGGAGGAGGAGGATTTCTCCTAATTTCAGTCCGTGGCCAGGATCGGCCCCATATAAAGGAAAGGAAACGAAAATCCTTACGAAACCCATTATGTATGTACAAAAACCTGCAATTTTTTTTTAATAAGTTAGTTAATTCAACCATCTGAATCGTCAGAATTTAACCATCTTTAATTCCGGAACGCGTTCCTGTCCAAAAAGGAAGTACCGGATTATGTTCTGGAGCGTTCCAGCTCAACAACACCATTGAGAAAGACACTCACACATACACACATACAAGGCACACACAATGACACTACGATAAAATATAAATACATGTATGATATCAATTATTTTCATTACATTAATCATTAATTAATTCTGCCACAGCTATCAATGCGTGAAAGGCGGTCAGGACGCGACCAGGAAAAAAGTGAAGAAGCAGTTCGAGTCCACCATAGACTTCGTTGAGGACTACTTGTGTAAAGACGTGACTAGGACGTGGTACTTGAGCGACCACGACCAGAACAAGCTGACCTTTGAGGTCGTTAAACTGGCTGGAGAATTAATTTACTTTGGGTTTTATAGGTAAGATATTGATTTGTAGTTAAACAAATTAATATAAATATTCATTTTCCAATAAAGCGACTTCTACTTCATATATATGTTTTAGTCTCCGTGACGATAGCGATGTGTTAAAATACGTATTGATATCGAAAAACTATTACTTTGCTTATATAGAGCAAGATAATGTTAGTGAAAACACAATTAAGAGAGGCTATAGTTTGTGAGCTGTTAATATTGTGCAGATGATTATATTAAAGAATTATAATACCATGATTTCTCCAGTTCACTTCATTTTTCTATAAATGTATATTTTTCAATAAATAATATAAATTTGTCCATAATTTTCTAATTTAACACAGCTTCAGTGATCTTCTTCGGCTGACAAAACCTTATTGTCTTCTTGACTGTGTGACTGCGATCGATCTACTGAACGAAACGAACGCCCTCGCCGGAGAAGTGGAATGTGAGTTACATTAAATATAAACTAAACAAGATATACAGGGTGACTGGTGAATTACTATCACTATTTAAGGAGAATACTCGGTACATGATTCTCATTCGAATTATGTAAAAAAAATAGGTACTTAATTTTTGACCAAATTTCCGTATAAATAAATAAAGTGTGGACACGTTCCAAGTGTTCCAAGTGTGGACGCGTGCGGCGGCGTGCTGATACAACACCACGCCGCCGCACGTGTGTGTGTGTGTGTGTGTATACCTAATCTGTAGGGTGTTCACACGATGCGTAATTAATTACATAACTTTTGCTTAACTTTACTAAGAAGTTTATTAATATTTATGTTATATTAATTTTTATTTTGTCATATATGATCGTCAAATATCACGTCCTCAAGTATCGATAGTAATTCACCAGTCACCCTGTGTATACATAGGTTATTTATAAACATGGTTATTTATAAACACATCCTAAAAGGTATATGTAAAACATTAAAAAAGTGAATTAATATATTTATTGTATAATATTCAATTTATGTTTATTTAACAAACTTAATGTTGCACGCAGCTGAGGAAAATGAAAAGAAAATATGTGAGTAGTATAGTGCAGAATAACTTTAGAAAATTATTACACATACTTGCCCTGGCCAAAAATATTGTTATTTTTTAAATTTGGAGTCTGTCACCTTTTTCCCGCCAATTTATGTAAAATATTTTTTAATATTAAAATAAGGATATACAGAATACTGAATGACTGTTAGTTTTATATAAAATAGCAATGTAATCAAATACATTTTGTTAAAATCTAACTTCTAATAAGGAAGAACATATAAATGTATATATTTATGTCTGACCAAGATTTATATATTTGTTGCAGCGGAGGGGGAAGTTCTCCGGAGTATTGGTGATATGGGAGCAGTCATGACCTCCATCACACTCGGACCTGGAGCATTAAATGAAAATGTAACAGAAAACACATAAAAACTATATTAAGGTCAGAACCAATTACTAATATATAACTCCAATAATATTCACTTAGTTTGAAACCACTGTAAGAACAAAAAATATCTGAATTTTTGACCACAATACTCCCTAAAGAACTTGTTTTTTACTGAGATTTACAATTATTTAGTCGATTTATATATAGGAATGTATGTTGTTATTTAGAAAAAATATGTTTTTAAGTGTTGATTATACTATAAAGGATAAATCAAGACTCAGTATTTGCAATCGAAGTAACCAAAATGTGTGTTCTATTAGCAGGTGGTGGGCGGAGGGGCCCGTCAGCCTTGGCCCTGGCCCGGAAACATCCACTAGTGATGGAGACCAAGCTGAAGATTATAGAAATACTGCAGGTACGATACTGATAACAGTTCTGGAGATGTTACAACAACCGACACACATACTCAAAGCCAAGGCACTCTTAGCTATTTATTTATTTTCTTTGAAAAACAAACTTAACTATGCAATTTACAGTAAACGTTGACGTCCACACTAGGCTAGGCCTGTGTCGTGGAAAGTTATACTCTAATTCTTAATTATATTTATATAGATACTGATCTAAATGTTTGAATGAAACTAACTTTTTTTATGATAAAATCAAGTGTAGTAAAACGAAAATATTGGTTTATTTAAATGAATATTCACGAAAGTCTTAGATCTCAGTATGATTAAAAGGTTCTTTAAAAATTTGTATTGTACTTCTTATTCTTATTATCTACTTATATTCATATACTTATTTGTATTCTAAACTTACAATTCTTGGAAAGTATGTACTGTTTTACAAGTTTAAGAAAAACGTTTCTTCAGCTTGATACTACTATTATACTGACCAAAATAATACATTACTATGAAAGTGACCCAATATATACAAGAAATATTCTCCACAGTTTATCCTGGACGTTCGTTTGGACTACCGCATCAGCTGCCTGCTGTCGATCTTCAAGAAGGCCTTCGAGACCTCCTCGCCGGACGCTCTCGGTCGAGTGGACGTGGAGGCCATAGGACTACAGGACGAGGGGATCTTCAGCTGTCGGTATGACACACACACACATACATACATACCAACACCGACTAGGCGAGATACAAATACAAAGATCATTGTATAAGAAAGTCATTCAACTTAAATTTTTACTCGAACATGTATAAATTTAATCACATACATGTGTGATTTTATTCAGTTCAGTATCATTATATTAAAATGTTTATAAAATTTATCTCGTTTTGTCGGCATTGTTCACACGTGGTGTTATATTGTATTGTATAATTTCATGTAGATGTCGGTTGTACTATTGTAACTAATCGGTGGCGGGTTGATAATAACATGAAGTCTATAGAATTTTTTCCAACTATTTCTTATTAGTACTACTTTTATAAGTATTTATTACGAACACTTCTTGCTTCTATTAAACAATTACAAATTAATCAGTAAATTTCTTTCTATTAGATTCATTTGAAAACCTCAAATTTTTACTATTTAAGAAGCTTTATTATTTTTTTGCGAGAAATAAAATCCTCATTACTAGGACTAACTGGTGTTACCTCTCCAACCGCAGCAAGCGATATTATACTTTACAGCTATTACAATAAAATCGACATCCTATTATCGGAAAGATTTAAGTTATTGTGAAGTGTTTTCTGTATAATTCTAACCTTTGTTTATTTTGATTTAGAAAAACCCGTTACCCGAAAAGAGATTCTTTTTTAGGCATAACGCTTATAATACTATTGTGATTTGTGCGTTTCTCATATGATATTATATTTTAAATCTTAATATTGATACAATAAGTGAGTGCGCAGGTTACAAGTAAACGAAGACTGACTTAATGCTATTTATTATACATATATAGATTACACATATGGATGTTGCACGTTCAATGCTTCGTTACGCACTGATGATCTTGACCGAGTCCCGCGTTCTCGCGTCGTAGCTAATAGTTTATATGAGGCGTTTACATTCTTGGTAATTGGCTCCAACAATAAGGTTTAAATTTCAGAGACGGTTTAGACCTGGATGCTTGCGGCGGTCGTATGGTGTTGAGAGTTCTGCTGCAGCTGTGTTCCCAGGGTGCTTCGGCCAGTCTCGTTTCAGGAGCCCTAACCCAACCCTATTCCGTCATTTCAGTCAGAAACAAGAAGTTTTGGAGGCTTTTAAGCAGGTCCGCTTTATAAATTAACTAGCTCCGCTCCGCGGTATTACCCGCAGATTCCCGGGATGTAAAGTAGCCTATGTGTTATTCCTGGACGTCAGTTTTCTGTATACAAAATTTTATCAAAATCGGTTCAGCTGTTTTAGCGTGAAGAAGTAACAAACATACACACACACACTCACAAACTTTCGCAATTATAATATTAGTAGGATTAGTATTATATCAACATACCTTAGCATATTAAATATTTTACAAGATAACTCATAAATGCAAGTAATGAAGTCAACAAAAAGAGATCCTAGTTTCCCATCATATCTGTGAGATTTTAATGTAATCTTTGTAGAGTATAATATATTTATCGTTATATTCCGTTCAGGTCCAACTGTTAGTGTCTGACGCGGACGTGGAGTCCTACAAACAGATCAAGGCCGACCTGGACATACTGAGACAGAGCGTTGAGAAGTCGGAGCTGTGGGTGTTCAATAAGGAACGCGCCGGGATTATAGATGATCACAGCGGTGAGAATTTAATATAGTTATCAAATTAATAAATTCAAAATTTCAACTTTTTCGAATTGTCCTGCATATACCGGCAAAAATTATTCCATATACATATATTATCTGCAGTTCTAAGATATTTTATAAATTTTCTATACCTAAAATATAACATAAAAAACAAACATTCATTCATACATCATGAAATAGTGGTATCTACATACTTAGGACTGTATAACTTGTAGATAATTATTAGTATCACCTGTAGATGATGAAAGAATATTGTTCAAAAAATATATAAATATTATTAAACATATATAAATCAATACTTTTCTAGTTATAAAAGGCGCCGTTGGTCCTGGCGGGGCGGTGTTGGAGCGAAACGCGTCCTTAGACAACGTGCGAGCACCGAGAGGAGATCGACAGGACTACGATAAGATTAAAGAGGTACAAAATAAATATTGCATTTATATCAATCTTCTACCCGGCAATTTCCCAGCTTTTAGCCAGGGTCTGCCTTACATGTTGTGAATAGTTTTGGCTAATTGTTTTTACGACCGGCCGCCTGCCTGACACCAACTCTATTTTGGGAATGCATTAATCAGTGATGTCTAAATACTCTTAGAAAGTATATATGACTCGGAAAAATCACATTGGTACTTGCCAGGATCGAACCCGCGCCCTCGTGCACGAGAGGCGGGCCTTTTAACCACTAGGCCACTGAAGTCAGTAGTTGACTTAAGTTGTATTTATATCAATGTTTCATCTAAATTGGCGCTTCAATCTCTGATAGTCACTACAAATGATAAGTTGATGTAAAAATTTATTCGTCAACTTTAATAAATACCCAGTAGCACAGTCGACATAGTGACTTGGATACCGTATCGAACAAGTTATAAGTTCAAATTTGATGGATCCCAGTACTTTTATTATAACATAATATCGTTAATTCATAATTGGTAATACAGATCTTCCAGTTGTTTTTGTTGATAATACATAAGATATTAAATATATATTTTTTTTAATTTTTATTTAATTATCATCTAAATTCAACAGGTAGACAGTAAGATTTATTTTTTTGCTTTTCGTGAATGTTGTGTACATCTGTAATTGTCACTCATATCAGGTCCTAGATTTTTTTCTATTTTATCTTTGTTTATGTGTGCTGAATATGTGTGATGTTGATGTACCTTTTAAATAAATAAATTTAAACATTGTATAAAACAGATCCTGGAACGTATGATCGAGTACTGTACCCAGGGCAATACGGCGAGGGAGGGGGGCGACTCGAGACCGCGGAGACACGAACAGAGGCTACTGAGGAATATAGGAGTACATAATGTAGTGCTGGACCTGCTGCAGGTGGGTGGAGGAGCAGTTAAAACAATATATCGATACGAGCAGGATTTAAACCCTATATATGTGTATGTATGTATTTATATATATCACAAATGTAAAACAGTATTCTCAAGGGTGGTAGGTTTCAGTACTAGTCACGTCAATAATTAATAGTTCTTTCTATTTGGACTTCAATACAAGTCTTAGCTCCTTGCTGTAATAATAAAACCAATAGTACTAAATACTAAAATGCTGAAGTGCAGGAAAAGTAAATGTTACTGCTTTTTTAAGTTTTTTCTTTATCTTCTCACTTAAAAGCCATTGTTGCTTTTACAAAACTGTTTCCGGAAATATGCTATACCTACACTCATGATATAGGTGTAAATCATTTAAGATCTACGTTTATTTTCTTCAAAGCAAAAAAAGGAAAGAATAATTTTCTGCTGTATGTTATAAATATATTCTGTAATCAATTATTTCCAGGTGCCACACGATGAGGACGACGCTGCTATGGACGAGCTGCTGGGCCTGGCGCACGAGTTCCTCCAGCACTTCTGTCACGGGAACACACAGAACCAGGCCATACTACACAAACACCTGGATCTGTTCCTCAACGCTGGAGTAAGAACAGGCTATTGAATATAAACAATTGTACTGTTATTTTGTTAAATATCGTATTTTATTATAATTATTATTACAATTAGTTGGTATTTTTTACATATATGTCTAAGTTTTCACAGTGTCTCATAAACCAATATTAGTTTTTCCGTACACTGGAATTCATCGTCGTTAACTCACAGTTACTTTGACATCTCAAGACATTTATAATTTACTAGAAGACCCAGCGAACTTCGTATCGCTCTATAATAATCCAGAAATATCTGTTACGTTTTTTAATTTATATTTTTGGAGTTTATCTTTAAGCCATAAATCTCCGTGTTTTGAAGTGCGACAGAATGATTGACATATTACATAGTTAGTTGTAAAATCTAATGTCAAAAAACCGTTTGTATGGGAAATTAAAAAGCACAGTTTTTAGGGTTTTCCCGCAAATTAATAAAAAGTGCACAATCTAACAAATAAGTAACATATGCAAGGTAAATGTAACCTGATTATATATATATACCATAGCGCTAAATTATTCTTTTACAATTATAGTATAGCCAGCGATCAAAGCATCAAAACGATAGTTTTATTCAGACAACTTTTTACATCAGATCCGCGAAGCCCAGACGGTGTGCTCGATATTCGAAGACAACGCAGCTCTGTGCGCTCACGAAGGGAACGAGAAGGTCGCCGCGCACTTCGTACACTGCATCGAATCCCGCGGACGGAGGCCCGCCTGCCTCAAGTTTCTGAGAACTATAGTACGAGCGGGACCTCACCATATACGGAGGAGCCAGGACCTGGTCATGCAAGAAGTAAGTTCCTCTCCCTTCACCCATCATAGCATGCATGGTTTTAAGAGACGAAACCTCTTAAAATTCCATGATTTCCCGTGGTAGCGAGTCTATCGTTGTAGTGAGAGGAGCTTCAATAGCTCTTAGGACTTGTGACCCAGGTGTAGGTTTAAGAGGTCCCTATCTAACGCGCATTAAACGCTCACCTCCATTTTTAAAGCTCCTCTATCAAATATTACCTAACATAAAATTCTATTTTCAGTAATATAGTTATGTTATATCACATGCTTATGTCGTCAATGTATTATGTAAACACGATTTTTTCTCTGTTGTTCAATAATAAATCTATCTTCGTTAATAAATATCTATTCTATCATTTGAGTTCATGAATGGAAACTCGGAAACGCTCAGTATTTAGTTAAACGACGCATACTTGTACTAAGGTACATATAATACATATATTTAATCGTACTTCATGTTTCATTATAGATGCTGAATGCCGGCGAGGACGTGCTGGTGTTCTACAATGATAAAGTACTCTTCAACTACTTCATCAAAATGATGAGGGAGTACAAACAGACGGGAGAGATGCCTGAAGCTCTCACGTAATATATATCCCATTATATGATCATTTCAAAATTTATATTCTTGCTCTGGCATTTAATAAGGATTTAAAATAATTATGCATTAATTACGAAAAGTGTGAAAACAAAATTAACCAACCCAATTTTCATTACTTTAATGGTCGAATTTGTATACATTATTAAGGTACAACAGCGTAAGATATATATGCAAGAAAGGGTTATCGATAGCTTCTTTGACAATCTAATATAAATGTGCACTTAATATTACATATAATTAATAATATTTATGTATATATTTCTTGCAGGTACCACAAAGACCTCATAAAGCTGTTAACATGCTGTACCCTCGGGAAGAACGTGTACACGGAGATCAAGTGTCACAGTCTGCTGCCACTAGACGACATAGTGGCCATGATCACACACCCTGACTGTATACCAGAGGTCCATCACACTTATACATATGTAACATACATCCATGTAGCTGAAATCGTGGTAGTAATTAATACTATCGCAACTTAGCCACAAAAATATTAATCAAGACCGAATTATATTGGATAATTATTTATTGAAATATCAAATTTAATTAATTTTATTATTTAACTCCATTGGCTTGCACAAACTAAGCTTAATCTTATAAAATGAATGAGAATGCTAAGAAGTTATTGTAAACAATATATGTATATGATATCATTAGGGCCCGGATTAATATTTAAATACATATTTTTAATTTACGCGATTTTTGGTCTAGAATGTGTTTTTTACATGGATTGTCATATTTAGACTGAACAACCAACTTTGATTTTCCATATTTTACCATATTTCAAAGTTAAGTCCATATTTTACAAGAAAAAGTCACAATCATCCATATATTCACAAAATACATAAAATTTACGTTCCCGCCACTATTGTTTTGGATAAAAGTAAAGGATTTTAGACGCTAAAAAATTAACAAAATTCTGTGCGAAAGTTCCGAGTTTAATTATGAAAGTATTTAATTTTATACTGCATATTTTTTCCATATTTTTGATTTTTTTCGTCCATATTTTAGATTTTTTAATACATACTTATCCGGGCCCTAGTTATGATACATATGTAATTGTATTATTCTTAAATTATTTCTGTATTTTTATGACAATTATAATTTATTCTTTTGCTATTTCTAAATAAAAAATATTAAATAAACATATCTTTCTTTATTTTTTTTTACAGATTATAATATGGGTTAAGTAAATGAAACAACCAATTAAATATGAGACATAGCGTTTTTATTCAATAATCAATAATATTTTTGTTTATCGATAGAATATTTAGCATTAATAATATATACAAGGAAACAATAGCAACTAAATAGATCTTAAAACTTAATACAGCGATGATTCATTTAAAATTATGTAATATTATAATCAAGCACACATATTTCTTAATCAATTTTAACTATTTAATTTATCCTAGCGTTCTTCTTGGCTCTAACGCCAGCGAATGTTCAAGCTTGTTATTCTAACAATTCTAGGTCTTACGTGCTTCAGTCTCAAACCTTTTTTATTACATTCCTCATGATACCATTCTTTATACATACATTTATATATATCTGAAAAACGATGTGAGCAAGCGTTGCCGTACATAGTATTTCGACGATCAAATCAACTTAATTTTATCTAAACATAAAACGTATATAAAATTATAATTTGTTAGTTTTTAATGAAGTTTCATTTAAAAATATTTATATTTTAAATGGTATTAATTTAGATTGATTTTATACTGTCCGTCAGTGATACTGAACGTGAAAAACAATATATAATAATACATTTTGTACCTATCTATCTAATTTTATCAGAAGTTGTGCAAATATCGAAACCAATTTTTATTGACCCATGAACAGACGAGCCAACATATTTCTTCATAGCGAGAATGTTAGTTTCATTAACCGATCATTATGCTTCTAATATAACAATATCAAAACTGTTAGTATCAGATACTTGTAGTACTTAATTTAAATCTTAATATTATTTGATATTTCTACAGTGTTAACATCATGTAAGCGGTTATTTTCAAGACTATAAAGCTAAGCTATCTATAGAGGTTAACGGGTCAAGTAATATGGACCGATGTCGAATATACGACGGTACAATTATAAGAAAATACATAGAAATTTTTCACCGGATAGATTAATGTTAGATCCGGGAAAGAGAATTGTAAAATCCTTCATATGTACGAGTATTGTCTTTTCATTTTTATGGTTTACGTAAATATCCTGAATCGTCACATTTCAAGTATTGTATAGATTTTTCTTTAACATTTTGTAATAGCAAATAGTGTGCATTTGCTAAGCCTAAGCCGATAATAGTAAAAATGCATTATTATAAAGAGAATATGTATGCATCAGTATTTATTTCTTCGTTTTGCTAGAACTTGACGTCGGTTTTGGAATCATAGAAAGAGATCTGAAAAGAAAAATTCTTTCAAAACTACATCAACACACTATTAAATTATATGCATTTTCTAAGCGCACGGTAGTGCGCCGGCCAAGTTCCACAGGCCGCGCGCATGCCGTGCACTATTTACACGAACCGTTTCGACCCACTTTTGACCCCCCTGTAGCTCAGTGCCTATTGCAAGTACAGAGATAAAATTGTACCTACGTAATCATATACTAGTACTAAAGCAGTATGCCAAATTTCATAGATAAAGCTTCAGTACATCCTGAAATATGACCCTGTGAAAATAGCTAATTTTGGCACTGACTCACTGACAGGTAATCAAAACCTTTATATAGGCGCTCAGCTCAGCACAATAAAATACATAATAATTAAATATTAATAATTAATAATATGAGTACATCTATCAATCGGTGATAAATGAAACTAAAAAATAAAAAATAAATCTAGATTTAAAAAAAAACTAAAAAAAAAGCTACAATGATGAAAGAAACCGCGTGGAAACTAATTTAACCTTTACAACCTTGGAAATCAATTTAATTTAAATTGTTTAAAATAAACAATAAATGGTATTATTGAAAAAAAAGCGTGGGGCGCTTCTCAAGAACTGATATATGAAGCTCATCACGCTTTTTTCACAAAAATACCATTTATTGTTTGTTAATTTATTTTTAAATTAACATTATTGTGAAAAAAATGTGGGGCGCTTCTTAAGAACTGATATATACAGGGTGACTGATGAATTACTATCGATACTTGAGGACGTGATATTTGACGATCATATATATCGGCGCTACCAGCTTTAATAACGGATGCGACTTGAAAATAATTTAAGGCTGTCATCAATTCTTATTAAACCTCATTAGTATTTATGATTATTGTTAAAAGTAAAACGAAATCAAAGGAGAATAGAACAATGTTTGAATGTTGTAAAAAATATGACGTCTGGATGCACGACGGCGGACTCCAGATTTGAGAATTCAGAATTGATACTCGTAGTTCAGAGTTCAGTGAGTGCGTATCATTGAAGTATGTGATTGTGAGGAACCTTCTAGAAATACAGGAGCATTAAGAACAATTGCAGTTTCATTTTAAAATATCATGGACCGTACTAGAAGAAGTACCATTTGTAACGTCAGCGAGGCTGGCGTCCCTCTCTTTTAAAACAACGAATGTGTAATAAATCCGATATATATGACAAAATAAAAATTAATATAACACAAATATTAAAAACTTCTAAGTAAAGTTAACCAAAAGTTATGTAATTAATTACGCATCGTGTGAACACCCTACAGATTAGGTATACACACACACACACACACGCGTGGTGTTGTATCAGCACGCCGCCGCACGCGTCCACACTTGGAACGTGTCCACACTTTATTTATTTATACGGAAATTTGGTCAAAAATTAAGTAGTTATTTTGTTTACATAATTCGAATGAGAATCATGTACCGAGTATTCTCCTTAAATATTGATAGTAATGTAAAAATATTGTCATGTATTCATAATGCACACTGTATAACTTAATTAAATATTTCTTACCTAAAAAATAAGGTTTCTATTGTTTAGGTACGATTTCTTGAAAAAAAGTATTGAAATCTCACCAAAAACATGCCTGTTAAAAAGGGGGCCAAGTACCAATCGGCTAATTGTTTGCCTAAAAAAAGGTTGAAATCCAATCTAATGCCAAGTTTAGATGCACTTTGAAATCGATCATAATCATCTTCATCAACAGAATGATCCACTGGTAAACATTTGCCATTCCCAAGACTCGCCACCACACCCAGTCCTCTGCCTTCCACATCCAGCCACTACCCGCCACCTTATTCACGTCAACGGTCCATCTGGCCGAAATTCACTTTACCATACACCCAACTTAAAATATGGTATAGTTGTGAAAATACGTAGGTGCTTGGTTAAAAATATCTAAAATTATAATACTTCTAATTTGAACTTGGCAGGTTAATTTAATTATTTAAATTATATGTATGTTTATATGTGATATATATTATATAATTATTTATATTTAAATTATATAAATATAAATAATTATATAATATTTAATTAATTAATATGCAATAATTTTGTGACCATAGTTAATTATTTTTAGCTAATACAAAATTAAATTTCTACAAAATAAAGACAATAACACATTCTTTGTAGTGATGAATAAATCACAAAATGGTGGTAAGTCACCCTCTATTAACACTGATACAGAGGCTGGTGATTATGATGGGGTCACGAGGAACGAACAAGTGACTAATAATGGAGTATCACAGGTGTTGTTCGGTGAAATATTGCTCGCGGGAACGCCATACCTAGAAACGACTAATGTTGTTCATCCAACAGGCAAGTATTAACTGATCAAATATAAATTGCTTTAGAACTAGTCTACTAGTTGTCGCTTTAATTTTATACTATATTCTATTTAAATGAATAAATTTTCACTGGTATAGGATATGGTAAAGAATGTCAACCAGATTGTAAAGCTTCGAGAAATGAAAGATGCCAAAGGATCGATAGTGTTATGAAGTGCGTGTGTAGACCAGGTTTCGCTAGAATGTTCCCAGATCGACCGTGTAAACGTAAGATATTACTATTTTTTATTATACTAAAAATACAAAACGAGTTAGTATTTTAACTATTTTAACATAATATTTTAAATATGCTCAATTGACATCGTTCAATCAATTTACGCTTACTATTTCGATATATTAGTATGTACTTATGACAGATAATATTCTACATAACATAAGAGATATATAAATTTATTAACTATCATTATTACGTTTCTAATGAATCCCATTCCCACCGTCTCAGCACCAGCATATATAACCAGACGGCGACTTCGTACTGCATTATCTACACTTACTTCTATTCTACCTTAGTGTTGTCGTTTCTTCATAGATACAATATTTCAATATTCCGTTTTCGCCATGGCCAACCTCCAGAAATGCTCGTCATTGGAGTAGAACATCCGATACTTTATAACAAGATTTAAAACCATTGCGAAAACGGATGGAAATACAATACTAGTACGTAACAATATGTGTGTCAAAATATATTATTAAAATAAATGTGATCACAAATGAGTTTACTACAGCAGTATAAACACAAGCCTGATGTTTTATTGATATCCCCTTTAAACATTTCACAGGTTTTGTTACTATAAAACATACTTTACCGCAATTAAAATTTGGACGAAGTTCCTATACATAATTGAATGAAAAACATCAGTGTAAGCCGTAAGGTTTACAAATTGATATTGTAAACATATAATTTTTGTAAAAATTTCCAGATATCCAAAATCTTGAGCCTTTATGCTTGACGACCATATCTTTTCACAAATACAATCCGATCCTTAAATGTTTTCATCTATGTATATTAATAAAGAGGAAAGATTTGTTTGTTTGTTTATTTGTAATGAATAGGCTCCGAAACTACTGGACCGATTTCAAAAATTCTTTCACCTTTGGAAAGCTACATTATTCCCGAGTAATAAAGGCTATATTATATTTTAAAAAAAATTAGGGATCCTTACTAAAACTCCGATAATGTAACCCAAGGTGTAACAAAATGATCTGAAAAATTCCTTACGTCGCGTGCGCTGCGAAAACTATTGATGACAGAACAAAATCATTTACTACAACTTTGCAGAAATCATCATTATCTACAAAAAGTTTTTCGACAGCATATGTCTAAATATTATAGTTATGTTGCAATAAGCGGTTTTTTATTCTAAAAAATTAACTTATATGCCGCCGCTTGAAAAGGCTCTTTATTTGTACCTTGATATTAAACAATATCAAAATAAATTACTTTATATTCAAGACGACTTAATACCTTTTTATAACTTTTTGAATTATTCAATTCGGACATTTCATTCGGAAGATATCACAAGTTTAAAAATGCAAGTATTAGAAAAAAGTCGCGTGGTTGACGCTCACCTAGTCAGCATGCGATGTAGGCTCCATGTAAGCGTCACTGGGGTACGGGGGGGGGGGGGAGGCAATCCCAACTAATATTATAAAAGCGAAAGTAACTCTGTCTGTCTGTCTGTTATACTTTCCCTCTTAAACCTCTCAACCGATATTGATGAAATTTGACACAGACAAACTTTAGACCCTGAGAAAAAATATAGGCTACCTTTTATTGCGAAAAAGGGGATGAAGAGGTTGAAAGTTTGTATGGGATTTTTAATTTTAAAAGATAAAATCATGAAACTTTATATTTAAGTACTTGACAGGATATATTTAAACAATTGTTCTAGCGTTTTTGAAATTTCGACCAGTGAGGGGGTCAAATAAGGGTTGAAAGTTTATATGGGATTTCTTAATTTTAAAAGATAAAACCATCAAACTCTATATTTAAGCACTTGATAGGATATATTTGTACATTTGTTTTAGCGTTTTTGAAATTTCGACCAGTGAGGGGATGAAATAAGGGTTGAAAGTTTGTATGGGATTTTGTTATTTTTGGGGATAAAAACATGAAACTTTATATTTAAGAACTTGATGAGAAAAAACAATTTGTTCTAGCGTTTTCAAAATTTAAAATCGTTTGTTATCTTTACCACCGTGGGGGTGAAATTCTACACACGGAATTCTCGAAATTCGAACGGAATAGAACGGGAACTACGAAGTTAAACTTTTTGTATACAAAATTTTAACCACTCAACCTAGGAACATCATGTTTAGAAGTTTTGGGTGTATCAAGTTAAAAAAATTGGCTTTTGAAGTTAAAGTTGCTTTTAACGAATAAATATCTAAAATAAATAACGAAGAGTACCTACTCTGCATCGCCGCCGCTGCCGTCGGTCGTCGTCGCCGCACAGTGGGAAAGCCCCATACAAGGCCGTCTCAAAACCCCTTCACATGAAAGTCGTTGTTATGCAGTAAAACTAATTAATTAATATAGTCTTATAAATAAGCTTTCTTTTCTTTATTTCTTTTAATTATTTTTTGCAAACCATAATATATATTAAAAGGCATCAAAGGTAACTCATGTCCAATGGTGTTATTTTAGCCCAGTACATTACTACAATTCAACGACACATTAGTTGAAAGTATTACTAATATTATAAATGCGAAAGTAACTCTGTCTGTCTGTTACGCTTTCACTCCTAAACCACTGAACTGATTTTAATGAAATTTAGTACAGAGATAGAGTTGACCTTGAGAAAGAACATAGGATAGTTTTTTATCTCAGACTTTTGAAAGGTTCTCTTGGAAACGCGATATAACCGAACTTCAAGCGGGCGAAGCCGCGGGCGGAAAGCAAGTTAGGAAAATGAAAACAATCAGTCATAAATACAAATTTTAATATTGATCATATTAATTTAACTAATGTGAAGAAAATTCTGTAGCGCTTACCACTTCATAAACGTATACCGCTCCATAATTTTGAAAGTAATGTAAGCTAAAGTTGGTAATGAAGACTTGACGAATTTTTTTCCATATAATTTAATAAACACAATATAATTATTAAGCTTCAATGGAAATAGTTCAACACTTAAATATTAAGTATTCTTTTCAACACAAAACGAAACTAATATCCAGTTATTCCTTGTATCCAGTTCGGTCAAAAAAATATTCGATTCGAAAGTTTAATAATGGAATGAAACTCAATAACTTTATGGATCTTTATTATATAGTAACAGACATATTACCTACTATAGTTATTATAAACAAATCAATTACTGAATAATTTATAAATAAATAAATAATTTATAAATAAAAAGTTAAAACATCGCACTTTGTTACAACTATTTAAAAGACATTTCAAGTTATATTTGTCAAATAAAAAAAAAATAGTATTGAAGGACTGTTAATAAAACATAAACACACATTCAATAAATTATAATCAGTAGTATGCCTCTTAATTAATAATACGTAGTGTGTGGCCACTAAACGTGCGAGTAGTCAGCGCGTCACGTCACGTGATGAGCACGCTCGCCGACACGTCCGGGGACGAGTAACGAGCGGCGGAACAGGCGCGACCACCACTCTCTGTTCGCACACCTACCTGCAGGTGATATATAAATATATACATATAAACGTTGGAAACAGATTGTCAGAAGAAAGTTTAAGCTGAAATATTTTCTAATTAACGATGTTTTCACAATTAGTACCAAATAATTCGTAGATTTGCACTATCCCCGACGATATGAAATCCATTCAATACATTTAAGTACTTACTTAAAACGTTCTGACAGCAAACGTTTTATGATTAATAGATTCAATTTAATAATGTATACAGGGTGACTGGTGAATTAATATCAATATTTAAGGAGAATACTCGGTACATGATTCTCATTCGAATTATGTAAAAAAAATAGGCACTTAATTTTTTACAAAATTTCCGTATAAATAAATAAAGAGTTGACACGTTCCAAGTGTTCCAAGTGTGGACGCGTGCGACGGCGTGTTGATACAACACCACGCCCCGTTCGCGTATGTGTGAGTGTGAGTGTATACCTAATCTGTAGGGTGTTCACACGATGCGTAATTAATTACATAACTTTTGGTTAACTTTACTTAGAAGTTTATTAATATTTGTGTTATATTAATTTTTATTTTGTCATATATGATCGTCAAATATCACGTCCTCAAGTATTGATAGTAATTCACCAGTCACCCTGTATATAATTTGTCAGTGATTTATTTTTTTTGTGAAAACATTTTTTTATTAGACAAATACTAATTAACTCGCCTTAATTTTAACACAAATATCAATTAAATGTTCATCTCAATGTTTCATGTATGGGTTACGAAGTTTAAGTAATAATTGATTCGTATAATAATGTGTAAATGTAACCAATCGCGATGACAACGGATATCCGGTGATGACGCAGCACTGCTCGTCTGGCCCCACGTACGAGATGTATCACGGTTGTCCAATGGCAGAGTCTGAAATTACACAATAATATTCCAATAGACAGAAAAATTACATTATTATAATATACAAATATATATTATAAGGCTTATATTGAACGCTTACAATACATGTACTTTCAAATCTTGCTCCAACAGTAAAGTGACGATGGTTTCTTTAATGAGCATAAATATAAAACTAGCCAGCTAGTTGTTGACGAATATATGTATACCTTTGAATTTATTAAATATCGATATTATGTTAATTGACAAAGAATCGAGAAGGCTTTCGATAATTTCATAAAATAACTACATAACTAGTTATATATCTGTAATATTAATGATGTCGACATTTCAAATCCTCGCATTCTTTATAGAGATTGGATA
The DNA here is from genome assembly GCA_916720795.1 of Danaus chrysippus. NCBI lineage: Eukaryota > Metazoa > Arthropoda > Insecta > Lepidoptera > Nymphalidae > Danaus > Danaus chrysippus. The sequence goes on along the minus strand of CAKASE010000045.1, from coordinate 12,122,095 downwards.
ATGCTCGACTGAAATGATTGGGCCTCATATGTCCACCTAGATATTCTAGTCACTCCTTGTACGTATATCAAAGTCATGTTAATAAGTCTGTGTGTACACGCACCTGGTCGACCAGTACCTCAACTCAGAGAGAGTGGTCCCTCGGACACACGAGCCCGACAACAGTAGCGCACTCTGAGACCAATCCGTGCACTCTGACGATTAGAAATATACACACCTAATGTAATAATAATAATAATATACTTTATTAATATAACAATAAAAATGAAATATATACAAAATAAAAGCTAATGCATGTATACAAAATAAAAGCTAATGAATCGTATGTACTTTCTAAGAGTATTTAGACATCACTGATTAATGTTGATTCCCAAAAGAGGGTTGATGTCAGGCAGGCGGCCGGTCGTAAAAACAAATAGCCAAAAACTATTCACAACATGTAAGGCAGACCCTGGCTATAGCTGGGAAATTGCCAGGTAGAAGAAGAATTAAATTAGGAAAACGATCTTGCATCAAATTTTGTCCTCAAAAATTGTACAGAAGTAAGTGTACAGTGTACTAAGTGGTGCTCCTAAATGCTTCAAAAGTCTATCTTTAATTTTTATATATTAAAAAAATATTATCTCAAATATTTAAAAACAATAATTATGTTAAATAAAAATATATATAACAAATACATGATATATGTCAACATAAAATGAACATTCGCCCAATATTATAACATAAAATATTAAATAACAATTCATTATGTTTCTTGAATAGAATAAACGGCTTTATTTCATTCAACAAACTCTGTGTTTCCTGCACCCCGTACTCAAGAATATGACTCATCCAACAAATAAAAACGATGACATAAGAAAAATATTCCACGATTCCAATGCAAAGGAAGCCATAGCATAACAAAAATATATAAAATACTTTAATAAATTGGAAAATCGATCTTGCATAAATATTGTAGTCGATAATTATACAGAACCTCAGTGTACTAATTGATGTTAAAATTACTCCAAAAAGCGTTAAATTTTATATATTTCAAAATAATTATCTCAAAGTTTTTAAAAACAGAACTCCTCCTAGCTTTCTTCACACAATACTCAAGATATATAATTCGTCCAACAATAAAATATTCCACGATTCCAGTGGAAAAGACGCCATAGCATAAAAAATATATAAAATATTTATCTATATATAAAGTAAGTTCAATATAATCATAATAGAGGTCCAATAGTTATACCAAAGTCGGCGTAGTCCAACATTAGGTTCCATCATCATCAGCGGCCTCCAGCAGGTCCAGACAGTGGTTCAGCAACACGAAGGACTCCCTGCGTCACCGCGGGTCACCTGCCACATAACTAATACGCTGCAATGGAAAAGTATACATACAATGGAATTATTATTAGTACTCTTCTAATAACTTTAACGACATTTACATGAAGATGTTATAGTCATTTCATATAAACATTGTGAGCAACTTGTGCATTATTTATATTTACGGCATAAATAACATTAATTGAAGATCATTTCTTAGCACTTAGCAAATCTATCATGCTATCATTTGTAAAAAACGTGACACCTGTCATGGCATTATATTATATTAAATCTTTCACGAAAATTACTAAGTTATTAGTAAACAAAATATGGTTTTTATATGCCTCTTCAGATAAAAGCTGCTAAAAGATTCGTGATAAAATTATAGATACGGTCACGTAAACAAAAACTTTAATTAGGCACAATAATTATTGTAATAAGAATAACTTCCAAAACAACTATTAGGTATGTCATAATTACTTATTGATGCTCGTCTGGACTGAAATAAAACTGATATTTTCAGATTTACTACGCGTTTTTTAATATTTTGCCTATATACTCCCGACCTTTCTTTTACTTTGCAGCAACCGAAAATATTAGTTCTAATTCAATGAATACTGCCAAAGTCTTGAACTCATGCTTGTCTGGACCATTCTTGAGACTTTATTGATAAAAACAAAAGAAAATTAATACTTATAATATAGAACAGAGTATTAATACTTGCCAACACCAGCAACAATGATGTCAGCGTATCGAGGCGGGGCTCGAGCCTGCCTGCCTGCCTGCCTCGACCCGTCAGTTGTGTGATAGCCTAAACACATTAACATTATATTTTAATTTACATACGAGTACCTTTATATCCGTAACATCAGAATTTTTCTTTGTAAGCTAAACAACAACTAAACGACATTACAATTAATATTATAATTGCGAAAGTTTGTGAGTGTGTGTGTGTGTATGTTTGTTACTTCTTCACGCTCAAACGGCTGAACCGACTTTGATAAAATTTTGTATACAGGAAGCTGACGTCCAGGAATAACATATAGGCTACTTTACATCCCGAAAATCCCGGAAATCCGCTGGTAACACCGCGGGGCGCAGTTAGTATTATATATTATTTGAGTTTTCTTTTCAAATCTAATTTGATCATTATATAAAAACCTGTATGCTCCTTTCATCGGCTCCAGCTATCACCATAATGGCGGCTGCTTCCTTCATGGCAGGAAGGGCTTTGGGGGCAGCGGACATCCTAACAAGGATCTCACTGCATACAGCCTTGGATAAAGCACTGTCACTAGTAGACACTATCACTACACCGGCGTCATCTGCCAGATATTGTCGAAGTACTTCCAGAACTTGCGAAGGAACTTCTGGTATTTCTTCGCTTATAATATCTACGCCTTCCATACGCTGGAACATAAATTGGTTAGTAAACACAAGCACCTATAATGTAATTGAAAAAGGTTTTTTTATTATCTCGAATGGATAGCGCTTGACTGTCATTCCACGAGTTGGAACGTGGAAATTAAATCGTTGATGGTAATGCACTATACTGTTTAAATGTGATAAAAAATTATAATACACTTTTAAGCTAGTTTAAGTTTCAGTTAAATAAACAGTCGTTATAATTATAAGTTAAAAGATAAATAAATTAATATTGTTATTAAAATTGTGACACAAGGCAAAAATTGCAATTTCAGCCAATCAAAACTATTAAACAATACAATAGGTTGTATTCATATTATTAATAATGAGTTATGCTTACTGAATTTATCTTGAACAGATGAGCAGCGTATCTGAGCCGTAATGTGCTGCCTTGTCCCAGCTCGTGCCACTCAGCGCTGCCACTGGCCAGCCTTCACTAACTTCTCCAGCGTTTCACTTTCTGAATCTGATTCTTTTGTTTCTTGTTGCATCTCTTCCCCCTCCTCTTCATAGTCAGCTCATGTACCTGGAATATTTAGAATAATATGTCACATCAACTAGCCTTCGTACAAACAACTTGATCCGAACTATACCAACTATCTTTGTATATACATCGTGTTAGTTACACTATTTATACGTCAAGAACGGCTGTACGGTTTGGCTGAAAATTTGTGGAGAGATAACTTAGAACATGGGAAAGGACGTAGGATAGTTTTCATCTGATCGAAAAAGAAATAAATTGATAAAATACAAAATGCTCTTATTTACTGTCTTTAAGGTTGAATAGTTTTAGTCCGGTCAGCTATACATTTCTAATTCTGACACAAACGTAAACGAAGTCGCCAACAGGAACTACTATTTAAATAAACATATAGAGTGTTCTATATTTTACATTATATTACTTATACAAACTATCAATGAATCACTTTCAACATTATCTTCATCAAAATCAAAATTTTATCAAAATCGGTTCAGCCGTTTGAGCGTGAAGAAGTAACAAACATACACACACACACACTCCCAAACTTTCGCAATTATAATATTAGTAGGATGTATCTAAGACTATCCCGTGTATTCAGTTAACATCTCGCCTGCCCATGATCACGGTTGCTGTAATGTAACCGAAACGTCGGGAATATGTAGTTTTAAAAATATTATATAATGCGTAATAGTCCGTAAATATTAGCTTCATTTAAATGAATACTCGCGAGAATCTTAGATCTCATTATAATATCTAATAATTTATTTTTTAATTATTTTTTTAATTTTGCTCATATCCAGAACATTTGTCAATAATAATACTTAACTAATAGGATTCTTAGCCAGCATTCTATGAATTTGATATATATATCGGCGCTACCAGCTTTAATAACGGATGCGACTTGAAAATAATTTGAGGCTGTCATCAATTCTTATTAGTATTCATGATTATTGTAAAAAGTAAAACGAAATAAAAGGAGAATAGAACTATGTTTGAATCTTGTTATAAATATGACGACTGGACGCACGACGGCGGACTCCAGATTTGAAAATTCAGAATTGATACTCGTAATTCAGAGTTCAGTGAGTGTGTATCATTGAAGTATGTTATTATGAAGAATCTTTGAGAAATACAGGAGCATTAAGATCAATTGAAGTTTCATTTTAAAATATCATGGACCGTACTTGAAGAAGTGACATTTGCAACGTCAGCGAGGCTGACGTCTCTCTCTCTTTAAAATCAACGAATGATAGCTTCACCTGTATCTCCTAGTCCTATATCAATTTGTTCAGCCTTTCTAAAGTGCACTTCCTGTCGTGATTGTTGAGCGAGTGGTCAGTAAATATCTCTCGTGTCTTCTTCTGCCAGATGTGTAGCGGCAACACGTAGACCTTCCGACACTTTGCCCGCGGCGTTGTACGCTCCTACACATTTCTCCGCCATACCACGGGATGTGAGAACTCTTTCCGCTGTATCCCATTCCTGTAAATGTTTGCAAAAAATATATTAATTGACATATGAAACCTACTAGAATAGAATAAAAATCGACCCAAACTTTGAATTCTAAAAATTTAATAAATTGATCGTGACGTTAAATCCGTGTGTAAAAGAAGAAATGAATAATTGAAAACATATTCGTTTACACCCTCATTGGATGTTTACATTTATATTTTTGTAACTATACACAATAACTAATACGGAATGAACAAAATCGAATTACGTTAATAACAATTATAAAAAAAATAATAACAACATATTTCTTTTGTTCATTATTTAATATGAGAAGATATAAAATGATCCCCCAACTGTTCACATTGCTCCCGAATTGATTCTATATCTTCTATAACCTAAAGATATCAATGGATTGATTTAAAAAAAATGTATATATAAAAAAACAAAACCTATAGCAAAATCTTATCTCATATCTTTAAATGAGCAATTCTTGTATATATATTTATATATTATGGGAATCTCGGTATCGGCTCAAACGATGGAGATAAATCGATCTAGCTAGGAATCATTATCATCATTAATCATTTAGAAAATGTTATTTTACGTAAAAAAGAATAACAAAAATTTGTCGTTTAAAATATGACGCTCCCTGACATCTAGTGGCGAATAGTAATACTACTTTTTGCTACTTGCTTTTACTAATTGCTTTAACGACACAACAGCAGATGGCGTTGTTGATTACCAGGAAGTCAACGAATGTTTGCTTTAAGGTTAAGGTTATTTTCTGTCTTCTTATCGTGTTGAATTAAAAATGATGAATCCTTAATACCCAGAAAAGCTCAGTAACCAGTTATTATTAATAATACCTGTACAATTTGAAGAGCTTTTTTATAATGATGTGCCTTCAGAGCCGCAGTGAGAGCATCAACGGTTCGAGCAGCCTCTATGAGATGAGGTACAGCGGCGCCCGCCTGTCGCGATGTTACAAGCCACGCGCCCCACTCTCCTTCAGGACAGGCCTGAAGAACAAAAAATGATATAATAAAAATTAAAAACAAAATTTCTAATAAACAACACTGACTTCTCTTGCTAGTTGAACGGCTCTTGCGTAGTTGTTGCCTCTAGAATAGTAATCAACAGCAGTTCTGATATCACCTTTACGCTCGGATATTTCACCAGCCCTTTCCCACCATTCCTCCTACAAAGGAAACAAATTGTAAAGTTCATAATCTATGTCTCTAATTAGTGAATCTTAAGTTTTTAAAATGTATAGTAATATGCAGGAGTTACAGTATAAGAATAAATATTAATGTTTGAGACAGTTATATTAAAAAAATATACTTCTGCTATTCTTTGTTAGTTAAATGCATAACCCTCGTCTTTAACTTGCATCATTCACATTTACATTATCTCTTCAATAGTACAGGGTGGGCCAAGAATTCGTTAACATTTGAAATAATCATTTAAAGAAAACTATTTGACAATTTTTAAAAATTGTTTTATTAAAAGAAAGCTAATGAGGTGGAAATTATTTTTTAAAAATCATATCATCTAAATGACCACCATTTCGATTTTTACACTCTTCTAAGCGAGTAACGAAATTTTCGAATACTCGTCCGCACAGAGACCGTGAGATTTTTTCTTTTAGTTGACGTTGAGTTCTTTTAGTGAGACCAACAAGCGGTATCCCCACAAATGGGTACACACTTCACTGGCATTTTTATTTAGCTATCTGATAATGGAGCCATTTCCTTCCCTATTTTTTTTATCTATCTGATAATGCAACCTTCACCTGTACTAGTTGATGGCTGGCAGCTCGTCTCGCCGACCACCCTTCACCCACACAAGAACCGCGCCTCGCACGTCACCTGACGACCTGTACCAACACAATAATACTTTACTAGGGCAAATAGATTATTAGTGTTATTCTAACTAAGATAATATATATATATATCAATTAAAACTGATATAAGATTTTACAAATATTTTTTTGCAGCGCGGAAAATTTTTATCAATCTTAAATTATATTCTGAACAGTTATAATTTTTGCACCTGTTGACGTGAGATAGTCCATGTATTGCTGCCTGAGTGATGTCACCGCTTGTCTATCGACTTTTTCAGCGAGGGCGATGGCATCTGCCCATCTATTGAACTGCTTGTACATATTAATGGCCAATTCTGGCTGAGCGGCTCCACGTACGTAGTATTCTTCGGCGGTGGTTAAGCCCCCCACAAATATTGCTAGACGTGCACGAACCTCGGGACTCTTTAAACCTATGCAATATATTATAATCACGATTAATAAAATAAATACTATTAATACAATAAGTGCGTACTTAAAGAAACAGATATATGAGCTGTTCCCGAAACGTTTAAAAGCAAAAAATACCTTCATCAATATTCCCGTCCCCTTTGGTTGAAGCTAACTCGAAAGTTTTCTCTAGATAAAATGTTCTAGCCTCATCACCCACTGCTTTATAGCATTTCGTCGCCAACTGAAAAAAATATATATGTTATGAGGTACTAAAACGTTTAAATGTTATAATATGTATATACAGGGTGACTGGTGAATTACTATCGATATTTGAGGACGTGATATTTGACGATCATATATGACAAAATAAAAATTAATATAACATAAATATTAATAAACTTCTAAGTAAAGTTAACCAAAAGTTATGTAATTAATTACGCATCGTATGAACACCCTACAGATTAGGTATACACACACACACACACACTCGCGCGCGGCGGCGTCTTGTGTACACACTTTATTTATTTATACGGAAATTTGGTCAAAAATTAAGTACCTATTTTTTTTACATAATTCGAATGAGAATCATGTACCGAGTATGCTCCTTAAATATTGATAGTAATTCACCAGTCACCCTGTATATTAGACTTTCTCTAATTTGAGCAGTGAGGAATATACCACCACAACTGAATGGCTAACAATTAACCAAACATAACTGTTTTTCGGTATCAGGGTGGTCCAATCTACTTGAACCTAACGTTAATGTAATTAAACCAATAATAAATTGAAGTAGTTATTCTAAAACCATTGGACAATCTTTATTTCTATCATATATACATGGTGGCTCATAGGTAATGTCGACTCATATGTAAAAATTTCAACGCATCCATTTAAATATGTTGGAACTTCTTAAATTTATCTCTAGCTCTACAAACAGTACAGTAAATTTACTTTCTTTGAATAATTTTCTGTTTGTTTGTTGATGAAGGACTAGGTTTTGATAAAATAGTGGACAGGAGATGCGAATGTATGAGGTTTTGTTGAAGAAATATTTATGTTACCGGAACCGGTTTTTTTTTTTCAAGACAATTCTAAACCATAAGTGTCGTAAGTAACGCAGAATACGATCAAAGAACTTGATGATATTAAACTCTTAACACATCCGAAATTTAGTCCAGACTTTACACTTGAGATCTATGGCGAAATTCTTTTGTACAAAATAATTTGTATCCGACAGATGTTATTAAAGCAGTGCGAATTTTTTTTTGCATTTAAGGCCAACAAATGGTTAACCTAAGAGCTTACTGCTCTTTGGGATAAAAACCATTAAATACGAGGAGCTATACTTCTTCTTCTTCTTCTGCCTGGCAATTTCCCAGCTACAGCCAGGGTCTGCCTTACATGTTATGAATAGTTTTTGGCTATTTGTTTTTACGACCGGCCGCCTGCCTGACATCAACCCTCTTTTGGGAATCAACATTAATCAGTGATGTCTAAATATTCTTATAAAGTACATATGATTTGGAAAAATCACATTGGTACTTGCCCGGGCCAGGATCGAACCCGCGCCCTCGGGGCGAGAGGCCGAGAGGCGGGCCCTTTAACCACTGAGCCACCACTGACTTAAATACGAGGAGCTATACATCTCATAGTTAATGTATTTCTTTGCATTATATATTAAAAAGTGAACACTGAAAATCTACATTTATGAGACATCCACTGTACTTATATCCTCTGTACTTGAATACAAATTCACATAAAGCAAATATCGTGAAAAACTTACTAAAAATTATTAGGATGTTTTCAATGTGTTTGGCAACGAAGTCTTAACAAACTTCTGTTTATATTTAATCTAACTGTAATGTCATTCATATTAACCTCAACATCGTATCCTGTTAGCGCCTGTTCAGCCAGTTGACACCAAAACGACCCGACGTCCGCAGACCTCGACACAGCGTCCAAGTATTGAGCACAATCCTTTAAGTCCCCGCTACGTAACGCGGAATCTATTCAAAATAAATACTACATACATTCCATTTAATATTCCATATAAATTAACAATATAGTGATCGATGAAAAGAAATTCAAATAGCGCTTAGAACATTAAACCAATCCTGTTATAATAAAATAGTTTATTTATTGTTTTATGCAAAAAGAAACTTAGTACTCTGTATTATTCTATAAGTTAATCTGTCCAAAAAGTTACTATAGCAACACACTGAATCTTGCTGTGTTGATAGTGTGCACCACATTAATGTTATCCTACTATGAACTTTAAATTTAAATGTAGTCTAGATAAAAACATCATAGTAATCATTTCAAACAATATAAAAATAAATGAAAAGAATGTTTCGGTTACTTCACAGCAACCATGATCACGGGCAGACTAGATGTGTTTCATTTAAATGAATACTCGAGGAAGTCTTAGATCTCATTAATCCTATTAATATCATAATTGCGAAAGTTTGTGAGTGTTTGTGTATGTTTGTTACTTCTTCACGCTCAAACGGTTGAACCGATTTTGATAAAATTTTGTATACAGAAAGCTTACATCCAAGAATAACACATAGGCTACTTTACATCCGGGAAATCCCGAAAATCCCGGAGATCCGCGGGTAAAACCACGGGGCGCAGCTAGTATAAAAATAATGTCAATACTGTAAAGGGTTCATACTGAAAGCCAGTCGATGTTCATCCAATACAATGGCCTGGATCTGACCTCCTTCCAGTAGGACTCGTCGCTCTGATACTGATACAGCCGAGACTGATACACACTCAGACATGACAACACACTGAGGCTCCCATACACTGCACCTATAACACATACAAACAAACATATATATGTAGGAACAACCTTATGACCCATGTATATCTTACTGTATGTAAGATATAAACATAATGAGTAAAAACTAGGATTAATTTACAGGAATATTTTGATATGTTCTCTCCCAAAATATTAAATTAATACTGACCATTTAAACATTGCCAACAATACATTATTTTAAGTTAGAAGATTTATTATATTCAGATAAATGTTGTACATATAATAAGTTACTTTTATCTACATGAAGTAAGTTTTCAAAAGTGCTAATACAATCATTAATCTCCACATCACAATCCCAAAATTAATAATGAAAAAGATATTTCAACATGACGTTATAATTTGGGTATCTTCAAGAAAAGGCGTGAATAGGATGATACTGAGATAGTGCGTTCAGTATCTAACACTTCATTTCCATCTTCCAACAGTCAAGCACTTTCCAGTAGAATTTAAAAATATATTATTAAAGCTTACCAAATCAGCAAATGTGTTGGGGTTTGGGCTACAACAGCGTCACTGTTTTCTATCCATTGCACGAAACTAACTCCGCTCGCGATAATTTCCTAAAAAAATGAAATACCAGACAATGAAATATCATATTTATTTGACTCAATTTATTCATCTATGTCTTTTGCGCTATATATATGAGTGCTACCTTTTCACCGGTATCAATACGGAGAAGTGCAAGTCGTCGTCTAGTATGACGGAACAGAAGCAGATGTCCGCTCTCAGTCAGCTCCAACCAATCCACCCGAGCTTCGTGCCACCATGGCCCTAACTGAACTCCTAGAACATTCACATCATTGATATTAATAAATATAATGCAACGACATCAATCTTTTTTTTCATAACAAAGGAACTCTAACATCTATCCTACGTATGTTCCGTACCTGTAACAAGATCAATAACAGCAATCGTCTGTCTGCCCAGCCCTCATTGAGCACGTGAGGATTCACACGCTCAGTACGAACCTCCATAAGATACGAAACATTTTAGTATAAATTAAATTACTTGACATTGTGTACATCTTGATCTATACTCACGGTTTGTAGTACTCTATCGAGGCCGTACTCCACCACACTAAGTTCGCCAGCACGCTGCAACAGACAGGCTCCACCCATAGCTGCATATATACGCTCCCCTCCACCGGACTATAAACTTTTAATACTATATACAAGTTCGATAGAAAATATAACTCACTTCGCTAGTTAGACCACGAGCTATATCGCACAGGATCAGACTATTACTGGACTACTGGTACGACAGACAGCGTGCCAATCGTTACCTGTAACAGTCGACGTTGGTTAAGTCTATATATACATGTTGGTTGGTTAAGTCTATATATGTCTATATATGTATGTATAAAAGAAAGTCGTGTTAGTTACTCCACTTATAACTCAAGAACGGCTGAACCGATTTAGCTGAAAATTGGCAGGGAGGTAGTTTAGAGCCAAGAAAATGCAATAGGATACTTTTATCCCGTTCAACAGCATTCTCGTGGGACTTGACATGAAACGTCAGTCACTATAAAACGTGTAATAACGAAACACAATTGACAGCTATGCAATTGACGTGTAATGATAGATATGTAATTTAGTATTTGCGGGATAAATTTAGAAAATCATTGTTTTTCACATGGGCAGTTATAGTTTGTGTGTGTTGGGAAACCATCCGGTTTATTTGTGTTAACGTTATACCAAAAAACAAAAAAATGTGGTTTACAAAGGAGCACTTCAATGAAACGGATAATTTGCGGACACGTATAACGCTTCGATTCGAGAAGTTCAACTAAATAACACTTCATTTTTGTAATCGGAATGAATTGATTACTGTTGTGGAATGAAACAAAAATTTTCCTGTTCAAATATAAAACAAAAGAAAAATTTCTTCATCTTTTAATCACCAAACGAAATGTTATATAATACAAAGCCTTCCGGAGGCGAAACGGAGTTCGCCAGGTTTACTAGTTATTTATAAAATAAAAAGCATTTATTGTTTTACTATAAAAAAAAAAACATCTCAAACAAAAAAAAAACAAGTTACTTCATATAAATAAATCATGCTTATTTTGGCCACGACAATAAACACAACAAATAGGTTTTATAAAAGACCTATCAACGTGAATAGTTACTCAAATTGCCTTTATTTACTGTTTACTGAATATACATCTTGGTTGTGTACACCACTGTTTTGTTATGCTTTTTTGCTTCACCTGATTAAAATTATATCGGATGTAGGTTGCTAGAAACCTTTTTAAGTTTTTTATTCATGACAATTGCGAAATAACTATTATATTATATATAACCTTACTATATTATATTACGACAATTAATGCGAATTCTTTAGTTATCCAATTTTAATTATTCCCGAATCCCGTTATATATGTTGACAACGTGGTGTTCTTACAGATAAATGAAGAAATAGCAATTATATAATAGGTGAAAAACATATATCTGCCATAGTAATAATGAGACACATGAAAATTTTAACAAACTTAGTTGTTACGTTGCAAAATACCTAAATGAGTTCAAATGGAATAATTTTAAATTTTAAAAGGAGTATTTTTGAAAAAATACAGCTCACATAAGATTATGCGAATTTACGAAAAAAAAATGAGACTAATTTTGAATTCACATTAATTACCGTATAAAAATCTTAAGACAAACAATATTCGGGCGCTAGTATACAAATATAAATTACTATATATACTTCGCAAATTACGTCAATTTATATTTAGAACGTTGTAGTCAGTAGTGCCTCTATAACCAATGTAATTTAAAACAATTATCATGAAAAAAAATGACCAAAAATGCCATTACAAGAACGACAACAAATTGCTAACGAAATTAGAATATTCATTTTGTCAGTACATAATTTGTTTTCGTTGATGTAGTCACGAAATAATATGTTTGTAGGAGGGCGTTGTAAGAACAGGAGGGCCTTCATGGGAACTCATACTTTGAAAGGGATAAAGTACAGTCTATTCAATACGACACCAACTCAATCGAAACACTAGATATAACTATCACTTCGATACACAGCGATTCGTCACGAGCGCGGTGCGCGGGCGTCATCCCGAACGAAACTGTATAATAAAGATGGCCGCCCACGCTACCATCGACAATGACGCTTCACTAGGCTAACCTCAGACAGCTAAAGGTCAACCTGACGTATGATTTTTGACGGATGCGCCGTCACGGCCGGACTGACATCCGACCGTCCTCGGGCGGTTCTCGGATCAATGAACTACAGTTGTGTCTATTCCGTTCGGCATCCTGACAAACGACTAGTTACAATCATCAAAATGTGCTATGATACTTAAGACGAACATCACGTAACAATTAAGCCGGACGACAACGCCTTGTCACTTAACAGCATGTAGGTTAACTGTTCACAATTAGTAGGTACTATTGGACAGGTCGGTCCTTTGGTGGATGTGACCCGGACGACAACATTCGTCTTACCACGATACTCAAAATATTCAGAACAAGTCAGCCAACGTAAATGGATCTGAACCGGACGACAACATTCGTCTTACTACCGTCTGCAGAGCATCCAGAACAAGTCAGCCAACGTAAATGGATCTGAACCAGACGACACCATTCGTCTTACTACAGTCTGCAGAGCATCCAGGACAAGTCAGCCAACGTAAATGGATCTGACTCGGACGACAATATTCGTCTTACCACAATCTGCAGGGGTTCCAAGACAAGTCAGCCAACGTAAATGGATCTGACCCGGACGACACTATTCGTCTTACCACAATCTGCAGAGCAACCAGGACAAGCCAGCCAACGTAAATGGCTCTGACTCGGACGACAATTTTCGTCTTACCACAATCTGCAGGGGTTCCAAGACAAGTCAGCCAACGTAAATGGATCTGACCCGGACGACAACTTTCGTCTGACCAATCTGCAGAGCATCATCACACACATATCAGTGAACAATGATCGAGACGTAGACTCCAATGACCTAGCCCCATCATCTCCACTACTTATACTCATGTGAGTGAACGATGACCCGGACATAGACTCCACCGAGCTAGTCCGTCCATCTCCACTAGACAAACTCATGTGAGTGAACGATGACCCGGACATAGACTCCACCGAGCTAGTCCGTCCATCTTCACAACCTGATCAAGCGTCGACCGGACGTGGACTCCATCGAGCCAGCCCCTGCACGCTTTGATCCATCACTACTAGAAACATCGGCCGCATCAGCCAGTTCCATCGCCACCTCAAACACACCAACTCAAACTTACACAACTCATTTATGGTTGGAGGCCATCAGAGCTACTCACTTTCATCATCTGATAAAGCTTCGTTTCCATTCTCTCCACTCCATGACCCGCCGTCTCGGCCTCCTCATTACCTAGTTCAGTGGATATGTCAACTAACCCTTCAAAGCCTCTGGGTACTGCGCGCAAGTTTTCATGAGAGTATTTTAAAGTGTGATTAGATTCATCGGTATGTTTCAGTTCGTACCTATAGTTGTCTAGAATTTTAATTATGATAAAAGGTCCCCTAAACTTTCTTTGTAGTTTAGTTTGGTAACACTCGCTACACTTAACAAAAACGTAATCTCCCCGAGAAAGAAAAGAAGGTTTTACTTGGGCTTTGCCTTTATTAAATTTAACTACTTCCTTTTGATCTGCGTTTTCAGTGTTGAGGGAAGTTTTATTCCGGATATTGTCTAAATCTAATCTCGGCTCGTCTGAATTTTGGGCTATTAATGATATCCCTAAAGATTGCGCGCGTATGCCAAACATTAGTTCTGTTGGAGTATATCCTGTAACCCTACGGCTTGTGTTATTAAGTGCTAGATGACTCTCCCAGACCAGAGCAATTCAGTAAGATGGGGTAAAGGTACCGAAAACACTTGCTATATCTGCGGAAAGGCAGTTGGAACTGCTAAGCATTTGCTAGTGAGATGTAAGGTTCTCCTGGACAGCGGTCAACTCTCGCGTCGTCACTATAGGGTTTTAGAGATCATACGTGAAGCGGCCAGTCTTTCGGTAGCCAGAGCGCAAAGGGAAACAACCACAAACGAACGATCAATAGGTTTTGTGAGAGAGAGCACTAGGGCTACAAAATCAAACGTCAAGCCTTACTCTATCCTTAAAGCGGCTTCGGATTAGACTATCATGATGGATACGTGTGAGAAACAACACAAAATCCCCGAGGATATTTGTGCGTCAGCCTCTAGACCAGACATATTTCTATATTCGCGTATTTCAAAGCGCGTTGTCATTAAGTATTACGAGCTCACTAACGAACTAACTCGAAATAGGTTCGTCGCTGATTCGTACGCGGTAGAGGTGGGAGCGAGAGGTATAACAGCTAAATCTCTCTACAACCTACTAAAAGACTTGGGCCCGTCCAGAACTAACATTAATTCATTCTTGGAACGTACGTCGAATTCAGCCCTAGTAGGTTCAATTAGTAGTAGTTTTCAAATTTGGCTAGGTAGGGAGAGGAACTTGGACAGTGGAGGTGAGCGTACAACGCGCGTTAGTTAAAGGGGCCCCTTAAACCCACACCTGGGTCGCAAGTCCCCGGCACTGCTGAAGCTCCCCTCCCTGCAACGCGATGGACCCGGCACCCGCACGGTGAATCCATTGAATGCTAAGAGGTTTCGTCCCTTGTACCTCAGGAAGTTTGTCACGCCACGTTTTATGGGTATCGTTTTCTATAATAGTTAGCAGACATTTTAAAATCTGCATGACCCTTTCTACTTGACCGTTGGCTTTATTTGCCCCTGTTGTTATAAAGTAAAGTTCTATACGAGGTGTTTTACTCAATTCTCTAAAGTCCGCGCTTACAAAGCCCCTTCCCCGATATAACAATTCGCTTGAGAACACCGAAAAGAGAAACAGCTTTTCTCAACGCTTTAATAGTACAACTGGCATCGAGGGATAGAGTATGCTCTTAAAGGACATACTTGATAACATAATCAATCATTACTGACGCGTATTTCTTTTCTGTCGCTTTTGCCACTTAATGTCCCAGTCATATCTATGTGAATAGTATGCCAATAAAATGTATGCAAATCCGTCGGAGAATTTACATGGCCAAAATAGCAATAACCCCACTGAATAAAATTTGGAGAGATAGGAAAATTATTAATGGAACAAAAATGCATCTGATACGAACGCTTGCCTTCTCTATATTTCTATCTATCTAGCTATCCGATTCTGTATAGTGCAAAGACGTGGACTATGAAAGTCGTTGACAGGCAAAGAATTGATGCCTTAAGAATGTGGTGATGGCGAAGTATGTTACGCATACATCAAAATATGGTCAGCGCTTATCTAATATCTATTTGCAGTACATACTGGCGTTGATTGGTCAGTTCCCTGACAGAACTACGGACAGCTTTAAACGTCCGCTAGTGATTGAAAAAGTGGACGGTAACCGAACTAGAGGACTAAATCCCAAAAGGTGACCGGACCAAATCCCAGAACACCTAAAAATACCTGCCTGCGTTGCACTCCATCAAGAAACTAAACGTGTCTATCTCAGTATGGATATGGTTGATTTAAGTCCATACAAGGGACTGATGGACGATAGGTTACCAACGACTAACTTTGTTTCGCTCAATTTTTTTTTTTCGATATAGCATATTGTTTCTAACATCGTAGGTGTGACTAATTGAATCGGGAGACTTATTATTTAAGAGCTGAGCAACAATATCTTGAACATATGCATCACGTTTTTGTTCTACCGCTAACCACCCTTGATTTACCTCTACAAACTGCACAGACTTATTAACTACTTGAGCCTTGCTTTTGTCGCTCTTGGAAGTGCCCTGCTCAGGGTCATCTATGTACTCTCGGTGTTAATTTTTTTTTTTTTTTTTTTTTTTTTTTTTTTTAACTAAGAAGCTTTGAAAGGATTGCCACCCGTGAAAACAATAAAATGATGACCATATAGCTTTTGCTTCAAATATTCTTCCGCTCGAACGACTGCCGAGGTCTCAAGTTCATAAGAATGATACTTTTATTCCGTGTCAGTTTTCCGGCGACTGAAATATGAAATAACGTGAGGAACTCCGTTCTTTCATTTAATTAAAATGGTACCGTATCCGTTGGCGCTGGCATTCGTGTGTAATTCTATAGGAGGCTCGCGATCAAATATAGTTAGAATAGACTCCGTGGTAAGTATTTGAACTATCCATTTACGGATATTACCGTGGACTTCTGACCGTTTAATTAAACCCTTTAACTTAGTGAGTAGACATAAGGATCGTACTAGGCGGAAATAGTTCGGTATAAAATTTCTAAAACAAAAGGCTTACTATAAGAATTGGTGTTAATCTCCCTAGAGTCAACATACATTATGTCAGAGTTGTCATTCGTTTTTTTTACAATTAGAATGGGGCTTGATAAAGTGTAAAATGATTGTTTCAAAGAGGGCATCCATTTTTATTTTTTATTTTTTTATATCGAACAACCTCTTATAATTTGTAAGGTCTCTCTTAGACTATGTTAGGGTCTAAAGAATTAGGGTCTAAAGAGTTAAGAGGTGCCCTTAATAACAAAATGAGTTATACTTCTTAAAAACATCGATAAGGGCTTTGTTATCGTCGCCTTCCAAATAAGTTTTGATACGAGAAAAGTTAAGATTGTCTGAGGTTGAGCACTTATCTGTTTTTGTCGTTTCAGGTTTTGAGAAAATAATGTAGTCACTGTTTATTACTCCTTTAATTCCCTACTCTACAAGGTCCCGTCCAACAACCACGGATTCAAGAATAATATTCTCTTTAATAATATGAAACAAAAGAGACACTGAAACATTTAGAATTATGACCGGGCTTAAAATTTGTGTATTACAATAAGTCTATAGACGTAGAAACACTAATAATAATTGACTGTTAATGTACACGAAGTATGACTAGAGTATTCAGTACCGAAGCGCAAGGTTGAATGACCTTTATTCGCTAATACGATCTAATATTAAAATCTTACGAAGTGGTGGGTAAGCGTGAAACTCATATCGTCGCCCGTTCGCTTCGACCGTATACTACGCGTTCAGATGCCTTTCAGGGGAACTACTTCATTGCTCAAAGTACACAGAAATTTATTTGAAAAATTTTCAGATACAGACACACATTAGTACTACATGAACAAGCACACCCACTACTAAAAAGAAAAGGAACAGTCTCACCAGATGACGTCGTCAACTCCCCTCGGTTCGGCTTATGGTCACACAGATATCTCCTTCACCGGCGAGCTTCAATTACCGGTATTTTTACGATCAAGACGCGACGAGATGTCCTAACCTTTATATCCGCCTCCGTACGATCCAGATTGAACCGGATCAACTACGTCGTCGAAGTTAGTTGAGAAGTTGACATTATTTTCATCGACAAGTTTCTCACCATTTTTTTTTACAAAGTTTAACATAGATGGATGATCACTACTCTCCTCATTTTAAAGCCCTTTCGATCCCACTTCTGATGTAGGAGGGCGTTGTAAGAACAGGAGGGCCTTCATGGGAACTCATACTTTGAAAGGGATAAAGTACAGTCTATTCAATACGACACCAACTCAATCGAAACACTAGATATAACTATCACTTCGATACACAGCGATTCGTCACGAGCGCGGTGCGCGGGCGTCATCCCGAACGAAACTGTATAATAAAGATGGCCGCCCACGCTACCATCGACAATGACGCTTCACTAGGCTAACCTCAGACAGCTAAAGGTCAACCTGACGTATGATTTTTGACGGATGCGCCGTCATGTTCAAAACAATAAATACAAACAAGTGGGCTGTATGTAATTTAAATTGAGTAAACAAAAGAATTTATTAGATAACGGCAGACATTTAACAGAAAACATAAGATTTATAAGATACTTTGTAGGCTTTCTTTTAATAATAAAGATATTCGTATTTGTAAAATACAAAACACTCACTGGGTCTCTCTTCTTTTAGAAAAGTTCACAAAACGCACAAAAAGATCTAACCGCGGTTAGTTGATACGATCATACGAATTAGTGGTGAAATTGTCACTTCGCTAGAACTGCCATACTTTATAATTTATATCTAAAAAACACTGCGCGCTATAACACTATTATTAATTAACTCATGCAACATACATTAACAATTACATACTTAAATAGCGTACACATTTTGAGTTGTTGCGAAAACAAAAGCAAGGTAATTTTGTCAATGCTAGTAAGTAGTAAGTAGGTACTAAGTAGTAATATAACGACACCTAGTGAGTAATCCTATTTAAATTTGGGTGTGCAAAAAAGGTTAGCAATACGTATAAGATGCATGTTGGAAAGAGATGGGTAAAGGAAGTTATCATCAATTTGAAGTCGAATAATATTTTTTATTTTATTACGTTTAAATTGTAATGCATATTATTTATTTTAAAACCATAATTTTAAGGGATCTTTAAACTGCTTTAATTTTTCACAACTAGTTACAGCGCTTTATCTAGGTAATAATAATATTTGGGTGTTCAACGTAATATTGACAAAGTTATGTCATAAGGTGTCTACTTTGCATTCAATATTTTCATTCTCTATGTTCATACTTTTTAAGAAAAAATAGTATAATAGTTTTAACAATTATCCTCTATGAATTTAAAGCGTCTAAAAAAATTATGTTAAATTAAGTACTAATTGATAGGAAATTATTATATGTAGTTATAAATCTAAGGTTATCTGTGCAATATATATTTTTTTTCTTATTTTTAATTTTGGTCTTTCGGTCGGTTTATCTTAATATTTTTTTGTGGATAAAAATGAATAATGGCTCTTGATAATACCTCAGGACCGCTTCAAAAACTAAAACTGCACCAGTTTGCGATGCTACTGCCAATTTGGTTCCATCTCCACTCCAGGCTAAAGATCGCGCAGCATACAAACTTGATATATTTAACGTGGATAATTCCATACTTCCGGATTCCTTTATTTCACCGATCAAACAACCATCAAATACACCGAATGCTATTGTCTAAAACAAAGGTCTTCGTCACTTGTAGGTCCCAAAAACATTATACTGAATTGTTTTTATTTTGATTAATGATTATGATTATAATAACTGACCTGACCAGAAGGGCTAAGAGCAGCTGATATGATATCCCTTCTATCAGGAGGTAATGTTGGTTCTAAACTTCGCACTAGTGCTCCTCTCTGAGCCAAATATCTATATTTTTGATTCTATAGTCAAGTTTGTTTAAGCTCCGAATGTATTACCTTTGTAACATCTACATTCTTGATTCTATAGTGTCCAAGCTTTGAATGATATACGACTTCCTATCCAATTTTAAGACTATCTTTTTTAAAAAAAAATTTAAAACTATGCAATTTTAAAATCAGGGAAGCGAGGCCTTAGGTCGTACGCTGGTAGTGATGCTGTGGCAGCGATGCGGAGGATTTGAACACAACCTCGCCCTAGGAGGAGCGTCTATATGTCTCGACAAACTGTCCCTGCCGCAGCGCACGTATGGATGGTATCCTCTGTTCCCAGCCACCTCGCTCGCCGCTATAGAGTCGCCCGATTGATCCAGGTACTAACATAATACACAAAACGTTTAATTTAAAAGGTTGACGTGTTTAATCCTACCTATAATGTTTATAAGATCGTTTGAGTTTAATTAAATTCAATGTTTTAAGTCATTTTCTTATAATGATTCACTAATTCTTATGAGTTCTACTTTATATTGTTTCTATTTAAGTAAAGAATGTATTTTATTATAAGGGAGCCGTCGCCGGAGCGCCACGAGTACTAGCACTCCACGACGGCTCAACACAGCAAATCCTGATATAACAATGCCTAGTTATTGACGTTCTGATGATGCATGGCCTATACAAGACCGTCTCCATGCTATGCCCCATAACGATGGTACAAAGACTATTCGTTTCTTATTGTGCTCATCTAATGTGTATTGAATGTCGTTACTTTACGTATTATAAATGAAAATTATTTTAGAAATATTATAATATCGATGCAGTTACAATAATTAACCGATTTTATTAAACATTTTAATTGCTTTAATATATATTTGCTTTCAACAGAGTTTATAGAATTATATGAGGAAGTACTCATTGATGTTCTGTTCGTATATGGCCTATCTATTCGCATTTTCAAAATATTAGAAAAAATGTAGTTTAACATATCCATATAGGTATATGTATAAAATATATAATCATATAAACAAATATAAAATATATCAGCAGCCGGTGAGCTCCCTGATTATAGTACACACAGTGATGGTTCAATAGACATTAGGGAAACAAGGTGACACAAACACATTAGATACTACAGATGGCGCTAGTCACATATATATTTATGGTTTGTCATTATAATACTAACACCTAAGCTTAACAAAATGATAAAAAGTTTGAAATAGCTAGTATAGCAATTTTTTTGAGAAAAATATTTATTCTTTAAAGAACTTTAACTTTTCGTTAAAATATCATCTGGCATTTTAGCAGTTTATAAATAATCAATTTTAACAAACTTATCTGCTACTGCCTCACAAAATGGTATCTAACATCTATATGTATAGGTCTCCTGTGGTATACTGGATTCAAAACAAGTTTTTGTGCACTTAGATAATCATTATACAAAGTCATTGTTTCTGAATTAACTCCAATTTCAAAATTAAATAGTTTTTTTAATACATAGCCTCCTTACTGGCTTCTCACATGGAAGTATACTGTGCTTCTGTTGAAGACAAAGTTATATTTCTGTTTTCTACATTCAAAAGAAATGACTAAATCAGATAACTTAAAACAAAATCTAGAAAAAGATTTTCTATCATTTGAATCTGAACCCCAACCTGCATCAACATATCCTTGTCTATAAGAATTATCCTTTCGTAAAAACAAAGCTAACATTTTTAGTACCTGTTAAGTTATTTAAAATTCTTTTTTAATGCTTCCAATGAGTTCCATCATATGAATTCTTAAACTGAATCAAATAACATATAATGTAAGCTAAGTTTGGTCTGGTCAAGACAGATAAATACATAAAATTACCTACCAGTTGTCTACATGGAATTTTCTTATCATAACAACTGTTCTTAGATTTTTCTAGCCTTACATTAACCTCCATAGGAGTTTCCAGTTTTACAATGTAACATATTAAATCATTTCAGAAAGCTTTCTACATATTGTTCTTGATCAACAGTTATAACATTTTCATACATATTTACTCTTAAGCCTAAACAATGCTTTATTTGGTCTAGATCTTTTATTTTAAATTTACTGCTTAAATCTTGTATTAACTGATTAGTTGTCATTTTACAATTAGAGAATACAAAAAAGTCATCAACAAACAAAGCTATTATCACTTTAACATTTCTTTCAAACTTTATAAATAAACAAGGTTCATACTTAGATTTTAAATTACCTTCAGATTTTAAGTGTTCATTGACTCTCTCATACAGGTTTTTCAATATACACAGAATCATTCAAAAATATCATAGGTGGTAGAGCCTAGCTGTGGTCAAGTGATTGGAGCTCGAACATGGGCTGGCTCGACTGAGGAAGTACCACCCTCTCACAGAAGATCGGCGTGAAGTAGTCTTAATGGCTGAGTTTCTTCCGATGAGTAGGAGTGGCATTTGTCCTTTTCCTTTCCCCATACTTTCCTCCCCTCCCATTTTCCTTCCCCTCTTCCTAAATCAAGGGTGGTGACACATCCTCAACATGTCTTATGTAGCGGAAGTCCATGGGCGACGGTACTATCTCCATCATGTAGGCCGTCTGCTCGGTTGCCCCCTTTAACATAAAAAAACAATTCAGGAAAGCTGATGTTGTTGGTGTATATTTAAAACTAATTGTACAGTTAAATCAAATAACAATCTTAGAGTAGAATAATGTAGCACAGGGGAAAGTCTCATGATAGTGCATGCCAGCTTTCTGTGAAAAACATATTGCCATTAATCTTGAATGATAATGCACCTTACCAACACTATCATACTTTGTTTTTAAACACCCATTTGTACTGAGCTACCATAGTATCACAAGAGTTATACACAAGTTCTCATTCATCATTTATCTTAAACAATTCTTATTCTTCCTCCATACTTGCTCTCCAAATTACTCTCAGTCCCATTTAAAGCTCCCTCATGTGTAATATTCGTTTTAATCTGATCATCTGATCATTGAAGAAGCTTCTGGAATATATGTGACATAAATTATATCACATTCAGTATGTGTGCTATCTGCATTACCTTTTCTTCTTTTTCACTCTGTTCCTACGCTTAAACCTTACACTCAATTGGAATATTAACTGTACTTTAGGTTGGTTACATTATAATGATGTCTCCACTAGTTTAAGTGAGTTATTTTTACAGGATTATAAACCCTATAGCCTTTCAAAATAAGTTCTTTATGTTTCTTGCATAACTTGCATTATGCATTTTGTTATTATTAAATAAATAATGTTACCAAATTCGGTAAGTAAAGTAGAAAACTCGAAAAATTCGAAAATTTGCTAACCGTCGGAAATTATTAAGCCAAAGAGTGAGACTATATTAGAAACCATGAAGTTAACCAGCCCTATATGGTTACGAATTGAATATAGCAAATAAAACTTACCAAATGCGTGTACTATTAATAAAACAAATTCTGTACCTGTTAGACTCATGCCTTAATTTAAATTGCTTGTTTGTAGCATTAAATTTCCAATGCATTGATACGTGGTAGGGTGGCCTGAAAAAGAATTTGTCCTTCTCGATCGTAATCCAAACTTAGATTCTTACATCGAGTTCTGTTCCAAAATTAAACGGTCCTTGTCTTGTCGACGCGACCTGTTGCGAGACTAATGTTATTTATCAGTCGTCTGCTTACTCAATCAACCAGTCACCTATAACACACGCAAGTAATAGTTAAAATAGATTTTAAAACATAATTGGTGTTTTATTTTATTTATAACTCTTTATGTAATCAAAAACGTATTACATAAATGTAACTGTGAACAGTGAACGTGAATAGTATCCCATTTCTGAATTTAGGATTCTAAAAAAATACTCACAAAAATATAGTTTTCTTATAAAGACAGTACTTTTAAATAACACATAAAACCTTAACTAGAACCAACTAATAATATTCCTAACTCAATACACCTTAAAAAATTAAATTCAATTTACAAAAATAAAAGTCGTGTTCACAAAGTACTTTCCCGCGTAAAATTAACAAACAAAGCGTCATCAGTGATCAGTGTTACCAGAATATTTTTTTCTCGAATCGCCCCGCCGCACTGGAGCGCGCGTGTAACCCCGAGGTAGCCCCATCATGGCACACAGGTAGTTAGGCGGGAAAGTTGAAATAAATTCATGAGCTTATTATTGGTTTTATGTTAATTAAATTCGTTCTATTCTTTTACAATAATAAATAATATTTTAAATACAAATAAAATTCAATTATAATACAAATGGTCAAGATTTTTTTATTTTTATTGATTCCACTTTGTTTTTAAAATAATTTACCTGTTTCGGTTAACTTTTTCTGTTTTTTACTAGTTAAACTTGTTGCCTTGTGTTGATGAGTTTTTCTGCTGCAATGCACTTTTAAATCATGCTTATGAGCACGTAAATTCACCCGGCACCATTTACAATATGCCTCTCCTTGACCTGCTAATATCAAATCAAATCGGCTACCTGATTTCAGCGGATAAAATAATATCGCCACTCGGTAAGGGAGATAGCCCCATTGGAACTATATAGACTCATCTGGCAACACTGAGCGTCACCGCTTCAACATCACTTCGGATGCGTTGAGAATTTAAAGGTGCGGTTCAATTTAAAAGTGTGTTTCCTAAGTATATTATATAAGTTTTCCATCAACAATATAAAAACAAAACATTAGCGTTTAGACGAAACAGCCGATGTCGTCTATACAACACTCATTTGATCTGTCAAATAAATATCAATAATTTTGTAGATTGTCTTTCAATGATCTTTAAATTATTTACTATTTCGGTTCTATTTGTAGTTATGATAACTTTTTGGATTAGTAAATTTTTTGTTGAAGAAAAACTAGTAAATCTTAATTTGTTCATGTTACACTACTATCATATTCAGTTGGTGTTTTTCTGTGGCTCCTGAGTTGTGTCACCACGTCGTCAGTCGTGGTCAAAATGAATGAAATCCATTGCCTAGGTCTCAGGTCACTTGGAGTTTGCTTTTGATACACAGAACCAGTCTTCTGGACCCAGGAACATATGATGTTAAAATTTGTCCTGTAAAATTACAGTATATTTTAATATTCTCTAAGGCAATAGTACATTCAAAATTTCATTTTAGTCACGTGCTTTCAGATCTCAGATGATACACTCAAAACCACAGGGATTGAGTTTCTAGCCTCTTTTGGAGAACCCGTCCCAAACCTAACGCTTTTATCTTCAATTCCTACTAAATTTATAGTTTTTTTCAGATCGAATTCCTTGAAGTAGTTAAACTTCAGTTACGATCGACTAAAGTAACCCAATTTAACTATATTTTAGTATAGAATAATAAATCTAGCACACATAAAAGTTCTTCTATATATTTTTCCAATGTATTTATTACTATAGATTCTTGTTCTCGATCTATTTCAATCAAATCTTACAACACCAGGGGTCCTTTAACGCTAATTTTAAACTTAAAATAATACTCATCTATATTTTAAATAAGCTTTTACCTATTGAACTACAATAGGTACTACTACAATACTACTAAAATAGGTACATATTGAACTACATCTATATTGCTTAGTTCGTCGTTAATTTGAGTAAATTGATTAATGCGGAAATTCTTGGATATTTAGGATAAAAGTAAAAGAATCGTTTAAACTTTTTATTTATATCTAGAGATCATTTTCTCCAAATATATCGACAACACGTCGTTCTGCCTTTTTCTTAAATATTCGTATAATGTACCTATAATGTCATGTTAAACTACATATAACTAGTATATAAACAGCATAAGATGAAACAACTAGCTATGACTAATCACCTAAACTAGAAATTTCAATAAAAATAACAGCAAAAAACTGAACGTTATTTAAAATAAAGCAAGATAAACCCTAAAACATAACAAAATACATAGTTACTTCAAAACTTCACTGACATAAATTAACTCCGTCTCTTTGTGCCTTTTATATCATAATATTGTCGCACAAAAACAAAATATAGATAGATTGGGAGCAGATTTTTTTAACTTTTTCATATATGAACTGTCACCTTTGTCAATAACGTGTTCATAAATATCTGGACATTGTTTAAAACTCGTTACATTGTTACCCGGCTTTTAAGAGCTTACCTTTTTTTTTAACTATTACTTTATTGGTTTTAATTTTATAGACTCGATAAAGTAAGGAACATGTGCCATGTTCGAATAAGTTAAATAAAAGTATGCATCATGGGGATCATATAATAATTATCGTGTAATAAAAAAAGTATAGAAAATGCTGCCATCTAACGAACAAGGTATAACAACTTTGACACCATTTTCCTTTGTAACTTCATAGATGGCGTAAGTAGCTCTCAAATTGACTTGACATTAGGACAAACAGATAATACACTATATTAGAAAATTTTAAATCATTTCAGTTGCTCATTTGCCGTTGTTTACTGTTGTTCTTGTGCTGTAAGTTCTTTTTCAAACATTTGACCCGGCTTAATATATCATTGACTCCTATTTCCTCGCTTTTGACGATCGAGTATCAAGCCCGTTTTTTCTCAATTGGACTTTGTTTTCTGTGAGTACGATCGATCCCAGCTCTTCTCATTTGGATTTTGATTGCAAACCACGAATTTGGATTATCGATAAGTTGAAAAAATGCCACGAAAATCGGCTATTAAGTGTTACTTTCAGTGTGCGAATAAAGGTACGATACTTATTTAGTAAAATCTATAAAATTATTATTTGTCATATATACAATCAATTACTACTCTTGTTACATCAATTTCAACCGTAACAGTTTATTGACTTCTAATAAAAAAAAATCAGGTCCTTTTCATTTATCTCCTAAACCTGAATACCCAAATTTAGAGAAAATAATTCAATGGAAAAATATTTTAAATGAAGACATGATACAAAAGGA
Source organism: Danaus chrysippus (assembly GCA_916720795.1). Taxonomy (NCBI): domain Eukaryota; kingdom Metazoa; phylum Arthropoda; class Insecta; order Lepidoptera; family Nymphalidae; genus Danaus; species Danaus chrysippus. The sequence goes on along the minus strand of CAKASE010000045.1, from coordinate 12,095,302 downwards.
AGATTCTTACATTTATAACTATATAAGAATATGTGATGATTATTTTGAACAGTTTTACCATTCTTCAAGTAAACGACTCACTCAAAATGCTGTACCAACACTATACTTAAGTAAGTATCTAAAGTAAGCAACTTCCTAAGTAGTTATAGGCACACAATACATAGTATTAATATAAAAAAAAACTATAAATAATCAATTATATTTTATAACTATATATAATATTATACATTATTATTATTTTACTTTACAAATTGGTGCTCATAAATAAAAAAAAAAAAAACAAAAAATTAGATTTAATTGAATATAATGAAATAGGTATACAAGTCATCTTAACATTTTTATATACTTAAATGTGGTTTGATAGATTTATTATGTGAGGCCTTTATTACCTTTTTTATATAAATAAGGGAAAGTTCCTACAAACAGTATTGAAAAATAACTACTTGTGTCACTTCTTTACATAGGTAAAACAAAAACAAAGTGTTCTAAATATGCAGAGATTATAATTTCACTGGATAACTACAAACCAAAAAAAGTCGTTTATAGTTTTTTATGTAATATAAGAATGACAGTGTTTAATTCAGTAAAAATTACAAGTCTATTTATATTCAATCAGAAACTAAAAGAAACAAGGAAGAAAGATACTTGATTGTGGGCCGGATTTGTAATAAATTTAGCTAAATAGTCTGCTTGCTCTAGAATAGGACTATTTGCTTGTTTTGAGACAGCAGGTGATACAACTCTCTTATTTTATATATAATATACTTAGTTAGTTTTTGAATTTAATTGTGGATTTTGTTGTGCTGTCAATAAACTTAAACTATCCGTTATTATAATCCACTTTAGATGAGTCTGTGTTTGAATGTGCTCCATAGCAGTATATACATACATATGCTGGATTCAGCGGAGTATATGCTTGTGAGTGAATTCAGCCTATGACCAAATCCACCCTTGATCTGACTATCATAGACAGTTATAGAGACTGCTTCAATGTTCCTAGACCCATCTGTATATATCTGATGATATCCCTGCCACCTATCAAGTTCCCTATAAATGTCTTCCTTATACTTTAGAAGACTCTTGACTTTTGAATTTTAATCTGAATAAATTTTGATTCATATAACCCAGAGTAACAAGGCCATACCATGCTAGAAAAAATATTGTGTTTATTAGAAATTTGTTCTGTTTCAGAAAAACCTTGAAACACATGAATTAATATTGGCAGTCCTGTTAATAGTGTCTTGCAGTTTAACAAGAAGTGGATGATTACTGACGGAGAACAACCTTGCAAAACATTTTGATTGTAAGTATTTAAACCTAAGTGCTAATGGAGGTATATTACATTCCACCTGTATTGACACTATGGGAGTAGTTCCCATCTCACCCATTATAATGTGCAAACATTTGTTTTGTATCTTTTCTAATTTATCTACTTATAGTTCTTACCCCTGCAAAACAAAAAAAAGCATATTCAAAATGACTCTTTACTAATGAATTATACAATGTTAATAGAATACTTGGTTCAGCACCCCAATATGTGCTTGTTAAAGATTTTAAAACATTACAAGCATTTAAAGCTTGAGATTCTAGAGTTTCAGCATACTTATTCATCTAGAATTGTTTGTAAAAATAACACCTAAAAACTTTACAGAGCTCTCTACAGACATTACATTATTAATGAACAAAATATTTACATTCCTATTTCTAATTCCATTTTTTCAAAAGACACCCCTTTTTTCATTGCTGATCTCCAGCCGAAGGCTTTCAAAATAGTTCTTTAGTCTTAGCAGAGCTACATTGAGGACTGATTGTACACTTTGTACATCTTTGTAAATCATCTGCAAACTGCAGATTAGAAACTTCACACCCCAGAGTTAAATTTTGCTGATGTATGAATAGGATAAAAAGCAATGGGCTCAATACACCCCTACAAGAATATCTTGGACCAAATAACTGATTGTTGACCTTAACAAACACCTTTCTGTAGTTCAACAAATTAAAAATACAATTTACAACTTTTCCAGGTACCCGCAGTAATAATAATACTGAGGATAATTTGTTCAGATCTACATTATTAAAAGCCCCTACAATGTCAACAAAAACACCAACTAGTACTTTATTCTCGGAACGAGCATCGTGGATATCCAGACAGAGACTCTCACAAGCAGAACGGCCACAATGAAAGCCAAACTGATAGTAAGGTAAAAGATTATTACTTTCTATGTGAAAAATTAATCTCTGTTTTATTAATTGTTCAAAAATTTTTCCAACACATGAACTCAGTGTAATAGGACGATAAGAATCAGCCAAATTAAAGTCTTTGCCAGGTTTTAATATTGGTACCAAACAGTCAGTTTTCCAATCCTCTGGGATAATAGAAGACGACCATAAACTATTTAATAGACTTAAAAAAATAGATAGAGTTTGAACATTTAAAAGTTTAAACATTTTGTAGGAAAGCCAATCCAGGCCACATGAAGAATCTTTTCTTGAGGCTAAAGCAGATTTTAACTCTTGCATAGTAAAACAACCGATCATGTATGAATTATCACTATTTACTCCAAGAACATTATCTATACTTATCTGTTGTGGAACAGTATCCGGTGTGTGTTTATATAAAAATATTTGAACCCAATTGAGGTCAGAAAATAAGTTAGAACTCGGAAAGCTTTTTTTGAATTTACTTATTTTAGTCCAAATGCGATTTATAGATGTCAAACGATTCATTGATGAGCAGAATTCAGACCAACTTTTACAACGTTCTTCTTTTAAAGTGTGTTTTTTAAAGGCTTGTGCGCGTTTGAAATTAATGTAATTTTTACTATTAAGACTAGTTTTGAAATTAATGTAGGCGTTCTTGCAGTCTTCTACTACTTTTGAACATTTATCATTCCACCAAGGTACTTGACACCTTTTTCTAGGACGGTTATTATTACTATCAGTTGTGTTATGGTTTAAGCGGGGCCCGGAGAATTTTATTGCCAATAGAATAATTGCACAAAACTTTCTGTATGAGTCAAGGAGATCACTATTGTCAACTTTAAAGTTCATTAACATTTTATTAACAATTTGTTCATAACTATCCCAATTTACTAATTTCAGATTGCTGTGAAAAGGAATGTTGTTCAAGGAAATAGAGGGCTCATGTCGATCTTTTACGAGAGTAATTTTTGTGATAGTTGGCAGATGATAACTGCCTAAAGAGTCCTGATGAACTTGCCAGTCACAAGAAAGAAATAAAGAAGAAGACACCATAGTTAAATCTAGACTGTTTGGTTTCCAAATATGAGAGCCTATAGTTGTTGGTTGACCATTATTTAAAAGTATTAAGTCATGGTCATCCATGGAATCCATAATAGCTCTGCCCCGAGAATCTATGCGACTGCAACCCCAAAAAGTGTGATGGGCGTTAAAATCGTCTGCAATTATAAACGGTTTTGGAATACTGTACAATAAACAATCGAACTTCGCCTTTTCAAAAGCAGGAGAACTATTACCAGGACTGTAAAAACTAACCAAAGAAATGCATTTATGTTTCAGTTTAATAACAATTACTACATTTTGTAACGAATCATCATAAAAAGTATCTAGTTTAGAGAAATGTATACCATTTTTAATTAATATTGCTACGCCATTATGGTCATTACCACAGTCATTCCTAATAATGGTATAACCACGTAAATTAAATCGAATGCTAGGCTTGAGCCAAGTTTCCGAAATAAGAGCCACATGTATATTATTTTGGTATAGAAAATTTTGAAACTCAAGTCTGCTACTTAACAGACTTTGAGCGTTCCACTGTACAATATTTAAGATTTGGTGGTTGAATGTGACGATTTGTTATTTTTATCCTGTATGGTTTCTTTAATAGCTGAGCTAATAAATTGTGAACTAATACTTATATTTTGAGTTTTATTTAAAGTTATAACTTTTACTATAGATTCTGTTAATAGTCATAGTTTCAGAATTTGATAGTATTGCGTGTATTATAGTATTGTATTACTTCTTGGGTATTTAATTTTTTATTAAGGGAGGAAAATTTAATGAATCTTTTAACGTGTCAGCATATGACTTGGGTTTACTGTTTGGGATTTTCTTTTGTCTTATAGGGCACTGGCTAGAGATGGCAATGTGATTGCCATTACAATTAATGCACTTAGCTTTTTCAATGTTAACCTTGCATTCTTTGAAAGAATGCCCCTCTGTGCATATGGAGCATCGCGGTGAATTTTTACAAAACTTAGCCAGATAATCATAGCGTAAACATTTAAAACACTGTTTTATAGGTGGGACATATGTAGAGACAGGCAGGCGCCACATCTTAATGTGAACATAGTCCGGCAGTGACGTAGCAGACGCACAAGTTATTACTACGCTCTGAGTAGGTTGCAGTGTGAAGGTGTTATTTTCTCCTTTTACTTTACGCATTATGCGTCGGACAGAAATGACTTTTTTTGTTGTTGATATTGCTTTATATATTTTGTGATTGGACAGATGAGTGGGAACCGAAGAGATAACTCCCGATAGTTCGGTGGCCCCTGGCCCCCTGCTGGTATTGAAGCTTTAAGTCGTTGTTCCTTTAGATATGTAGTATTTTCTAACAAGGCATTTGCCAAATTCTCACGTTGGAAAACAACACCGACCTTATATTTATTTATTTTTTTTAAATATTGTATACCTTTCATAGAGCGTATAAAACTAGTACTAAGCGACATCATGTCCCTATTGCCGAGTGGGACATCATTAGTACTTTCGACAAATACTATGAATTCAGACTTGGCTTCCGCATCTTCAGAGTATCGCCGACAATAATCAGCTACCCTAAAGGGAGCGAAGGCATTTGCATCCTGCAATACTGGCGAATCCTCGCAATCGGAATCGCTGCTTGTGCTGAAATTCAAGGACTCACCCGAATCCTTCTTTTTACGTTTTTTCACCATGTCTCCACATAAACACTTATGTACAGACTAAGTTTTACTTTTTTACAATAAACTAAACAAAAATTTGCAAATTATAGTATAAAACTAGGTATTTAAAATAGTTAAAATTTTCAAAAAGCCCGCGTCAACGTTTCAATTCCCGCGCTCTTTTCTAACCATCATAAACCATACATAATACACTATATTAGAAAATATATAAACTTAACATCTGACACTTGTCATCTGTCAAGATGTCAGATGTCATAAATATAATACTTACTCTTGATACTTTAAATGAAGTGAAAATTTATATTTTTAATATCTACATATTCTTAAGAACATATTTGAGTCTTAACACGAAAAAAACTCTAAAAATCCTCTGTCACAGAGGCCGCTAACACTTTCGAATAAATATAGGTACTTATTAAAAAAATAAAAGTAGGGGAGGGATGGGCACTTTTACACTATTTATTGCATAAAAAATGAGATTTTATAGATAATCAACTTTTATTGCTAATTCTTATTGCGCCACACATTTGACTAAATATAATTAAAGAGCTTTCTTATAAAATACAATCAGTTTCTACATTACGTGATATTTTATAAACTAAGTCAAAAGTGCCCAATGCTCCCTATGGTAGGGAGACTTGAACATACCCTGTGGGAGGCTTGGGCACAGCCTATAAATCACTTTATATCCATAATGGAATTTAGAAATAAGTTAACAAATAAATTATTATTAAACTATAAAAATAAAAGAAACCAAAAATAACGTTTACAAAGTGTAAAAACATCTTAAATAGTATCTTAACTTATCTGTGATTGGGTATAACCCATAGAGGACTATCAAATGTGTACTTAGAGCTACCACGTTTGGTTTTATTGCATGTCTTTGGTACTGGCAATTTAGTTTCGATGTCGTCTTAAGGGACACTAGCTATATTAAAAATCCTCCTAAACTGAACATAATAGGAGGAAGCATTGGGCATGCCCAACCCTCCCGCGCGCCAAATGCCCATTGCTCCCTCTGTATACATTTTCGCCTTATGTTACCGGTATTTTTTTGAGTCTAGGTATTTAGGCTTGAATTTCTGTTTAATTTATAGATTAGTAAATATACAATAGATAAATAATAATAGAAAATTCACATACCTTTCATTAGTTTTCTCTTTATTACGATCCGAATCCCCAACAAAATATTTACTTTTACGAGCGCATAACCTTCAAACGTGTTTGTGTTTGACAACTCACAGAAATGACAGATAGTCTATGGATGAACAGTGCTCTCAGTCGGTAAAGTAAACTACCAAATCAAGGAAAAAATTTAATGTGTAATCAAATCAGAATAAAAAGGGGGTGCCCATGTCTCCCACCTGTCCATCCCTCCCCTACCTCCCCTACTTATACATATAATATAATTATAGCTTTACACTTAATTATTCATTTTGTGTACATCCCAGTAGTAACAATTTTATTAGCCAACTCTCTTCTATTACGTTTTGTTTATAGTTACCATTTATAATCTATATATATAAAAGAAAGTCGTGTTAGTGACTTCACTTATAACTCAAGAATGGCCGAACCGATTTAGCTGAAAATTGGCAAGGAGATAGTTTAGAGCCAGGAAATTGCAATAGGATACTTTTTATCCCGTTCGACAGCATTCCCGTGGGACTTGACATGAAACGTCAGTCATTATAAAACGTGGAATAACGAAACACAATTGACAGCTATGCAATTGACGTATAATGACACATATGTAATGACGTAATGATGACAATTAGATATTTCTAAGAGATCTACTATATAAAAATAAGTCCGGTCCGGAATGAACTAATTTCCACGGTTTTGCATTCGTTGGAAAGGTCGCGGGTTCCGTGAGGTATATAACAAAAAATTTCAACAGAATAGCGGAAAATCTTTTTTCACATACAGCGCCATCATAGATAACATATAATACAAATCAATATTTTAAGTAGATGGTGCCGGTGCATGATACATTGGTTGACAGCTACTCATTGTTCTCTGCTCAGTTAATTTTATGTGACAAACCGGTATTGTGTTTGTAGTTTGAACTCTTAAAACCATTTACTATTTGCGGGATAAATTTAGAAAACATTGTTTTTCACATGGGCGTTATATTTTGCGTGTTCACGAGTTTGGAAACCATCCGCTTTATAAGTTAGACCAAAAAACAAAAAATGTGGTTTCCAAAGGACCATTTCAATAAACGGATAATTTGCGGACACGTATAACGCTTCCATTCGGTATCTAATTTGGATTCACTTTCATTTACTTAGAGAAGTTCAACTAAATAACACTTCATTTTTGTAATCGAAATGAATTCATTACAGTTGTGAAATGAAATAAAAATTTTCCTTTTCAAATATAAAATAAAAAAAAATCTTCATCTTTTAATCACCAAACGAAATGTTATATAAAGCCTTTTGGTGGCGAAACGGAGTTCGCCAGGTTTACTAGTATTAAATATAGTGTAATAGGTATGAAGTTTCTTCAAACACACCGATAGAGTGTAAGCATGTAGTATGTACCGTACAGAGCGCGTAATATTTACATGCACGTAATGGCCGCACATTAACAGCTCAGCTTCACATGAGCTCTTACCAAAAGTCACCGGATGGTTCATAACTTCCGTTTCCGAACATGGCGGCGGCGCCCGTGGCTACACCGCTAAAATGCACCTGTTGATTAGCACTTTTATATACACTGAGAGAGTAAAACGTTTAACAGTTTAGCTTGAATTTTCATCTCAACAATTCTATGTTCCAAAATTATTAAGATTTTATTGGTTACAATTTTTAAAGCACAATGTCCTACTTTTAGTCATATCCTATCTTCCGCTAGCTAAAGTAAAATATAGTATCGATAGATGTAAGAAAATTATTTACTATAATTTAGTGTTAGATCTATAGTTAATTAGCTTAGTTATATATATTTCGGATTCTAACAAAATCATGAAAAAATGTAGTTGTTTTATAAAGCCTCCTTTTAAATAACAAATTAAACCTTTACCGCGTAAAAATGAAAAAACCAAACGTCATCGCATTAACGTCACTTCGGGTGCGTTCGGGAATTTAAAGGTTCGGTTCAAATTAAATGTGTGTTCCCTAAATACATCGTATATTTAGTTTCACGTCAATAAGTGTAGATACATTAACGTTATGATATAGTTGTCAGTTTGTTGTCTTTATTTTATTGGCCAGTAGTTATCTACCACGCTTCAAGACGGCCGCTCCTCTTATAACTTGACTGCATGCCCTTGGACTTTTAATTTTACTATTTTCGTGGATAAGACGTAATTACAGTGTGTGAGGTTTTTTTATATCGATATGTAGGTTTATCGATCACTGCCTCATCTTAATATTCATAATTAAAGACTACTTTATATTATATACTATGGACTTTCATTTGAGTATAGTGTAGGTAAATATATATATCTAGATATATATATCTGAGTAAGTGAATTTCAAAATTATTTGATAATCCACAAGTATTCCTAGAGCAGCTCACCGCGGTGTAATTATTACTTTTGTTGATTGGAGTAAGATTGAATAATTAGATTTATGTGAAATGCAATAAAGATATTAATTAAAAATTTATAAAATTATGATGTTGGTTTCTGAAGTCCGTGTTCTATTGAAAAAGATATTTTATTTCTCGAAAACAAAAATGGTTAAATATCAAATTAATTAAATAATTATATCTATCGATAAATGTAAATGTTTATTATGAGAATTGAAAATGTGTTCATTATTACATATAGTTGATGCCTGATACAACATAATACCGTATAATGCATTGGCTACTGTTTGTGGTTACAGATGTATGAGGTACACGCGTGCTATTCTAACATTTATTTTCATAAAATACTATACAATACTAGATGCTGTTAACTGTCAGATCGTAGAACTGTTCAATAATAGTATTTTTTGATATCGTATTCAAACAGGGAATCTATTTTAATAAAACGTGTATTTATAAGTAGTGATGGTATGTTCTGAACGTACTCGTAAGTTCAACGGAACAGGAAGACATAAAGTGGGTGATTTTCTCCTCTCAAGACGGTATTAATCTCATACGACTTTATCGCTTTACCTAACAATTAGCAACCAGAGATGAAACATCTCAGCATACCATGGATTAAACGTGCGGGTGCCGGGTTCATGGCATGGCTTTATTTGTATGTGTAATATGATTTACAATATTTGTTTGTTGAATGGTTTTATTTAGCTCACTCTGTTTGTTTTATTATTTATTCTTTTTTAATTTTTCATTTTTCTTGGGACAAATTTAGTAATTCAGATTTCACCCTCTTCCTGTCAACCGATTAATCTGCTTCTAATTTTGTATTTAATCAGATCTAATTTTGGATACACTTTGAATTTTGGTGACAATACAATTATGTTTATTCATTATTATTATAAATTCAAGATGGCGGCCGCTACAAAATGAGGGATAATTTATGTTTTATCAATCCCATCAATATGGGTATCAATTAAAAGTGCTCAACCAGTAGAATACAATGTACTATGCTAAATTGAAATCTAAGATGGCCGCCGCTACCGAATGGCTGATAACATTTTTTTAGAGGAGTTGGACTGCAATAAACTAACGGGCAAGAAACCTTGCAATAATGAAGCACAAATGAATTAAACAGAATGCGTAATAAAAACTAGAAAATAAAAATAGGTAAAAAAACTTTTTAAGTTCAACGGTTTTACGTAAAACATACATTGCAAGATAAATGTACTAAAAACCAAAAAATAATAAAATAGAAACAGTCGTGGGAATTATAAACATATGCACAGACTTGACTAAAATAAAAGCGTGGGGCATGGGTAGTTCCTAGACAAGATTTTAGATAGATAGATATTTGCAGTGTAAGTAGAATAAGCACTTTCTGTTTAATCCCTATATTATGGCTTAAAATACAGTACAGTGCTAAACGTTAAGAACCTATCAAAAAACAATAACAGTTAGTAAAAGACACTTTGGGCGTTTCTGTGTGTGTGGAACAGAATTCAAGTGAAAAATTTATAGACATTATTAAGGTTAACTATAGAAAAACTGCTAGTCATCTCCCAAGAAATTGACTTACCAGCGACATCTGTTAGCGGATAGCTAAATTCAAAGCGGTAGTTCAATCGACAAAATCGATCAAGTCGTAGTAGTACCGCGACTCGCCACAAGAGGGCACTAATATTAAATATTATCAAAATGAAGAAACTGTATACTATTATATTTTTAAGCGAAATGGAAGATATAAAAAACTAGTTAAAAGTTATTAAGTACTAACACTAGAATTATTACTAACAGTAATAGAAATATTAACAAATAGCGATAAATAATGTCCTCATACTTACTGCTAGCCATCATTTATGTAATACTCAAAATTTGTGAGAAGTACAGGCTTTTTCATTTTTTTTAAATTTATTTACTAAAAACATTACAAACGATGAAGTGTAACTTTGGAAGTTAAACAAAAGTACTTAGGAATGGAAATGATCAAGTAAGTATGTAGAAATAAGGCAAATAAAAGAAAGTTTATTATTCTCAAAAACACAAAGCAAATCCAATACCCATTTTATTTTCTTAACATGTATGTTTATCGATATTGGACACCATCAAACTGTGTTTGAAAGATCCCAAACAATGAATATGTAACCTGAGAGGAGAAAACGTTCGAGGAATTTAAACCCACGGTCCTTGTGTATAAGGTGTTATATTGAATGAATTATTATTATGTTCATTCAATAAGGAGATCGTGCCATTTATTAATATAACTTTACCACAGTAAGTAGTATTATATTTTAAATGTGTAGTATGTTTTGCAGATTAATGATAATATGGAAAGGACACAACTAAATAAATGTTGAGGACAGAAAGTCTGTGTTATGATTATGAATAATAGAAAAATATCTCCTGAAAGTTACTTGAGAAATGAACAGAAAATCGGTGTTTCATTAAACCATATAAAACTCAAAGACTTATTTTATTTTACAGATCTATTATGTTTTATAAAATACAGGAAGACGGTACTTACAATAACTAATGTTGCTTATTAAAAACTGTATAGAGATGTGCCATTATAAAATATTTGACGTTTATTTAAAAAACTCTCAAATTGTTTATTGTTCAATAATGAACATGCAATTTGATTATTTCTTTGTGAACTGCTATAATTTTTTAATAAAAATAATGAATGAAGTTTGAATGAGAAGTATGATCAAGAAAACGCTATCTCACCAAAAACATGTATGTTAAAAAGGGGGCCAAGTTCCAATCGGCTAATTGTTTGCCTAAAAAAGGGTTGAAATCCAATCTAATGCCAAGTTTATATGCACTTTGAAATCGATCATAATCATCTTCATCAACAGCATGATCCACTGGTAAACATTTGCCATTCCCAAGACTCGCCACCACACCCAGTCCTCTGCCTTCCACATCCAGCCACTACCCGCCACCTTATTCACGTCAACGGTCCATCTCACCGAAATTCACTTTACCATACACCCAACTTAAAATATGGTATAGTTGTGAAAATACGTACTTAGGTGCTTGGTTAAAATATCTAAAATTATAATAATTCTAAATTTGAACTTGGCAGGTTAGTTTAATTATATAAATAATAAATTAATGATACAATTAACTAAGTGTTACGTACAGCACGAAAACCTATTATTTATCTTAAATTCCAGCCAATTTAATACAACGTCCAATTCTGCACCTGAAGGAAGTACGTGTAAAATTATACTTTAATCTGTTGGTAATAAGATTTATTTTTGTTCAAACAGTTTTCTAGAGAGCCGCAACAAATTTGATACCTTCAGAATGCAGACAAATCCTACTTATCAATTTAAAATACATTTATTATTCTTTTACTTTAGCTTTCTGATTTAAATTGATTATGTTTTCGTTTTTCTTTGAAAACTTAGTAAATAAATTCAAATAATTTGAAAATAAAGAAAAGAAATATAAATATTATTTCAATTTTTTTTTCACTTACCTAAGTATCAAAAATTAATATGATTTCCATGAATTTCCCAGAAAATGGTATTTTAAAGTCTTCGTCATAATATTTATTTCGTAAATATTATTACGAAGACTTTTACTATGCCAGTCAAACAAAACGGAAAATATTTTTTGTATTTATCACAAAAAAAAATTATGTTGCTATAATATTTTAATTTAATAAAGACATTCTCAAGTACAAGAGGTAGCACACAAATTATAAAACATGATTTCATTATAATAGAAATAATAATATTTGAAATATTAAAGTTATTTTTGACGTGAATGTAATAAAAAGTCAGTACTATTAGTATTTTAATTCGCAATATTTTATCAGCACCAGTTAAATGAAATTAACGATAACATTAAAATTTGAGCAAATATCGCCTTACTGAAAGAAATTAAATTATCATTTCAGTCATAAAAAAGATAACACAAACTTATAAAAACCTATACCAAAATAATAGAGTGAAAAATGTTTTCAAACTATATTCATCATTTCATTGTACTATTTTAAAGATAAAGTATTTTAAAATACTGGTTGTTTAAATACAAATGTAGAGGTGATGAGAAATATCTGTACCTATAGTAGGTATAGTCAAATGTTAGAAACTGAGATAAGCTTTTAATACAGTACCCGAATAATAGCACGACACGAACGAACCTAAATACAACATATATAAAACATAAAGGAGTACACGAAACAAGTGGATGTGGCTGTACGGATTGAGACTTACTTAACTATTTAACTCAACATCATAGGGGAGAGTTGGTTATATCGTACTAGCATTTAAATCGTACCACCTCTTAATTTCCCATTCAATGAATATATTTTTTTACATTGACAACGCCAAATCGTGGCCCTGGACCATCCCTCTTCACCCACTAGTTTACATCGACGTGAGTTAACAACTGTGCACGTAATAAAAAAAAACATTTTTTGTAGGAATTAATATAAATATTGTCGTACATTCGTAAGGAGATAACTCGTAATCAAGGTTAGCTATAGTTATTCATTTTTTTTTATTATTCCACAATTGTATACTAGATTATTGGGGGCTTTTGTTGCGTGTCTAAGTTTTGAGTTTATGCCGGATATTTGCTTTTGTTTTAGAAATGCCTTAGTTGGTTTAATCGTACCACTTGCAGTTGGTTAAATTGTACTGGTACGATTTACCCGACTACCAACCGCAAGTACCTATAGTACTACCACAAGTACGTACAGTAAGTACTACCCAAGGCCAAAAACAAAAGTTATAAGAGGAAACGATCTCATTCCATCACCAGTAGCGATGATTCAGGAGAGGCACTTGTTGTAGAACTAGATGATGATGATGACAGCGATGATTATCTTGAAAATATATGTCGAAAGTGCAATTGTTCTTACTACGATAAGAAGGGTCCAAAAGTTGATTCGATTCAATGCGTTCGCTGTAAACGGTGGCTACATGAGACATGTACTTCGAATTTTTGAAAACATTTATCATGATTGTTTCCATTAAGAAATATGCACAATAATTATATGACAAATAACATTCTTGTTAACTGTTACTTTATTAATATAGTTTACTGTTTTTTTTTGTCTCATTTTTATTAGTTATGTTGATTGACCTCATTATCATAGTATAATCATGTTATTTTACTGAGAAAGCTTATAGTCCTTTTATATAACCTAATAGTTAAAAATTATATTTCTATTACCTAAAAGATATAAATAATGTTGTTTTATTACTTACCTAACAGTCAAAAATAAATAATTTGATTGAGAATTTTAATGTCTTTCATTCAGTGGTACGACTTAAACACCCATGGTACGATTTAAAGACTTAGTGGTACGATTAAAACGACGAGTCGGCTAAATCGTACCGATGGCAAGCCTCTATAAAAAAGCATTTTTAACAATGTTAGAATAATGGCAAGGATCTGTTCTCTTCTTCTTAGGAAGCTAAAATATTAAACTTTATTTTACATATGTATTAATTATTATAAGACGTGTTATAGTCGAAATATTTGAGTTTAAGTGAAAAGTGGTACGATATATCCGACTCTCCCCTATATTAAAACCTTTGGTGTGGTTTTTTCGATAACATAATAATAAAAAATTAGTTTGCATAATATATTGTATATATACCTACCTATACGTGACTATTTATATAAATTTCCTAGATAATTTATGGCGTAGCTGTCTAAAAACAAAAACTAAATAATAAATTTAATAATGTTTTTTAACACTGAAACAATTAAAAGCGCACTACTGTCCGATTAATGATTTGCAACATTGACGTCATTAAATAGCATATTTTACGAGTAAAAAGCTTCTAATCGTTGTTATTTAAATGAATGATACACAATTGTGCTATTCTAATATACATATATACCAAACCTAATAGCCGTATTTTACTCCACTTAATATATAGAGGATGGATTGACAAATTAGATGCTTGTCAAACGTCAAACACTATGGTTACGTCCAGAAATTGAAAATTATTAATCTATCTATTTGTTCTACCAACTATAAGTATTAAAAAAATGCATTTATTTTTAACTTAATGAGGATAATTACGTAGTTAGAAAGATATAAAAATTCTTATCAGCTATTCAATTTTAACTATTCTTTTAAATTGATTTCTAAACACTTCAAAGTTAAAATGATTTCTTTTTGTTTGATTCCAAGTATTTTCATTCTAATTCACCTTTTAAACCTTTAGAATTTTAGTAAAAATATGGGAACCGTGTTATTATATTAAATAGTACATTAAAATTACATCTTTTGGGGGATGTTTTCTGACTTAAACTCACAACACAATTTAAAACCAATGATGTGATTTATACTCCTATATATCTGTACACTTAACCATAACAATATATTTTGTAAGGCAAAGGTGTTTATTTATCAATCTAACGGCGCGGCGTATGAAATATTTGATGAGAAGAACCTTTAATTTATTTATTACGTGGTACATTTTTGTTCATCAAATGATAGGATAATATTAATAATTTAGTTTTTTAATATTATTAACTTACATCTACTCGTAATATAAACAATCAGTTTAAAATATGTTTTTGTTTTTAAAATATTACCTTCATGAAATGTGTTATTGGAAGTTCTGATACTACTTTAGAAGTGTGCGAGTATGAGGAAATTAATTTTAATTGGTTTTCCAGTGTAGTGTTGTTGAGATATGAAATAGCTTACATGTGTTTGTCACTCGTGAAATATTTAACGTACGTAACACGTACGTAACGCAATTTTCGAAGATTTTTGACCCCCCCTTCCCCCGTCGTAACGCACAGTAACGTTTTTCTGTAGCCCCCCCCCCCCTTCTCAAAACGTTACGTAACACTCAAGTGATCAATTTCATCAAAAGACTTACAATGCAATCTATGTATTCCCCGTAAATATCAATTAAGAGGTTTGCAAACTTGGAATAACAAATAAAAATATCGACCAGACTAATACAATCTGGTGAACATAATGTAACGTATATGAAAAGAGTTGCCAGTTTGGGGGTTTTTATTAATATATTTTTTTAGAAACAATGCTACGTAACGTTTTGTAAGAGACACCCCCTCCCGCCCCAGTAACGCATCGTAACGTTTTACGAGACACCCCCTCCCCCAAAATTGCGTTACGTAATACTTGAACGCTCCCTTACGGATTGGATGGATGGATGGATTGATGACTTTAATGACGGAACTCGCACATTTAATTCCTTAAAACAGTTATTTATTTCATAATATTTCAATTCTGTGTGACTATTATTTGCTAGGTCGTCATATCAAAGCTGAAAATTTCAAACAAGTTCGATTAAAGCTGTTGTCTGTAACTTATCATCAAAGTGATTTAAATAGTTCATAGTTTTATTATGCCACCTTTACAATTCCTTTTTCTTTAACTTTGAAATTGATTGCAGTTGCGTAATTTACCAGATTTTTTACTGTTATTAAATTTTATTCCCTTTTCAGGTGTTTCCCAGATGTAACGAAACGAAACCAAATAACGAACCTTGGAAGGCAAGAAATCTTTAGAAAATGTTAGACATTTTCGAAAGATTTCTTCTTTCAGAACCAATAAACAACAACACTTAAGATTAAATGATTTTTATTTACTGATCAAACTGTCATCAAAAATTATTTTGAACAAAGACAAAAGTGAGAATACTTAATCACACTAAAAACACATAGGTTCAAGTGATATATAACGCAATCTATTTCATAAAAATAGGTTTTGCAGTTCTATTGGACAAAAATACAGCCAATTAGCTAAGACAAAGTTATCATCACATTTTTTTTAATATAGGTACATAGAACGGATATATCATACATATTTGGTATCTTTATTTGAATTGTGATTATAGCATTCTTTGAAAATTGTTTTATATTCATTATGAAAAACACTTAAGCCGTGTTATAAGTTATATTCGAATGATTCAAAAAAACGAATGTACATTAGTATTGAAAGAAAATGTCAAACTTTAACTGAAAAATTTAAGTTATAAGAAATTACTATAAACACTTATTAAATACAAAAAATATAACTTTTAATCCCATATAGTATTGCTAACATGTTTTTCATAGTATAATATTGTTCCAGGGTGTAGTAACCTCTGAGCCCTCTGAGACTGTGCCGCTGCTGCTGAGCGTGCGGTAGCTGGGGATGACGACCACGAGATGACGTCACGGAGCTGGGGAACGATATTCATGATATATATATATCTTATATACAGGGTGACTGGTGAATTACTATCGATACTTGAGGACGTGATATTTGACGATCATATATGACAAAATAAAAATTTATATAACATAAATATTAATAAACTTCTAAGTAAAGTTAACCAAAAGTTATGTAATTAATTACGCATCGTATGAACACCCTACAGATTAGGTATACACACACACACACACGCGCGTGCGGCGGCGTAGTGTTGTATCAGCACGCCGCCGCACGCGTCCACACTTGGAACACTTGGAACGTGTCCACGGTTTATTTATTTATACGGAAATTTGGTCAAAAATTAAGTACCTATTTTTTTTTAATAATTCGAATGAGAATCATGTACCGAGTATTCTCCTTAAATATTGATAGTAATTCACAAGTCACCCTGTATAACATTCTCGTGTCACAATGTTCGTTCCCGTACTCCTCTGAAACAGCTTGACAGATTCTCGTAAAATTTTGTAAGCATATTGAGTAGGTCTGAGAATCGGCCAACATCTATTTTTCCTTCCCCTAAGTGATAGGGGCTGTTCACCCCTAATTTTTGTTTTGATTTGGACGAAAGGTTTTGTTTTTATTTTTTTATCAAGTGGCATAAGAAAATACATAAAATCCTAAATATTAATTTTTTTATCACCAACCCCTACTTTTGATATGACAAAACAACGTTTGCGGGGCAGATAGTATATATTAAATAATAAATAATCAAAACTAAGACAACCATTAAATTAGTGCTTAATATAGAAAAATATCTCTTAATTAAACGTTATTTCATTTAATATTTGTTACAAGTGCGATGTCGAACTGTATATTCATAAATGTTTTTGTTATAAGTAATAATAATGTCTTAATGGAAATAAAATATCATAAAGGATACATTATTTATAGGCGTAAAATCGTTAATAATTAATTAGTATATAAAGAAAATATATATAAATTAGATAGATTAATCAAATGTAGCAATATATTAAAACACTATCAGATCATAAAGGTTTTGTATAATAGTGAAATCCCACAGTAATACCTCGGATAGGAAGGTCTGTAATTCCAGGTGTTGGTGCAGCAGTTTCCTCCTAAGGTCTGCAGTACCTCGCAGTGACCGCCACGCCTCACTGAGCACCTGCTGTCTCAGCGCTATCTGCTGAGAGTTACCGCCGGGGCATAACCGCTGGAGGCTAGATCCTTCCCCTGGAGCACCTGGAAATAGATTTAATATCACTACACTATCTCTTCCACCTGGCAACTTCCCAGCTTTAGCCAGGGTTTACCTTACATGTTGTGAATAGTTTTGGCTAATTGTTTTTACGACCGGCCGCCTGCCTGACATCAACCCTCTTTGGGAATGCATTAATCAGTGATGACTAAATATTCTTAGAAAGTACATATGACTCGGAAAAATCACATTGGTACTTGCCCGGGCCAGGATGTATATTACTACAACTATAAAATACTGCAAAAATCAGTTAAAATCTTATTTAAGCAGAATTAGGCTACATTAAATGAGGAGCTATGATATTATGAAATAGATTTTGACAAGTATTCATTTAAATGAAACTAATATTTATCATAGCGTCTGCCCGTGATCATGATACTGTAGTATAGTACTGAAAGTAAACGAAACGTCGGAAATATGTATTTTTCTATCAAAACGTTCATCCAAGAAATATTAGTTTCATTTAAATGAATACTCGTGAAAATCTTAGATTTAATTATAAGTCAATCTTAATAGTTACTCTGTGTCTATGAGTTTGCATTTCTTATCACTGTTTTGTATTATTGTTGCTTCGAGGGTGTATATTTTAAATTACATGTTTAAAGCAAAATTTATTGTAAGAATATGTTAAACTACGTAGTGATACATTTATTATGATTGTCGAAGTTTTAATTTAAAATATGTACATAATATGTTTAAAGTCATAATTTTCTCAAGTCTGCGCGTCTATAGCGACCATATCGTTCTCGGCTGCGTCGTGGTCCCTCAAGAGGGCGGTGCCAACGCGCAGGTTGCGGGGCGCGGGGGGCGGGGCGAGGCGGGTCCGGCGCTCCCTGGCCCGCGCCAGCAGGTCCCCGGCGTCGCGGTGGAAGCGGTGGATCTCGCCAGGAACAGCCAGGCGCTGGCTGCGGGACTGGATCTGTTCTACCAGACGCTGCCAGGACTCGCTGGAATATATGAATTGTATTTGAATTGTGGATTATGTAAATTAGATCTAATAAATATGTAATTAAAATTCATTTTGCCTTGTTTTAAATGACATGTGGAATTTTTGAATTAGATCTTATGTGTATGTTATTAAGTCTCATTTTTCTTTGTCTAAATTAAATTCTATATCTAGTTATTGTCTTATTTCAACTTGTACAAATTTATTTGCATTTGTGGAATGTCTTATTTAGATTCTATATCTGTATACATGTCATTAAGTCTCAATATTCTTTGGTATAAATTTGATTCGAACATGTTGAATATCTAAATTAGATCCTACATTTTCCAAGTTCCCCTCACCCGAGCACTTTCTGTCTCTTTTCAATGTCAGCGATGTAGGGGCTGTCTGAGGCGACCAGCTTCTTGGCCAGCTCCTCACACTAGTTGAACCTCTCCGCCCCACTCTCTACACGGTGACGGAGCTCTTCGAACTTGGACCTAAGGATCTGTGGTTGGGGAAATATGATGTCTTAGATTATAGATATAATTAAATGGTTTTGGAGGATATTTTAATTAAGCTGTAAAACTTTAGGTATATTTAATATTATGACATGCTAATCTTTGCACATCCTTCTGAGATACAAGAAATAAAAAAAAACACTAAATTACGTACTAAATGCTCAAATTGACATTATATTTCTGTTAAGTGAAAGTGTTAGAAATTTAAATAATGACAACTTCTTCTGATTTAAGTCCATATATATATATATGTTAGATGTCATACTCCTGCCAAACGGCTTAACCGATTTTTATGAAACTTTATATGCATATTCAATAATTTTAACAATTGGCTACTATCTATATTTCATACCCCTAAGTATAAGGGCGGCCCACTTTTAACACCTTATTTAATTTTTTTTGGACAACCTTTCATAATGTGGCATTATAAAATACATACAACCCTAAATTATCACTCTTCTATCACCAACCCCTATTTTTAATACATGTTTTATAAATATTTGATCCTACTCAATGACTGATAAATTTTCACTCCATAAGTCACTTGATGACTTACATATATATAGTGATTTATCATTTCTTGTAGCTCAAAAATTGTGTGATATGACGAAAATCTAATTCTTAGCGATGTATATATATATTACCTTATGCCGTGTGAGTAGTTGCGTCGCTCTATGCCTATCATTGCCGACGTCACCGGAAGCCAGTGCGGCGGCCTTGTCAGCCAGACAGGAGTCTACTTCCGCTGCATCATGCAGGAACTGCTGGGCCTTGAGCGCCGCCTCCAGCCGGACCGCGCGCTCCTCCGCCGCTGATGATACAGAGGAGTACGCCTCTTCAAGCTCCTGGCACAGCTGCTTGATCTGGAATGTGATCGTTATAGTTTAGTGAGTGGAGTAGGGAAATAAATTATATGTATGTGCATAAATTAATTTTCTTCTTCCTGGCAATTTCCCAGCTTTTAGCCAGGGTCTGCCTTATATGTTGTGAATAGTTTGGCCTAATTGTTTTTACGACCGGACACCTGCCTGACATCAACCCTCTTTTGGAATGCATTAATCAGTGATGTCTGAATACTCTTATAAAGTAAATATGACTCGGAAAAATCACATTGGTACTTGCCAGGACCGAACCCGCGCCTTCTTGCATGAGAGGCGGGACTTTTAACCACTAGGCCACAACTGACTGAGGAAATGAGTTATATGTATATACATAAATTAATATAATACAAATTGTTGTTTCAGTTAATGTCGCGTTCAAACTGTTTACTTCGCTGTAAGCAACAGTACTATGCACATGTGCTTGGAATCTACTCTCAATCTCTCTCCTACTTTCTACATTTGTGTATCTTTCTTTCCCTTCGTTGAACGTTTAACGTAAACTTGTTGGTAGTCGTATAAGAAGTTTTACTTCAAGAATTCTGTATATAGAAGAATACTTTACATGCTGTATATAATATTTCAGATGAACCAAGGTAATGGGTAGAGATCCAGTATGAATTTAAGTATAATACTATGACGTTGGTAGGATGGACATTTTTTACTATGCGTCAGTTCTGCACTATCGAACGGACGCGTGTTTCTCTCTTAGAAATAAATACCTACATATAATCACTACAAATACAATGGGACATATAACTATATAACATTACTATGTAATACATGAGAATGTGAGTTATATACATATATATAGTCCACCTTCCCAACCTGTGGATGCGTGTCCAGCTCCTTGCCCCGTTGGAGCACCCTCTCCACGATAGGCCTCCGCCCCTCCAGCTCAGCCCTCAGCTTGGCGTGTTTCTTCTGCGCGTGGCAGATGAAGCGGCGGCCTGGCGCTCCGACACCCAAGCTAGCTCTCCTGAAACCTCGGCAGCGAACTTGTGTAGTCTGTGGAGGATTTGGATGAATAAAATTAGTCCTCAAATTGATTATGTACTATTACTATCCTACTAATATTATAATTGCGAAAGTTTGTGAGTGTGTAAGTATGTATTTATTTATTTATTTATTCACACAAACAGAATGTAATCCGGATTACATATGAGTTACAGTCTAAAATTATTTTAAGCTTGATTATATTCCTAAGTATGTGTCACGGCATAATCATTACGAAAACAATATTTTTGTCAGGTGCTACATTATTTAGGTACAATTTAAGACTAATGAATAAATAGGAAAATGTATGTTTGTAACTTTTTCACGCTCAAACGGCTGAACCGATTTTGATTAAATTTTATGTACAGGAAGCTGACGTCCAGGAATAACACATAGGCTACTTTACATCCCAGAAATCTCGGAAATCCGCGGGTAAAACCGCGGGGCGCAGCTAATATGGCATAAATTATAAAACAGTTGCTTTTCTTGTCCCTATATCCGTATGCATTCTTAATAACTTAAAACTACGCAGTGGATTTTGGTGCAGTTTTTTTTTAAAGATAGATTGTTTGAAGAGAAAGGTTTGTATGTATAATGATATCCATAAAAAAGTGGAGAACCCTTATCCAGTTAATTAACTTTAATACATTTTTTAATTTAAAATAGATCTATGGCCCTTTACAGTAAATATTTTAATCTTTATACCCGTCCCGGCTCAATTATATATACAGGGTGACTGGTGAATTACTATCAATATTTAAGGAGAATACTCGGTACATGATTCTCATTCGAATTATGTAAAACTAGCTTTGAGCCCGCGGCTTCGCCCGCGTGGAATTCGGTTATATCCCGTTTCCAAGAGAACCTTTCAAAAATCTGGGATTAAAAACTATCCTATGTTCTTTCTCAAGGTCACTCTATCTCTGTACCTAATTTCATTAAAATCAGTTCAGTGGTTTAGGCGTGAAAGCGTAACAGACAGACAGACAGACGGACAGAGTTACTTTCGCATTTATAATATTAGTAATACATACTTTCAAGTAATAATGATATGAATTCTACTGGGCCAATAATAAATGAATTGTACTGGGCCAAAATAACACCATTGAACATGAGTCAACTTTGATGCCTTTTAATATATATTATAGTTTTCAAAAAATAATAGAAAATATAGAAAAGAAAGCTTGTTTATAAGACTAAATTAATTAATTAGTTTTACTGCATAGCAACGACTTTCATGTGAATGGGTTTTGAGACGGCCTTGTATGGGCTTACCACCGTGTGGCGACCGACGATCGAAGTCAGCGGCGGCGATGCAGATTACCTATTCGTTAAAAGGAACTTTAACTTCAAAAGCCAATTTTTTAACTTCATACACCCAAAACTTCTAAATATGATGTTCCTAGGTTCAGTGATTAAAATTGTGTATAAAAAAGTTTAGCTTCGTAGAATTCCGTGTGTAGAATATCACCCCTACGGTGGTAAAAATAACAAACGATTTTAAATTTCAAAAACGCTTGAACAAATTGGTTTTTTTTTATTTCTTATAAAGTTTCATGTTTTTATCCCAATAAATGACAAAATCCCATACAAACTTTCAACCCTTATTTCACCCCCTCACTGGTTGAAATTTCAAAAACGCTATAACAAATGTTTAAATATATCCTATCATGTGCCTAAATATAAAGTTTCATGGTTTCATCTTTTGTAATTAAGAAATCCCATTCAAACTTTCAACCCTTATTTCACCTCCTCACTGGTCGAAATTTCAAAAACGCTAGACCAAATGTTTAAATATATCTTATCAAGTGCTTAAATATAAAGTTTCATGGTTTTCTCTTTTAAAATTCAGAAATACCGTACAAACTTTCAACCCCTATTTCAACCTCTTCAACCCTTTTTTCGCAATAAAAGGTAGCCTGTATTTTTCCCAGGGTCTAAAAATTGTCTGTGCGAAATTTCATCAAAATCGTTTGAGAGGTTTAAGCGGGAAAGCGTAACAGACAGACAGACAGAGTTACTTTCGCATTTATAATATTAGTTGTGATTGACTCCCCCCGTAACCCCAGTGATGCTTACATAGAGCCTACATCGCATGCTGGCTAGCTGAGTGCGATGAGCGTCAACCACGCGACTTTTTTCTAATACATACTTGCATTTTTAAACTCGTGATATCTTCCGAATGAAACGTCCGAATTGAATAATTCAAAGAGTTATAAAAACTTATTGAAGCCGTCTTGAATATAAAGTAATTTATTTTGATAAGGATTAATACCAAGGTAGGAATTAAGAGCCTTTTGAAGCGGCGGCATATAAATTAAATTTTTAGAATAATTAACCGCTTACTGTGACATAACTATAATATTTAGACATATGCTGTCGCGACACTTTTTGTGGATGATAATGAGTTCTGCAAAGTCGTAGTAAATGATTTGGTTCTAACATCAATAGTTTTCGCAGCGCACGCGACGTAAGGAATTTTTCAGATCATTTTTTACACCTTGGGTTACATTATTGGAGTTTTAGTAAGGACCTCTAATTTCTATTTAAATATAATATACTTAGCTTATATTACTCGGGAATAATGTAGCTTTCTAAAGGTGAAAGAATTTTTGAAATCGGTTCCGTAGTTTCGGAGCCTATTCATAACAAATAAACAAACAAATCTTTCCTCTTTATTAATATATATATATAGATATAGAAAAATAGGTACTTAATTTTCGACCAACTTTCCGTATAAATAAATAAAGTGTGGACACGTTCCAAGTGTTCCAAGTGTTCCAAGTGTGGATGCGTGCGGCGGCGTGCTGATACAACACCACGCCACCGCCACACCGTATGTGTGTGTGTGTGTATACCTAATCTGTAGGGTGTTCACACGATGCGTCATTAATTACATAACTTTTGGTTAACTTTACTTAGAAGTTTATTAATATTTATGTTATATTAATTTTTATTTTGTCATATATGATCGTCAAATATCACGTCCTCAAGTATCGATTATAATTCACCAGTCACCTGTATATGTAATATGTATTACATATGTATGTACATATATATTGTTCCGTCAACCGTTAATCATTTCTTATATAATGTTGTATTGAATCATATTTTGTTTTAGTTATATCGTATACTGACTGTAGACTAGTTTCCAGCGCCTGTCTCCTCTCGGCCGCTCGAGGGCGGAGCGCCCGGGCGGCCTGCAGCAGCGCAGCGGAGTCTCTCTCGATGGCCGCCCCGTCGAAGTGACCACTGGAGACCAGGTCGGAGCCCTGGGCTGCAAGGGACTCCGCTCGTTGTTCGCATTGACTCAACTCTTGTTGCAGAGCCTGTAGACATTTATGTTACTATTGAATATTATATAAATATACATATATTATGTTCTAGTAAATACAACAAGGACGAAATCCCATTTTTCTGTAAACAATAATTGTTTTTATCAATACACATTTCTAAACAATATAATTCTACTTGTTTTACTTTAAAACAAATTGTTTTCTCGCCTGAGAAGCCCTTAGTTTAAATCTAGTTATTAAAGCACCAGCAATTAGCTCTTTACACTTTGATTTTATAAAAATAATCTCAGCAAAAAAAGAAATCTTTAAAACCACATCATCACTCTCACACTGACAGTTACCACAAATTATATCAGTTAGCTGGCATAACTACGACAGATAGTAATTTGAAAAGCAATCTATACTAATATTATAAAGCTGAAGAGTTTGTTTGTTTGAAAGCGCTAATCTCAGAAACTACTTGTTCGAATTGAATAATTCTTTTTGTGTCGGATAGTCCAGTTATCGAGGAAGGCTGTGGGCTATATAACATCACGCTACGACCAATGAGACAGAGAGTTTTACTGAGAGATCATAAAGTATTTAGTGCAAGTTCGCGCTTGGGTTGCTACGAAATTAAATTCAAAAATTTATTATCAATATGTGCCTAATTATATTTTATATCATACACTTCTCGTCTGCCCGTCATGACTGTTTCTTAAACAATGAATGCAAAAACTTTTACAAGTTATTATTTCACTTGCAATGTATGTATGTTATTTTATTTTAGGAAAACAAACAATAAGATAAACTTATGGGATATAATTATACAAAATTACATATATCAGCTAGTTTCCACTGGTAATTAGACACATATTATTAAAATTTAAATAAGACCAATAAACATTAAAAACGTATACTGACGAATTTCTTCGGCAGTTATGAATAAAGTCTAACATAAATATAATAAAACGAATCAAATTTTTAAAAAAAAGTAACAAAACACATAAAATTAAAGGCATTAAGGCTACATCGGTTAGTTAAATTACAGACAAAACATTTATATAAACTATGAATTTATACATAAATTAATCTCATTAACTTTATTTTTAAAAGAATACATTTTTCAAATAATATATCATATTATATATATAAAAGAAAGTCGTGTTAGTGACTCCACTTACATATAACCCAAGAACGGCTGAACCGATTTAGCTGAAAATTGGCATGGAGGTAGTTTAGAACCAGGAAATTGTAATGGTATACTTTTTATCCCATTCGACAGCATTCCCGTAGGACTTGACATGAAACGTCAGTCACTATAAAACGTGGAATAACGAAACACAATTGACAGCTATGCAATTGACGTATAATGACAGATATGTAACTACGTATGGATGACAATTTGATATTTGTAAGAAATCTTCTATATAAAAATAAGTCCGGTTTTCCATCCTGACGCTATAACTTCAGAACGAAAGAACCAAGAAAAGGGGGAAAATCTTTTGTCACATACAGCGCCATCATACATAACATGTACTACAAATCAATATTTTAAGTAGATGGTGCCGTCGCATGATACATTGTTTGACAGCTACTCATTGTTCTCTGCTCAGTTAATTTCATGTGACGAACCGGTATTGTGTTTGAAGTTTAAACTCTTAAAACCATTTAGTATTTGCGGAATAAATTTAGAAAATCGAATCGTTCACGAGTTTGGAAACTTATTTGTGTTAAAGTTAGACCAAAAAACAAAAAATGTGGTTTACAAAGGAGCACTTCAATGAAACGGATAATTTGCGAACACGTATAACGCTTCGATTCGGTATCTACTTTGGATTCACTTTCATTTACTTAGAGAAGTTCAACTAAATAACACTTCATTTCTGTAATCGAAATGAATTCATTACTGTTGTGAAATGAAATAAAAATTTTCCTTTTCAAATGTAAAACAAAAAATTCTTCATCTTTTAATCACCAAACGAAATGTTATATAAAAAACTTCTGGTGGCGAAACGGAGTTCGCCGGGTTTACTAGTATCTTAATAAACTTTATTATAATTTTGGCAGCTACGATATAAGAAGATATTATTAGTACTTTTCGTTTTACAAATCGGCACATTAAATAATGGTTTATATCTAGAATTTATTCGTTGACAATTAAATTCAATATTAGACAATAGGAAAGTTGAATCTAAGTTAATTATTTTAATTAATGAAAGATACACTGTGTTTAAAGTTTGCAATTTCGTCCTTTAACCGTTTGAGTTGCGCAGAAATTATATCGGTTATAGTATTTGGATAGGTACAATATTTTGAACTTCCTCACCAGAGACTGGTATTACATTTGTATCCACTTTGGATGAAGCAATGTGGGCTCGTACACCTCTACGATTTTTAATATTATCATCCATGGTTTTTTTAAAAATTAATTACATATGTGTAATCTCAAAACGAGGAAAAAAAATAAAAATAAAATAAAATCAATCTTTCTCACATGCGATGCCCGGGATCGTACTCTCGCTTCACGCGTACTATGCTTAGTAAACACCTTTCGGCCAGTTTGTTTCTGAAATGAGTTTTGAAAAAGATGATTTAGTTAAAACAGCTGGGTTTTATCATTTGATTCTTGACCAATCAGGAGTAAGAACGCAATGCTCTTGAGCGTTTGTATAAAAATACTGGTTTTTACCTTACAAATTTTAAAAAACACTTAATCACCTTCTCGAAGTTAATGCACTGAATGTTTTAAGCACTATTGACAGCAATGAAACCAAAAAAACACTTATTATTCTAAAGTTTAAACAAAAAATACTATTCCGATATACTGATATACACTATTAGGTTAATATTATGAAGATAACAATTTGACGTCAAACACCCAAAATCACCAAGTTAACTGCCTACAAACGGTAATAGCGAATAATTGTACAATAATTTGACCGATAATCACTTGATAGTGGCAAGAAAACAAATATTTACAATTTTATTGATTTTTATGTAAGGAGCCAATGTTTACGCTACCGGTAGCGACACCAAATTGATATTCTAACCTAATTTATGTTCACTTAAAAATTATATATTACTAGAAGACCCGGCGAACTTCGTTTCGCCCTATAATCAAGAAATATCTGTTACGTTTTTTTATTTATATTTTTGGAGTTTACCTATTAAAGCCATAAATCTCCGTGTTTTGAAGTGATTAGGAATGATTAATAGTTAATATGAGAGTTACACTGATCTAGCAAAATAATTATTGTCAACGTTACTACTACACTTGATGCACAAACAATAACGATGGCCGACAACTGTGTAGGGAGTGAGAGAAGTCTAATTGTGTGAGAGAAACAGAAGACCGGCTTCGTTCTCATCCCTACTCCGTTTGTTTACGCTGTTTACTGGGTCAGAAGTGACACCTGTAGATATCTGGCGGGGATAACTTATTAAATGACGATTGATCAGTTATCGACCGGAGATGAAAAATGATTAAATTACTAAAATAGCTATTAAAAAATAAGGGTTGATCGTAGAAGGGTGAAAATTTAGGATTGTATGTATTTTTGTACGTTGTATCATAAAAAAATAGTAATTAAAAATTTTGTCTAAAAAATAAAATAAAAAAATTTAGGGGTGGACTACCCCTAACATTTAGGGGGATGAAAAATAGATGTTGGCCGATTCTCATAGCTACCGAATAAGCACAAAAAATTTCATCAAAATCGGTCAGGTTGTTTCGGAGGAGTATGGGCACGAAAACTGTGACACGAGAATTTTATATATTAGATGTAATGCTAATCACTACTTGGTCTGTATATGTAATGAATATCGCTATTATCTGGTATTTAGAGATCACCAGCTGGAAAGATTTATTAACCACAGAGGTCATTTCAATGGAATCAATAATTTAAATATAATGTCAAACTAATTGTAATAGATAGCATCTGCGGGCAATTATCATATATGGTCATACAATTAATTATAAAGAGAATGTCTGATAAGTTATAACAAGGCAAGAAAGACTCAAAGATATACAAATATCGGTAACAAGTATGGAATTTTACGAGGAAAAGGAGTAGTGAAATATGTGATAAAAGTCATAAAATAAAATAAATAATTTTAATGGAATATGTATTTTATTCCTCTTCAATAATAATTACAATATCGTCTAGAAACTATGCAGGGGGTACAATGTTACTAGTT
Organism: Danaus chrysippus; assembly: GCA_916720795.1. NCBI lineage: Eukaryota > Metazoa > Arthropoda > Insecta > Lepidoptera > Nymphalidae > Danaus > Danaus chrysippus. Next base: position 12,066,623 of record CAKASE010000045.1, on the reverse strand, counting down.
GCTATCCCACAATTCACATAGCGATGCATCGTTTCAGTAATATGAAATATCCAATCCATAAGCCGGCGAAATAATCCAAATTAACAATTCCAAGTCAAACGTGCAGGCGATCATCGGTGTCCAATGTGAAAGCAAGGCGTAAAACGTTAGGCGGGTTCGGAGTCCGTAAAAAACAAAGCAGTGGTCGTTGGAAACGTAAAATGATCGGGAAAGCACTCGAAACTTATCAAAAAACACGAAACAAGTGAGACTCATAACAATGCATCTGGTATGGTAATTGTTAAGTGTCAATGTTATGTTGCCATAGACTATATACTGATTACTGAATGATTTCGTTCGATATTGAATCTATAATCGAAAAGGATGTTTTAAAATAATATTTAATATTATTTTTATATTAATACACCACCTTATTGAAAGTTATTTTTATTGAATTGTAGACATATATGGTGTAGTTTAAATGAAGTTACTATAAGTTTAAAACTAGGAGTGAAATTTTTATTTTGTAGTTAAATTATCGAATAATCATTTTTATTTAATTAATCGTTAATCGATTGCTTCATAAACACAGTTATTTGCATATTTCTCCGCTTGTTGATTGTGAATTTATGCAGATTTTTGGAATTTCATACAAAAAAAAATTAAATCAATTTTGACCTCATAACATTTTGGGCAAACCAGTTTCCGTCTAATTTAATTATATTTGTTTAATTATTGCTTAAAACTTATTTAATATTTTTCTTTCTTGCGACGGACAAACTTCTTATTAAATTGTATCGAGGATGTGCACTCCGTCCATTGTTCTCGTCGTCCAGGCCCGCTCACCTCTAGCCCCGCTGGCCCCCGCTAGTCGCCGCTAGCAAGCTGAGCGGACACTGCGCCTCAGTTTTGCTAGACGGGGCTATCTCCTTTACCGAGCTGCGATATTATTTTATTCGCTGGCTAAAGGTAGCCAACATGGCTATATATATTTTTTTAGATATATTTAATTAACAAATCATTTTTATGCGGAAAAAAAAGAATTTCAACACTCAACACTCAATTTCAATAAGTTTTATGTATATGGTATAGCATGGATTTTAAAAGGTTAACTGTCTCGCAATATACAGGGTGACTGGTGAATTACTATCGATACTTGAAGACGTGATATTTGACGATCATATATGACAAAATAAAAATTAATACAACATAAATATTAATAAACTTCTAAGTGAAGTTAACCAAAAGTTATGTAATTAATGACGCATCGTGTGAACACCCTACAGATTAGGTATACACACACACTCACACATACGCGTGCGGCGGCGTGGTGTTGTATCAGCACGCCGCCGCACGCATCCACACTTGGAACACTTGGAACGTGTCAACACTTTATTTATTTATACGGAAATTTTGACAAAAATTAAGTGCCTATTTTTTTTACATAATTCGAATGAGAATCATGTACCGAGTATTCTCCTTAAATATTGATAGTAATTCACCAGTCACCCTGTATATATGTATATATAGGTACATAATTTTATATCAATTCCTAGTGGCTTCACTACTAATGTGGGTTCGATGGTATGTTACTGTCTGTTGGAAAAGGACCGGCTTACCTTTGTTCGTGTTGATTGTAATTTTTAATTTAATTTTGATTGTAATTACCTTATCGTATTCTTACAAAATAAGAAAATGGGTACTTATTACTTCTAAATTAAGTACTTTATCCTATTTTAGTTGCTTTGGGAAGTACCTGTGTCGAATAGGGCGGGAGGAATCTCCGGCATGCCACCATTGTGCGGATTGCCCCGAGGACACGGCGCAGCACACCTTGGAGGTGCAAGTAGTGCAAGTGCAAGTAGCAAGTAATGTCCGCGAAGGAGGTGGCCGGAAGGGTGAGGGAAGGCAGATCGTCCCTCCCCTCTGCAGACACCGTGCTGGGCGCCGCCGCAGAGACGCCCTCGACGATCTAAGGCCGCCGTGAAAGTGGCCCGTGGCGCGGACCCCAACCCGCACTTAACAGCAAAGGGAGTTGCGTGGTTGTGTTCCCCATGCAACACGAGCGTGGTAGAGAGCACCACATGAGGGGGGCTGTTCCAGTGGCCCCCAAAATGACGAAGGGCCCCCAGAAGCGGGCCAGCCTGCCGGAGAAGCTGGTAGGAGTTCGAAAGCGATCCCCAGCCCCGACACAAGGGCCGTCGTGGAACACCCTTGGGTTTTTGGTGGGTAGTGGCAACGAGTCCCACATACCCCGCTGTTTTCTAAAAACGGCGGGGATGCGTAAATGCATTTTCCCAAGGATAAAAAAAAAATCCTATTTTAGTACGTTAATTTTTTTACTCAGTTCTATCAAAGGTTTATCTATAAAAAAATATGTAATATTAAAAAAAATATTTAAATACTGTTATTTTATTTTACTTTTTAAGATAATATTTTATAATACTTAATTATTTAATAATACTTTTTAAAACAAAATGAAAAAAATCTTGATTCTGAAATAAAATATTCTGGTAACACTGCTACGCCGAGCTTGTCATTCGTCAATCGCCACTCGTCAGTCCGCATAGACTTTAGCTGTGTAACGTATGTCTGTCATCGCTACGGCGAGACTCGCACGCGCACCTTCGCTTAAAAAAATAATCTCCTGTATTAATAACTTTTAAGTAAGTAGTTTCAATTGTTAAACCTTGCTTAATTCGTTAAACTGGTGAACCTGACGTGATTGTACTGTTGGTGGAACTTTGAAGGCGGCGTACACAGGTCCATTCTAAGTGCTTCAGCTTGGGATAAGGTTTTCACTATCTTAAGTAATGGTAAGAAGGTCACTGTATTAGTGGACCGCCTTAAGCCGGCCTACATACTGTGCGACCCAGACACACACTCAACACAAACACACACCAATCATGAACACACACCCCACACACAAAGGATTGGGAATTGTCGGAAACCAAGGAACACGTTCGCCAAACTCGGTCGAGGCGCAGGGTTCGATTCCCAGAGAATTATCGCCCGTAGCTCGGTCCTTGGAGGGAGGTGATGTAGCGGAGCTACTTAAGATTAAGATTTCAAACTTTTATATTATAAATTTAAAATTTATTTCATATTTTTATTTCTTTTGACGGACAAACTTCTTATTAAATTGTTTATTGTATATAGCGGGGATGCGCATTGCGTCTATTGTTCGTGCGTCGTCCGGGCCCGCGCACCTCTAGCCCCGCTGGTCCCCGCTAGTCGCCGCTGGCCAGCTGAGCGGGCACTGCGCCGGGCTCGTCAGTCCACATAGTCTTTAGGTGTGTCACGCTTGTCCTTCATCGCTACGGCGACACTCGCACGCGCACTCTCGCTTACGAAAATTAATCTCCTTCTGTATTAATAGCTTTCAAGTAGTTAACATTGTTAATTAATTAATTAATTCGCTAAACACGTAATACCATGTGTTTTATATATTTTATATCTTAATTATTACTTAAAATAATGAATTCCGAAGATTTTTCTTGCAAGGATCCACTTTTGTAGTCATATATAGGTTATGTACCCTTTAATTATTATCAATAGGGAGTAATTTTATTGCATTATATTTGTTATTTTCTATAATATAATAAATTGTCTTTAGACTAATTTGTAAAAAATTATAATACCATTTTTATTCACTTAAAGGATCGATGATATCCAGGACAACTCTTTAGTTCGTCGAGGAAAACCAACAGCACATTTGGTCTACGGTGTTCCCTTGACCATCAACTGTGCTGATCAAGTAATGGCAGAGTCAATGAAAATAGACCTCGAGTTAGCACCAGATGCATCGGTCTGATTATAACTATTTATTAATGTAATTAATAATTAACAGAAGTAACTTAAAATATAAATTGTAGAACGAAACCCTTTCATAAAGTGTTGTTGAGAACTGTAAAAAAAAAGGTACAATAATGTAGACTATGTATATAAATTATGTGAATATTATATATTTTTTACAGAAAATCATTGGATTCGCGGATCAAATACACGAAATGTGGCAGGAACAAGGCACTGAGATTTATTGGGAGTAAACTTCATTTGTCCCACTGAGGATCAATACAAAAAGATGACACATATGAGTAATATATAACTTATACATTTTTCTAACCTCTATGTTTTTACAAATCGGTTCTATATAAATAAACATCGTTACTATCAGATGAACGAACATCTCATTGATAATATTATACATTAAACAGACTTTATATTTACAACAAATTTAAAGTTATCATAACAGTTTTAGAGAATTTTAATTGAAATGTGAATGTTTTTCCAATTAACGATGATCATTATATTTTTTTCTAAAAAAAATTATATCATATTTATTATGTGTTTTACTATTCCAGTTAAGCAGCAATGGCAGTTTCTGTGAAGATTTAACAGAAGGAAAGTTTTCCTTGCCCATCATACATGCATCTAAAACATCAGTGGGAAGCAAAGTTTTACGTGAGTACACTAAAACTCAGTTACTTATTGTATACAAGAACGTATTTATGTGGATCAAACATTAGAGTTTTATGTTACTCTTTGATAAATATGCAATCATTATTCTTCATAATTGCATCAGGTTATTTCATAAACATGATGAGTTACATAATATCAATTTAAAATTAAGAGTTTTGAGAACTTCGTGTGATTTTTTACTTGTTTCATGAGATCATCTCCGCTTATAAAGTTTCTTCCTTCATCCTCTGTTTGTAATACTTTATTGATGTTAATTTTTGTCATTATTTTTGGTGTTTGGTAAATAAGTATAAACATAACCAGATTTTAATTCAGTGATAGTAAAGTTTTTTGTGATCATATTTTATTACTATCAGGTATCTTACCACAGCGCACCCGTGATGTTGACCTGAAGAAATACTGTATGTGTTTGTTGTAGAAGGCGGGCAGCATACAGTACACGAGAAACAGACTCAGTGAACTTGATCGAGAAGCTCGGGCTGAGGTGAATCAAGTATTTTTACATAGTATTCATTTAAGTATGATTGTTTTAAATTGAAGTATATAACATAGGTTTCTTACAGGTCGCCCGTTTAGGAGGAAACCCACTACTGGAAAAATGTTTGAATGATCTCAGTAGCTGGAAGGATGACGTAATGATCAAATAATTATTACACTATTTTGTTACACGGGATGCTGTTAGCCAATAATATTTAAAAGGTGTGGGGTACAAATACTCGCAAGTCTTCAAAATATATTTTTGTTACATTGTTTATCAGATATTATAAAACATGAATATACATATAAGCATTTTTGTGTGTTTTTATTTCATCAAATTATTTTAATTTATTCACGCTTTTTTCATGTACAAGGTTACAATTCTTTCTAAATTTCCTATATAACAAGATCTTTTCCAATTTATTAAATGTAATTTATGAACGTTCTTGTAATAATTATCAAAGTGGACTCTACATATATGTATGTCCTTAATAAGTAATAACCTTCTTTTTATTTACAGAAAAAAATAATGTAAGTAACTGTGTGATGATTTGTAAGGTCCTTAAAATCTAATGAGAAAAACAACCATATGAATGAGTGATTAAGTTGTTAAAGTTTTATTATAGTCCAGTCATTATAGTAAGTTCACCTCGGAATTCGAGATACCCAGCTGTAAGTCTGTAAATAGTTGTATATTGACACCCTAAAAGTTGTCTCAAAACCTACATATGGTAGGGTGTAAGCAACTATTAAATTTCATGGTCAAAGGTCACAAAAATCGGTGTTTTGCGCTTTTTTTAGAAATATCTCATTTCCTATGGGTTTTTTGCTTTTTGTATTTATTATCAATATTGTAGAATACTAAATTTTCTACAAAATTTGTTTCAAAAAATTTTATATACGGTGTAGCGTTTTCGAGATAGAGGGCGGAGAGCGCGCGGTCACCGCATCACTTCAGGTCAACCGGTGCCTCCGGTCGAAAACGCGCCATATATAGTTGATGAACTATCAATAAATCAATGATTATAAATATTTGTCAATTTTTATTAACTATTATGTTATATTTTATCATTTTCTTCATGCATTAAATCTATATCTATTCAAACCTTATTGGCAGTCTATAATGCTCCGAAATCTGTGAAAAGTCTCGATCATCTTCGTTATACGCATTTCGTCAAGTCTACAAAACTTAATAAACCTGTGCAGCTTTCAAATATTCCACCAACAAGTGCAGCTGCTCATCAACATTTCAACCTTGTATATTATCAAGTTCAAACCTGTTTAGGACATGATTTGGAACCCCAGGTATGGGGTTGGGCAATGCGAAATGATTTTCTGGAGCCTATCATGACAATTTTACCACCTGCTCCAGAAAATTTGCTAAATACAATTTTCTGTAACTGCAAAAGTGGTTGTGGTTCGCGATGCACATGCAGGAAAGCGGGTTTGCAATGCTCTTTGATTGTTCATTGTTATTGATAGTTCATCAACTATATATGGCGCGTTTTCGACCGGAGGCACTGTTGGATTATGAATGAATAGGCGATATTTACGTGAATATAATTATATTTAAGCCAGAAAGATATTACAATGATATTCAGGCGAACGCGTGTTGACAACTAAACTGAATAAATCGTTTTTTACATATTATATGCCGGGCGGCACTACTCACGATCTTCGTACTATCTGAACAGGCACCGGTTGACCTGAAGTGATGCGGTGACCGCGCGCTCTCCGCCCTCTATCTCGAAAACGGTACACCGTATAAAAAAATTTTTGAAACAAAATTTGTAGAGAATTTAGTATTCTACAATATTGATAATAAATACAAAAAGCAAAAAACCCATAGGAAATGAGATATTTCGAAAAAAAGCGCAAAAAACCGATTTTTGTGACCTTTTGACCATGAAATTTAATAGTTGCTTACACCCTACCATATGTAGGTTTTGAGACAACTTTTAGGGTGTCAATATACAACTATTTACAGACTTACAGCTGGGTATCTCGAATTCCGAGATTCTTACCTAATTTAAGCTTAAATGACTGGACTATTAATATACAAGGGCTATGATATAGATAAGAATTTAATCCAATATAAAAATACATAACTTTTTAAACAATTAATTTAATCATTTTACTTTTGTTGGCAAACTATATCATTTTTAAATATTATTATATTAAGAATTGAGATAATATAGATATTTTTAGTGACAAATTTATATAAAGTAATGGCACTGTATTTTGTCAACCTCAAGTCTGAGCATAAATGACAACAACAAGGTAATCTTTTGTTTCAAATAAGAATTAATTTTCTTACTATTCTGATGTGTTTTATGTTAGTATCAACGAGAATTGTATATTTGATCCCACAAATAGTATTTAAATGTATTTTCACATTTATCCGTACCTACATAACGAGTTAACATTTGAATGATAGCATTAATTTGATTTAAAAAATATGTCATAAAAATATAACATTTAATTTCAACAAACACTGTTACCAGCAGACGAGAGAGATTCAACAAAATGAAATTATATTTCAGCGAAGTTAATTCCACAGACACTTAGCCGAGAAGCGCTTTGTTATCTCGCTTCAAACGATTTCTATGTATCACAGCAATGCAACGTAGAATGTATATATTAATAAATTATAAATTAGGATTCACCATTATTACGGACATAACATTAAGTTTTGAACACATTCCGTCATCGCGTATAAAAATATTATTGATTAAATATCGTTATTTTATTAACCTATCCTTTAGTCATTACCATGTCATGTCGTTACTAATTACTTGTTGAAAGTCGATCGTGGGGCAAAATAAAATACAATCATTGATTAAAATATTTGTTTTGTAATGTTACACTATAATTAGGCAGTTGTAATTTCCATGAGCAAGAATAGTAAGTAATTTCCTCACCGTCTGCGGGCCAACTGCCTAACGACGAATTAAACGATTCTTCTATCACACATTAAGTCGATAATTTGAAGACAATTGACGTGCCCCACGCTTTTATTTTAGACTAGTCTGTGCATATGTTTATAATTCCCACGACTGTATCTATTTTATTATTTTTTGGTCTTTAGTACATTTATCTAAAACATTGCAATGTATGTTTCACGTAAAACCGTTTGACTTAAAAAGTTTTTTTACCTATTGTTTTAGAATAAAACTTCAAGTCCTTACTTATTTTCCTAATATTCTTGTATGTTATCTTACAATATGTTAATGTCTCGGTCTACATTAATCCGTCTTCTTTGGTTGTGACGCTATCAGTCACGTGACATTCAAATAAATCATAATATGTTTTTTGTGTTCAAGCCGCAACACATCTGAGACGTTCTATTAATTCTCAATGTACTTTATGTATGGACTTCTAATTATAATTAATACCTACCATTACAATATACACACAGATTATACATATATTACACATAATAAAAGATTATTTAAACTGCTTTAGTTCATATCACTTTACTTTATAATTCTAGAAATGTATTAATTTTGCTTTCGATATTTTTTAAAAGGAGATCATTCAGGCTTCATACATTTTTGGGCCTTTTTTGAAAGTGCCGGCCAACAAAAAAAAAATGGTACATATTTGTAGAACTAACCATTTGGAACAATAGTTAATATGGCGCAAAAGTAGTAGGATCCAAGATATAGAAGTTATTCAAGTTTCAAGATTCATCATTTTGGTACTTTATTTTTTTCTGAAAGTGCCAAGAAACATAAAATAATGATTGATATTGCTAGAGTTAAGCTTCTCAAGCAAATCATTATAGCCATAATCTGTTAGAAACCTGTCGTTTTTATGTAATACTAGCGAACCCGGCAGACGTTGTTCCGCCAAGTATCTCAACGCATGCAACACATTTCTTGATGATTTTATTATTTGTCTAAACTAATATGTATATCGGGGTGCCATTTTTATATATTAAAAAAATGGGCCTAGACGCACTTTTAACTGATTTTGTACCATTTCATGTCGGATTTGATCATATGACGCGAGAGCAAGTGGCGCAGAGGAACCTCATAGTGCCCGAGCGATAATTTGGTAATTCTGATAGTCCGATTGAAGAAAGAAAGGCTACGATCATGATCATTAATGTATCCACTAAGCTACTAAGTGGAACATGTGTTATACAGGGTGACTTGTGAATTACTATCGATACTTGAGGACGTGATATTTGACGATCATATATGACAAAATAAAAATTAATATAACATAAATATTAATAAACTTCTAAGTAAAGTTAACCAAAAGTTATGTCATTAATTACGCATCGTGTGAACACCCTACAGATTAGGTATACACACACACACACACGCGTCCGGCGGCGTAGTGTTGTATCAGCACGCCGCCGTACGCGTCCACACTTGCAACACTTGGAACGTATCCACACTTTATTTATTTATACGGAAATTTGGTCAAAAATTAAGTACCTATTTTTTTTACATAATTCGAATGAGAATCATGTACCGAGTATGCTCCTTAAATATTGATAGTAATTCACCAGTCACCTTGTAATGTAACAGTTTTAAACTCTGTTGCGGAGAACATACTCGTATAAGGTATATGTCATTGACTATGCAAATTTAAGTAAGTACGTATTAAAATTTTAGTTAACTAATTATCCTGGGTGAATAAAAGTACATCGAGTATGCTTTTCGCAAAGTGGTGTTCCAAATTTATAATTGTTTTTAAAACCTGAAGATTATAAGAACATTCTCTTTACTAAAAATTAAATGGTGTATTCTTGAAAACATCCTATATATATACTATTGAACGTGTGTATATCACTGAACAGCTCCTTATCGGCCGGACTGATTAGAATGTTTTATTTTTTGTATGTATATTTGTGACGCTCCAGATGATTTAGATTCAGAAATCAAGCCGGCGGATGGTGCTGCAGTCAATATGTGTTATTGGAATTACTATGTGTATTGTTATAACTTATAACGTACTTTATACATTTTTCTTTGAGAGTAAGCTATGGAATATAAACATTGTCTCATTTAACTTTTGGGACCTAAATTTTCCATTAACATTTATCTCCAAGGTAGGTACTACATATTTAAATTTTCAAATCGCATGAACATTAAGCAGTTACTCGTACATAATAAGGCTAATATTATTTTTAGATAAATCCCGGGTAATAATTACATTTATAATTTATATTTTTTGATATGTTAACAATAGGTTTGTTTATATTAGCTATGGCAAGGATACGTGTATTTTGAAAAAAAACCTTTCATTTTTATTTTTATACATCTCCGATTAAATAATTTATAAAATTTTAACTATAATTCTAGCACTTAAACCTGCAAAAGTAAACTTTATTAAAATAACTATGACTGTAATAAAAAGTTATTAGAACAAGTTAATTGATTTAATTCAATTAATCAATTGGCTCATTGTCAAATGATCTTATCCATCTTGCAAATTCTCATAGGCTTCTTGTGTTATTGCCGTTTTTTCTCAAATCCCCTGACCGAAAAAAAAACTTTAAATCGGCAGTCAGTTTATAATATCTTCATACACATGAATAAGGTAACTACTTGAGATTGATTTTTTAAATACAACAATCATGAAAAGTTAAATAACATATAGCTTTTGAGTTATTTGATTCACGATATTTCAGTTACAATTTTATAGTGACACTGGTATGTAAATACAAAAAACTTTGACGTTCGGTTTCTTCTGAAAATATCTCATTAGTATCCTACCGACCTCGACTAAGTTCATAATCATTAAAGATTCAATGTATTAAAAATTAGAAGAGACGTATTTTCCTAGTTCTTACTTCTTGTTCGCTACCTTCCTGATATTAAATTTCCTCTCTGAATGCATTTATAAAGATAAGATGCTCAGGTAAAAGGTTCAAAAAGTAGGTACTAAAAGTCATATTACGTAATTATATCACAAATAAAAGTGCAATTTTGTTATTTAAAAATAATTTATTATCATAATATATTTACAACTATTGTTATCAGTCAATAATGAACAGCATCACCACCTCTAGTTAAAGCTACCCAGACCGCCGTATTCTCTGCGCATGCCGGCCTGTTTACCGTACGTTCTCTGGAGAAAGAAGTCACCATTCTTACCGACCGGCCATCTGCCACCAGCTGCTGCTTGATACTGGAATTATGTATTTGGCTGTGATACAATATTAATACATCAAGAACTGTTTCAATATAAATTGTTATATTAAATGTAGATGTACTCACTGAAGGGCCACCATGTATCTGTTTGCTGATATCAAAGGAGGCGGCTGCGTTAGGGTTCTTCCAGTTGAGAGCTCCTCCGAGGTGCGAGGAGTCCCCGGCTGGTCCAAGGACGCGGGTTCCGTACGCCGGTGCGTTTAGAGTTCCGCGATGATCATTGAACATCTGATGCTCGTAGCCCCCCTCACCCTACATTATAAACAAATACAATTAATATCACTACTCTATGGACCATCCCTTCTACTAGAAAGTTTAAAGAGTATACAGTTTATTATTATATAATACTTAATATTGTTACATACAAAGAGTCCCTTATCGTTTTGTCCGAGTGTTCCGAACATTTTTCCGTCACTGATCTGTTTATCAAAAGTGACGTCACGACGTACTCGTTGACCCACGTACCATTCAGGGTAACTAGAACATAAAATGAAGAGTCAGTAATAAATTGAACCTTAATACATTGTATTAGAGTTCATTAATTAAGTCATATTAAATAAACATTATTTTGTTAATGTAACAACTTTAAACCTTTTGTAATACCATGTCGTCATCAGCCTATCAGCGCCCACTACTGAGCAAAGGCCTCTTTCTCACATGGAAAGGGTTTGACCATTAATCACTACGTTTGCTCAAGACGGGTTGGTGATTTCAAACTTATAATTGTGAAACTACAACGTGTAACGTAATTAACGCACACCCTCAAACACCCCAATTAGAATATAACAATATAAACGCAATGCATACACCAAATATTATTTATATGTGCGTTTGCATTTTTTATTTGTGCAATTAGTTATCCCAATTTCGTGCAAATAATATGGTCAGCTATTCACCAACACTCCGCTGCACACGCACACACAGACAGACACAATGTACTCGCCTTGCCCGCGCCCCTCTCTCCGAGTGCCGTCCGACAATAATAAGAAGTAGGTAATAATAAGAACACGAAATAACTACATTATGATTTATGATTCTTCTTTCCATCACACTTTTCAGGCTTAAGATTGTCGACATTGAATTTTTTTTTTAAATGTGAAGCCAATATTTTATAATTACTGATTTGTTAAAATAAATTTGTAAATAAGAATTATTAAACAGCTGATAACGCGTGATTTGATTAGACACCACACAATACCTACGACAAAGTCGGCGTGTTTAAATGGTGTGAATCAAAATATTAACAATAATTTAAAGATCATAAACACACTTATAGACTTATAGTTTAATTAGCACTCGCTCGGAGTTGTCATTTTAAAACATTTTCAAAATGTCCACCGCCTTGTTCAATGCACTTTAATGACCGTTTTCGCAATTGCGGTTTTATTTTAGATAATACTGCAGTGTCACTTTTCACTTTTACAAAGGCGGTTATTATTTTATTTTTTAGTTCCTCGGCACTTGTTGTCTCTGTGTTATAAACTAGCGATTTAATTCAACCCCACAAAAAAAAGTCGAGTCGCGTCAAATCAGCTGATCTAGGAGGTCAATGGACACGTGCGTAGGTATTTGATGTGTGCCGGCTGTCGCTGTGCGTGCGTAGATATTTGTAAAATACTATTTTAGCCTTGAAACAAGTAACAGTTTTCTTTAATTGAATGATGATTACTAATTTAATATTTCATTTTAAAAGTCTTAATACTCTGACTTACGATCCATTTTCGTTTCAATGAAGTGTTTAGATAACTGTGTGTAGGATGACTGTAATTTACTTAGTTCTATCTAAATATGAGAAAAAAAAATGACCAACATAAAAAACTATAAAAATCGATCCAGATACCGCTTCTGAACGAACTACTTTCAGGGTGTGCGTTAATTATGTTACACCTTGTATAAGTCCAGGTTTCCTCACGATGTTTTCCTTCACCGTATGTCAATAGTGTCTAAATACTCTCAGAAAGTACATATGACTCCGAAAAATCACTTTGTTACTTGCCAGGTTTGAACCCGCGCCCTCGGCAACGAGGCGGACCCTTTAACCACTAGGCCACCACTGACTTTTTGTAATACCATGTAAATACTTTAAAAAAATCATCATTTATTTTGAGTTTCTCGTTTTAGATATAATTTATAATTATATTCAATGTCCTCGCAATATGAAACGGCAATTCGTAAATCATTTTCCTCTATTTAATTTCACTATGTCACTCGTTCTAAATACTTGAAGTCACTTTGATGTGATCCATTAGCGATGTTCGTCTGTTACATACAAGCGAAAATGTCGAATATTTATAGACATTATGTATATTGCGTTGTCCTATAGACAGTTTAATTCATGCGAAGAAAGGAAAATACGTAGTCTTTAAACTTTAAAAAATATTTAAAGTTTTAAGAAGACTTTATAAAAAAAACTTTCCAGATCTTGAGAACATGAAGATATGAATATTGTACCTTCTGTTGATAAATTTTAATATTGAATCATTGTATGTCCTTATCAATATACACAAATGGTTTGTTATTTACCATAGTATACTTATCTTCATTTTAAATAAGCTATATAATATTCAATATGAAAAGAATTTAAAAAAGATATATATTTTAATTCACACTTTCTTCCCTTCTATGTGAACATATCAAAACTTAATGAAGCTACATTCAATCAAGATTCTGAGCACTTAATTTATCTAAAGATACATTTATTTGCTTTACAAGGTAGAATTAGATTGAGGTTCTATTATTTTATACATTTTTAATATTTTAATAATTTAAAGGACTTTGTCTGCACTTATATAAATTTATTTTAATATTCCTTATACAAATTTATAAGACTTCCTAAATTATTTATGCATGCCAAAAAAAAAAGCTAGTAAATATGTAGTTCATTATATAAACTCTTACTAGACTTATTTCATTAACTTCATAATATTTTCTTTTTATAAAATAAATCTCTTTTATTTGTAACTATTGTCTTTTTTTAATTTTAGTAGTAGATAGACAATTAAGTTAATGAATGCATATTAAACATGTTTTAATTTATTTACTCTTCAGCTACACGAATATTCATAAAAATATCTTATAATCACTATGTAAAACATATTTAAACAAACCTTTACAACAATAGCAGTTTTTTTTACATGTAACATAATAAGTCCTATACGAGTTCATAAAATTATATCTAATTTGAAATAAAATATGATTTATGTTTTAACTTAATAGGTAATGCAAAATTGAATATTATATTCTATATTAATGTTGCAAAACCACAAACATGGATACATTAAACAAAATATTTGAAATATTACATTACAAGTATATATGTATATATGTATGTATATTTGTCAAATAATATAAAAGTGTGAGTGATGTTTGTAATATAATTTAAAGTTTTTTTAACAAAACACTAATTTAATCTATTCATACCCGAGTTTTTGAAATTAGAATTTAAAATTTGTATATATACAATACATGGTATTTCCATTTCTTGCTAGCTTTTAAGAATGGTACTCAAAAAATAACTAATTTTTAAAATGTTAATAGTGCGACATCTAGTTTTTCTACTCTTTAATTCTACAGTGTAATATCGTTACAAGCATTTTGCTATGCTGTTATTGTTGAGTCGACTTGTCCGGTTTACACGACGATTTAGTACTCTGGAAAATAAGTATAAAGATTTATTAAAAAATGGGTTACACTAAAGATGTTACGAATTGGCCAGTTAGAGACATTGCTAATGTAATTTTTTTTTATTTCAGGTTTAGAACTCTTTAGTAACAAAGAGTATATTGTATAATAAGTACATTCATATGTCCTATGTTTTTGTGGATTGGCGAGAAATCTAAAACTCTTGTTGAACCTTACTGAAAAATAATTTTCGGTAACAGATTTATAAAGACTTTCGTTGTACACTTTTTTTTTTTTTTTTTTTTTGATGACGTAGTGGAAACTCTTTTTACGAGCCGTCCAACCGGCCTTGGTGGGGCCAGAAGGGATGTGTGAGGCTCGGCCTGGGCAGGCCCCTACTCACTAAAACCACTGCGAAAGCCATCGGCCGCTATGTCGGTGTACCCCGGATCTGTCAGCGACAGGGCACACCAGCGACTGGCCGGTCCTGGCAAAGACCGGACTTACTCCCTCGGAGAATGGGGGCGATCCCGGCAATTAGGACCACCCCGACGACGCCGGGCTTTCAAAAGGGCCGGGTTACCACGCCGACCCCAGCCCGGAACACAGGGGTGCTATTGGAGGCGTAGGAATTGCCTCCGACGCACACCCGTACGTCGCCTGCGGGGGGAGGGAGCATCAGCCGCCCTCTCCCTTTCCCGCTGAGATGCCTCCTTCGTGGACATGACCGTCTCACAGAAGGAGGACACCGCCAACCAGGACCCATCACTCTCGAGCATCTTCTCCACGACACTCGAAAGCGACAGGTCCACTCCGCCGAGAGCCGCCACAAGGTCTTGGCGCTGCGCAGCCCATCTCGGGCACACCTCGAGGGTGTGCTGGGCCGAGTCCACCGCAGCGCCGCACTCATGGCAGCCTTCTCCCGGCTCTCTCCTGGCCGTCCGACACAGGTAGTAACCAAAGCACCCGTGCCTGGTTAAAACCTGCGTCAGACGGAAAGTGAGGGGTTTGCGTTTCCGCCTCATCCAACGCTCTAGGACCGGGCGAAGCTTCGTTGTACACTTAGTCAACAACAAAGCTATGATTCCAATGCAAATTGATAAACCCAGAATAGTATCAATTAATATATTAAAGCTATAATAGTCTTAATTATTATATAAACTTGATAAGATGGCATTTACCATATTTTTTCCTTTTATATAATTATAATATAATATTGACTTAGTCATTATAATATTGACTTGATAAATTTCTTTTAGAAAGAGAATTTAATTTTTGAATCCCATATTTCTATGTATGTACATATAAGTGTTATATCAATATTTCTATTGTTCTAGTGTAGATGTGTAGCAAGTAAATTATAAGTTTATTGAAGAATTCAAAATATGATTTTCTATATTAAAGATAAGTAATGAACTGTCTACCAAATTCTTTTTTTATTTGCATTACCTACTATTTTTGGGTTTCTCACCCTACTAAGCTTTACTGTGAAGATACCTGACTACGCAAAAACAATATTGAATTCAATAAGAATATTATAAGGATATTATCTTACATTTACGATTCTTAGGAATCCTTTAATTTACCAAAGCATATTACCTAAAGGTCAAAATATCTGGACACAGCATAATTCGAAACATTTTATCAAATTTAAGATATAAACCTGTAACATTCTCCAAAAAAAAGATACACTAGAATTTTTAAAACTTATTTAGCCTTCAGCTTTATTTTTACAATTTCACATGAATCATTTAAGAAATATTATTCTTATTCAACCAAAATGATATTTTTAATGACATAATTTTATAAACATATGTGAATTAGGATTTTAATCATATGATTTTCATAATATTAGAATTTATTACAAGACAACAGTGTGAGATCTCCCTTCATTTATCTTCTCAAGAGATAATGGAATAGCAGAAAAGAGTTTTGACTGTACTTTTTACAATTTAGACGTTTTCGAGAAAAGAGTCATAATCTTAGACTTCTTATCCTTAATACACCCTTTCATAACATTCAATTTATAATGCCAATTTTTAGCTTTTATAGTATAAAACAAATTTCTAAATGTCTTTTATTAATGATGTCAATCTAGAACAGTATTTTTAAAATCCTCATCATAGGAGCTACTACAAGATACCATTTTCTTTTGAGAGTCAAACATCCCAATTTTTATTGACCATCATTCTCAATTATAGTTCTCTCCGATATTATCAAAGCTTTTAAAACTTTAACCGACATGTGACAGTTCCTGTAGCAATTTTGGATAAGTAATAAGATTGTCATTTAAGCAATAATAATAAAAAGAAGGTTTTTATTTGAACAGTAATTTTTAAAACTTTTGCTTATAAAATATTTAAAACACTTTAGATCTGTTTAAGTTTGATGAAAATTTAGTTTGGGATTTTATTATGCTGTTATAGAAGTGCATAAAATGTCTACAACATACAAAAATTCTGCATATCATGACAACCGCATATAAAAAATCGTTTTATTGCACTTCATATCCAGTGATTTTTTCTAAATTTACATTAATTATTTTTTGAAATGAGTGAGGAAAATTTTGTGTATAGATAACATATTATAATTTGGAGACAAGCATCACAAAGTCTATTTATAAGTCAATATGTATTCAAGTTATGCATTATTCAGTTTCATCAAACTAAAGCAGCTTCAGCATACTATTGCAATAGCAATGCGTTCTAGAGATATATCTTTTTTATCAAAAGAATTGTTGAACAAATAGACTCCCAGGATCCATATACATATATATGTACCTAAACATAAGGTTATGTTTAAAATTATAACTAATACTTGCAGACAACTATTAGAAAAATCAACTGCTTTGAACAAGTTCTTTTATATTATTCTTGATAGTAAATTTTAAAAGGAAATGTTTTCTGGTCTGTCAGGCTTATTTAAGTCTAGAACACAAAACAAGATATAATATTATCTCTGTGTATTAAAAGAATGTGTATAATTAATAAATAAAAAGGCTTGGTTTACTTCTAAATTTTAAAAAATATTCTATATTCAAACATTGTCTAAACTCTTATAAATTTAAAAAATAACTAGTTAATTGTCCCAAAAAAGTGAAGCGAATTAGTTTCACATATTTTTATCTAGCTGAATTCTCGTATAGTGTACTTTAATCAGTGAAATGTTCTAAATTTAAGATTTTAAACATTTTCATTGTATTACTTTTATTTTATATATTAACTAACTTTTGCCCACGACTCCGTCCTCATGAACATCATAGTTGTTCTCTGTCACTACAGCAACTGAACCCGAATTGCACTTCATTGTTCCGTTTTTGGGATCCGGTTTGGTTTAGGATTTGATTTTGGATCAATAAAAAATTTTGCCTTTATCTTTTTTTGTCTTCTTTTCTTTGTCTTCCTGGGTTCCATCTATATCTGTAACAAAATTCATCAAAATTATTCAGTGGTTTAGACATGAAAACGTAACAGTCAAACGGACAGTTACTCTCTCATTTGTATTATTAATACTAGAAGAGCCGGGGAACTTCGTATCGCCCTGTAATCAAGAAATATCTGTTACGTTTTTTTATAAATAAATTAAGGTTATTATACCTTATCCTCAGAAACACGTGGTGGTTACACTATTATTAAATAGTCGCTCATATATGACGTTTGTATTTTTAACATTACGCCATCTATTAAATACTTAACTCAGTCAACAGGTAATTTGTAATAATGACCAACAATTTTCTTTAATAGACAAATAATTTGCAATAAATAATATTGTGACTATAAATTGAGATGTAAGCTATCCTATCTTTCAAGTTGGATCAAAATGCACTCGGAATGCAAATCAAATATAAAATCGGTTTAGTAGTTTAGGAGTCCATCGCGGACCAACATGTGACACGAAATTTTTATATATATAAAAGATTGATACTATTCTAATTAATATTGATACTATTCTAAGATCTTAATTGAAATTAAGTAATTTGATGATATAAATAAGAATTTTGTTCAATTGTCAAAATACTAAAGATTAATATTAGGTGTACTATGTGGATAAAACACTTTCACAAATAATCCATTATTAATTACCAATTCTAAGCATTTTATACTCGTGATAACTGAACGAAGTCCAGTCTAATAAAATAAAAGGATATTTATTACTTTTCATAGATTTCCTTAATAACTTAATTATTAGCATGAGGTTTAATATTACGTTAAACATTTAACTTAGTTTCTTTCTTCATACGATTTAATATTTTCTTTTTAATATAAAAGCGAATGCTTTGGCTAATCTATGATTATTGCTCTTGCGGACATGTTTTTTGATCTATATGAGACCCACTAATTCGTAATACATTATTTTGTTCAATGTCAAGTGTTGGCGTTACATGCATATTTATCTATATTACCTATTTAAGTTTTCTATTTCACATTTGCATTATAAAGTAGTTATTTTTTTTTACGGAACTTAAATTATTTTGATAATAAAATATGAATAATTTATAGCCTTCCTCGATAAATGGACTTTGTAAGAGTTGTAGCATTTTTGAAATAATGGTAAGTAATATGTAGTTTCTAAGGTTAGTGCGTTCAAACAAACAAACAAACTCTGCCGTATTATAAAATATAAAGACTTGTTAAAAAAAATTACACAATATGTAAATATGTTATCCTTATATTTAAATTCGGGGTCTGTCTCTTTACATGCTATTTATTTACTCAGAGGCCAATTCTATATCACTATTTCCAACAAATGTATAAAATATGTATAGATAAATATGACTTTTATTTTAATTATAGAATTGCAATTGAAATCCTCACATCAATTTAACAATTACATATATTAATATGCAACACTCTGCTCATGAATGATGAATATTTTGATAGGATTTCATATTTGGATTTTCTATTCCCGATGCATGAATTAATAAAAGCCTTATACGTCTTAAATATGACCATCTTATTCTCTTAAAAAGTTATAATTTTAGGCGTTTCGCAAAAGTAGTATGTTTGTTAAAATGTTAAGGGTACATACTTATGCGTGAAATGCAAAACGTATTAACAAAAGCTATGCCATAATTGGGATTGATCTATGCGCTTCGAAAAAAAAATTTTAACTAAATTTTAAATTTTAAGTGAAGACTAAGTGCAATTTGAATTATGAAAGTAAAAGTTTTCACATATCTGCATTACTTACAAGAGTAACTCTTTTTAATTCAATATTTTATATCTCAGGATATGCAATGAACCAAACATAAGAATAAAGAAACATTTGAATTCGATTTGTGGCAAAAAGTATATTTTGTGCCTTATTTCCTTTAGCTTCCACTGCATAGCTTTTTGGCAGATTACCAGGGAATGCGAATAGGAATGACAATTGATGAATGCCACATAGAAATGTGGTATAGAAATACTATAAGTTGGTGCATTGTTATCGCAGGGTGAAACTCATCTTATAATGGAAATAGTACAAGGCATTTGGAAAAAAAAATTATAGGCCTAATCAGATTTTGTTTGGAAAATAAGGAACCGTCTTAAATAATGAAATTAAAAAAGTGTTAAGTAACTCTTATTTGTACTGTTGCACAGGTAAACATGGTTCATCATTTATAATGAAAATTAGTAGGCAGAGTAAAAAACTTAGTTGTTTTAGAAGGACGGTATGATTACCATAACCTAAGGCTTCTTTCAGGAAACACGAAGTACAGGACTGGTATGTCGCTGATGGTCTTCAGAAGATGAAGGTCACTATAGAACATGTTGTGACTCGAATTTCCAGCTCCACACCGGCCACTTTATAACTTAATATACTTCTTGAAGCGACACCTTTCGTCTTTTCCCTGTAATGAGACCATCAAAATATCAAAAAATTGTCTGCAATTATCCTCAAGACACTATTATAAGGTCGGGATTAGTTCCTACAAATAATAAATCGTCTAATCCAGCTTTAATTATCAAAAAAGCTTTATACCTTTTGCATGGAAAAAGTCACGTAATCAATAATACATACAACGGTTATGTCGATTTTAGAGGTCAAATACAAGACAACCAACAGTTATGTTTCTATTCAAACGTCTTTTAAGCGAACGTAAAATTTACTGTATTAACTGAAACATAATATGTAGCCATACGTTCAGGAAGAACATAGTATTTCTCTTCTATGTAGGTAACTATGTAAAACGCGTGGTCAGCTTTACACAGTGGCGGCTGTACCTTAAGTGCGCCCGTGCGCTGAACCACCAATTCAAAATATTTAAAAATTACAAAATATTATGTCATCTTAATTTTTAAATTACCATTTTAATATTTATTTTTTAAACATACAAAAAGGTATAAAAAATTTAATTTCCAATTATAGTCAAAAAGTTTGAGCGCTTTACTAAACTCATATCGTGCGCTCCGGCGAGTGCACGAGGACTGCTAATACATCTTGTATGAGATACGCATCAATACGCCTGGCGCGTGAGACAAAAGATCGTTCATAGAAATGTACCGAGTAACGAGTCGGTTCTCGCGCGCCGCACGAAGCGGCCGAAGGTCACCGAGAGCACCCGATGTATGACGTATTGAGCCGGCCGGCAAGGGGCCGGCCGAAAGGATGGGTGCTATGATTGACATTTCGTTAATCGTTATTGGTATTGTTTCAACTTTCACTGTATGCGTGACGCGTTAATTCGTTATTGTTTATAATTATTTCCGTAATTCGTTTTAGTTTTTATTTCGTTTCTATAATAGAACTTTTATTCTGTACTGTGTTTTTTATTAGTTGAAAATGAGTATAAATATTGATTATATTAAAGAAAATAACAAAATTTTTCAAAGTAAAGTGAACATAAAATTGGCCGGGCCGCCACGGCCCTTTTTAATTAAAACAAGAGTGTAAATCGAAAAATAAAGCATTTATACGAAGTTTTAAAAGTGAAATGTATAATAGAAAGAAATGGTTGTGTGGATGTGAGCGTCTTAATGCATTCTTTTCTTTTCCTTGCATTATTTTTGGCGGAGAATCGATTTGGACAGAAACTGGAATCAAGGATTTGACGCATTTAAGTGAAAAAATAAAAAAATACGATTCTTCACAAGTACACCTACAAAATGTAATGAGTTTGTCTGTGTTAGGCACAGTCGATATTCGTAATCAGCTAGATTCTGTGTATAGAAGTAATATCCAAAAGTATAATAAACAAGTTGATAAAAACAGATACATTTTATCACGTCTTATCGATTGTGTCAAGTTTTGTGGTGCATTTGAGTTAGCTTTGCGAGGTCACGATGAAACTATTGAGTCCAGTAATGCTGGAGTGTTTCGTGGATTAATAGACTTTGTATCAGAGTTGGATATAGTTATGAAGGAGCATCTATACTATACCAATGACTTCAGTAGAGAGCGAGCGATGTTTTTCGACACTGAAAAGAATCAAAACTTTTCTCAGAAATACCATGTCTCAGGATCGGCTTAATGCACTTTCTGTGCTTAGTATTGAAAAGAAATTTATAGAAAAAATACCAGATTTTAATAAAAAGGTGATAGAACATTTCGCTACAGAAAAATGTCGTCGCATCGATTTAATGTACAAAAAATAAACATATTTTATGTCAATTGTTGTTTTTGTCAATATTTTAGTAAAGTGAACCACCAGTTCGATAACCCACCAGCCGCCACTGGCTTTACACATACAGCTAGTTTCCTTTATGAATATTCAACGCCCAACAAGATTTATTGTGGCCTGGTTTCTTTCTCCCTACTTATATATTTCATCGGAATTAATAAATTGTGACAAACCCGTTCCAGTTTTATAATAAAAAGGTAGATGTAAGAATTAATTTATCATTAAGGAAATTTCATTAAAAATATATCAGTTATAGTCAAATATTCTAAATGAAATGATAATTTGCTGAAAATATTATTTCTTAAGACAAAGCTGTAAAAACGTAGTGATATAAATAATTTGGACAGCACTTCCACTTAGAAGTTAACTACTCCACAACTAGTAACCGACGCCCCAGTCTAACACTTGTATCGTATTTATATTACTGTACATTTAAATTACTGTACAGAAATATTATTAACATTAATTTACACTATTATAACTAATATGTAGATGGCGCTAGTTGGCTGTCATAAGAATTCCCAATAAATATTAGAATATAAATAACGTGCAGCTTAGATTGTGAAGTAGACAAATATTAAATCATTATAAATAATTATTATTTTATTTATTTATTTTTTAACACCAACAAGACATACATTAATAAAATAGAAAAATACAATATTGAATAAGTAATTATAGAATCAAAATGTTGCCTTAATTATAGGTGTTACACACATGCAGATAAAATTATATTACTCATAATAATAATCAACATTAACATTAAAATAATAATTAATACATAGTTTATAATAAAAATAGATTTAAAATATTTATAATTTAGTACATTAAAATCATTAATAAATAAAATATAGAATTACAATTACTAATAGTACAGTTATTT
This sequence comes from Danaus chrysippus, assembly GCA_916720795.1. NCBI lineage: Eukaryota > Metazoa > Arthropoda > Insecta > Lepidoptera > Nymphalidae > Danaus > Danaus chrysippus. The sequence goes on along the minus strand of CAKASE010000045.1, from coordinate 12,043,408 downwards.
AAAGGTCAAAGAGCCCAAGGAAGGATTATTTATGACTAATGACTGCTTCAAAAGAGAATAGAAAATTGAAGTGAGTGACCCTAAAACCAATTCCAAAACAGATATATATTGACATTTCTTTTAGATTTATTGTTATAAGAAATAAAAAATATATCAAATAAAAAGGGAACTAAGTAAACAATGTAATATAACTGCAACACGATTTGAAAGACAATTATACAATTGTAACATGTTTTTTATTTACAGTACGAATAATATTCTAAATCACCAGAAGAGTATGCTATTATATTATTAATACAGTACGTAAGAAAACAATGTTCTATAATTAAATTACTCTGTACTTAAATTTATTACAATTCGTATAACAAGCCAAGACTTATCGTCATTTGGTGTCCCATTAGTGTCATGAGTATTTCTTAGAAAGTTTAATTTATTTACATCGCTGTCTTAATAATCTATCACTTACATCAAAATATAATTTTAATAATAAACTCGAATTTTTTTTCGGTATAATACTTGGAGTTGTTTGCAGAGTTAACTCGAGTGAGTTTTCATATAATAAAAGAATAATTTGTTATTTCTATACGTCAATTTAACCTAATTCTTTCACACTTATACGAAAGTATATTGCCTCATTTATGAAAACAAAGTTAGTGGAATTCTATGTCTTAATACATAATCATACATGCAAAATCTTTAACTAGAATATTACATTCTAGTTAAAGATTTTGCAGGAATTTAGTTAAGTTGAAAAAAAATGTAAATTCTATCTAAAAATACATCTTCTATATATATAAAAATGGATTGCTGTTCCTTAGTCTCGCTAAAACTCGAGAACGGCTGAACGGATTTATCTTATCTTAGTCTTAAAATGTTCGTGGAGGTTCAGGGAAGGTATAAAAGGTAAGAAAAATTGATTCATTTCCGGGAAAACCCTAAAAATAGCCCTTTTCTATTTCCCATACAAATGTTTTCTTTGACATTAGATTTGACAACTAACTAATATGTCAATCATTCTGTTCTATTGAAACAGGAAAAATCTGATTATTTATGGCCTCTAGGACGGAATTGAGTTCGCCCGGTCAGCTAAACATATATTACTAATCTAATCATGAAATTAACGCGGACGAAGTCGCGGGCAAAAACTAGTACCCAATATATGTATATTTGAAGCATATTTATTCAAATTTTCAGAACCTTTTAAGTGAGTTTCCGCAGCGCAGTAAGTACAAATATTTTCAAACGCTTACGCGATCGCTCAAACGTTGAACTGAAATAAAAAAAAAATCATAAAAGCTTCCGCCGTTCGAAGAACCAATAATTTTTTTAAATGAGACATTTAAATAATCAGAATATTTAGGTTGTTATTACAGTGAACTGAAGATTTTATTCTGACCCAACAACTTTACTAGCCTATCAAATAAATAATTAATTTAGGAGTAAATATTACGACTACTCTTTTGTTTCATTAATTTAATTGAAACAAATAATGTGTATATCTTTGATATTATATTTGATATCTATATATCACGAAACAAAGTTAGTGTGACAATCAGAAAATGTATTAATTTATTTAATCTTAGTTATTGATCTACTTTTTTTACTATGTTCTCCTTTTATTTATTTTATACTACGTGACCCGGCGAACTTTGTATAGCCCTATAATCAAGAAATATCTGTTACCTTTATATCTGAATGAAGTTAATTTCCTTATTCCTCTGAATAGAGTTTTGCCTGTTTCAACCTAATAAATGTTAATTGCTCAGTTTCTACTTTTAAATAGATACTCGACAGCATTGTTGAAAAAGACGCCAGCATTATAAGATGTGATTGACCTCAACTTCTCAAACCATCAGCACCTAAAAACATTTTTTTTTTGTGATAAAATTGAATAAATTACTTAAAGCTGTGATAAACATTAAAAACATTTAACTATCTGTGACTGGATTTATAATCTTCATTAAAAATTAATACCCATCTTTACCTTACCAAAATAAGATAGGACATTGTTAGCATCATAATATTATGTTTGATGTGTTTCGGATACATGTTGCAGTGTAAAACAATATTGCTTTTATCTACATTTTCACCCACAACGACAGTAACGACTTCATCGATTGTTGGGAAATTAAAATGTCTTATGTAATGCCCTGCAGGCATCTTGTAGGCTTTGATAACAATTTTGTGCTTATCAGATGGCATGAGATCTAATGCAGTCTTGAATAATGCAACCAATACATTGTGTTGATGGAAAAATAATTGGAGCTGTTCCACAACTGGTCCTTGAATCTGAAAAGATAAACATTCCTGTATTACATATACATAATATTGTAAAGTGAATTGTTCAAACCACCAAGTGACACTCAAAGTAATTTATGAGCACTACCATTTCCCCCATCAACTTTTTTAACACAATTCCTTCTAGCTACTTAAAGTAATTCACAGAGCTATAAATGTACTTTAAGCCATTTCAAATGATACACCATTACAATTGAAAACTGTCAACAATAGTGGTAAATGTTTTTCAATACACTTACCTTAAAAGTTGGCATAAAATTTATTGTCCTATAGTCCATTTCTTTGTTGTTCTCTAGGGTTTAAAAACAACACTTTTATATCGTTGGTTCCGGTTCCATCGATTCCGTTCAACTTCATTTCGCGTTTCACGTTGCTCATCAGTTAGACTTGCTGTTCTATATCTTTGACCTGAGGCATTACGGGTTCTGCGACGTAAGCCGGCATTGCCGGCATTTTTTGAAGCAAAAATTCAACTGAAAATAAAATATACTTTTCTTATTCTCTTCCTATTTTGTAATAGTATCAAAATAGTCTATCAAAACCTCCCAATACTATAATAATTTGACTTACCTTGTAGAACAAACACTTCAGAAAAAAACAGTACAAATTATCCTGTAGAAACCAATGTGAAAATTATACTAAGAAATAGTAAATAAATGATGTAGGTATTTTGTTACTATAACTCCGGCTACAAACAGTAAAATTGAATATGTACTCGTATATAACCACACAAAACAAAAAATATACTCTTTGCAAAAAATTTTAATTTTGAAACAATGGATAACTGAACTTTTAAGACAGAGACAACAGTTTATCATAGGCTAATATAGTCACACAAATGCCAAACTCGGCTTATGTACCGCGCATTATAATAAATCTTTAAAAATTATAAACAACATAACGAGACATTTACGTTTTCGTTAATGTATTAAATTAATTTATTTTATTTATATTAATTAAATATCCTTGAAATTGTTTTATAGAATATAATCCTTAATTTACACAAAATAAATTATTTCTGAACTCATGTCAACCATTACAAGTATAGTATTTGACAGGATGAACTACAAATGTTTAACCAATGACAGGCACAAAGGAAAAATGATTCATCTTTTATAATTATGTTTTCGTCGAGTTTTCTTTATTTTTAGATTTATTCTGCTATTCGGGGCGGAGACAAATCCAACGAAACAAAGACCATGAAAATTGGTCTATCTCGAGTTATGTGTTGTGACAAACACGACTTTTGTATGTATAATATATAGGATAGAAGATAGATTCATGATTTTTTTATCTGCGGTAACCAAATAATCTTAGATTTTATGTTTTATTCTAAGTAAAATTCACAGATAGCTCTTTTATTCTAGGCTATCAAAAAATGATATTTTTATTTTGAAATTTTTAGCAACAATGAAAAAAGTTTAAAATAGTCTCAAAAACAAAATTATATCTTTTAACTTATGTTTAACTAAAAAAAGTAAACTAGGATATCGAAAACTTAATTTGACTTTCTTATAGAAGAAGTTAGATGAATTTACTATTGCTCACTCAGCACCCAATGACCCTAATCTCATTAAACTTTATCTACTAACTAGAAGACCCGGCGAACTTCGTATCGCCCTATAATCAAGAAATATCTGTTACGTTTTTTATTTATATTTTTGGACTTTACCTGTAAGCCATAAATCTCCGTGTAGTGAAGTGCGACAGAATGATTGACATATTAGTTAGTTGTCAAATCTAATGTCAAAAAAACGTTTGTATGGGAAATAGAAAAGGGCTGTTTTTATGGTTTTCCCAGTAATGAATCAATTTTTTTCAGCTTTTATACCTTCCCTGAACCTCCACGAACATTACAAGACTAAGATAAGAAAAATCCGTTCAGCCGTTCTCGAGTTTTAGTGAGACTAAGGAACAACAATCCATTTTTTATATATATAGAAGACTAGTTTTTGCCCGCGACTTCGTCCGCGTTAATTTCTTCATTAGTAATATAGGTGTAGCTGACCGGGCAAACTCTATTCCGTCTTCAATAACCCGGTATTGGTATTTATTAAATTTATACTGTTTCAATCGAACAGAATGATTGACATATTAGTTAGTTGTCAAGTCTAATGTCAAAAAATCGTTTGTATGGGAAATAGAAAAGGGCTGTTTTTAGGGTTTTCCCGGCAATTATTCCAATTTTTCTCACCTCTTAAACCTTCCCTGGACTTCCAAGTGTATTTCAAGACTAAAATTAGCCAAATCGGTTCAGCCGTCCTCGAGTTTTAGCGAGACTAAGGAACAGCAATCCATTTTTATATATACAGGGTGACTGGTGAATTACTATCGATATTTGAGGACGTGATATTTGACGATCATATATGACAAAATAAAAATTAATATAACATAAATATTAATAAACTTCTAAGTAAAGTTAACCAAAAGTTGTGTAATTAATTACGCATCGTGTGAACACCCTACAGATTAGGTATACACTGACACTCACACATACGCGTGTCGTGACGTAGTGTTGTATCAGCACGTCGCCGCACGCGTCCACACTTGAACATTTGGAACGTGTCAACACTACTTATTATTACGGAAATTTTGTCAAAAATTAAGTGCCTATTTTTTTTACATAATTCGAATGAGAATCATGTACCGAGTATTCTCCTTAAATATTGATAGTAATTCACCAGTCACCCTGTATAGAAGATATAGATATAGATAGATAGATGAAGATGATAATAATTAAACGACTGATGAAAATTAATATTAATTTTCATAAAACGTTTTAGGTATTAAAAAGTGTGTATAAATTATTGCAATGACATTATTTAAATAAAGTTCTTGATATTTTAATGCGATATTTAGTTTGTTTAATTTATTTTTTTTTGTTTTATTTTTTTTTATGTTTGTTTTGGTTGATTAAAGTTAATAATAAAAAATAACTCCCTAGTGGCATGAATGTCATGTTTCCAATTTTTAATGGATGGTATCACAATACATTTTTTTATACCATTTTTATTTACTTCAAATCTCTGGAAATAAAAAAATATATTAAAAATATTTTAAGACATAGGCCTTATCATTAGATAGATAAACTTCTTTCTAAATTTCTAAATCTGTGGTTTAAATTTATATTATATTTAAAATGCTTTATGATGTTTTATAATTTAAAAGTAAATATAGCATTCATAGTTAATTTTAAGCTTAGTTATATGCCCATAACTTACCTTTAGGAAATAATTGAGAGGAATTAGAGAACTCCTTTGTAGCTGAACTTGATTCATATTTAAATCCAAGTGGTGACTACAAGATGTGTTATTGTCTTCTTTTTGTGTATCAACACATTTTTCAGTTTCAACAGAATGTGATGAGTGTACGGTCTCAAATGTTGGTGCTGCTAAATAAAATATTTTTTTAAATACAAATAAATATATTAAAAGAAAAGTTGAATGTTGAAGACAGTTGAATGATAACATATTGTCTTAATTGTATCTTTCTTCCTCGTTTCTTTTAGAGTTTCTGATTGAATGTAAATAGACTTGTAATTATTCCTGAATTAAACACTGCCATTCTTATCTTCTATATATACATATAAAAATGGATTGCTGTTCCTTAGTCTCGCTAAAACTCGAGAACGGCTGAACCGATTTGGCTAATTTTAGTCTTGAAATACTCCTGGAAGTCCAGGGAAGGTTTAAAAGGTGAGAAAAAATGGAAAAATTGCCGGGAAAACCCTAAAAACAGCCCTTTTCTATTTCCCATACAAACAATTTTTTGACATTAGACTTGACAACTTACTAATATGTCAATCATTCTGTTCGATTGAAACAGTAGAAATTTAATATATACCTACCAATACCGGGGTATTGAAGACGGAATAGAGTTTGCCCGGTCAGCTATACCTATATTACTAATGACGAAATTAACGCGGACGAAGTCGCGGGCAAAAACTAGTATTACATAAAAAACTATAAACAACTTTTTTTTGGTTTGTAGTTATCCAGTGAAATTATAATCTCTGCATATTTAGAACACTTTGTTTTTGTTTTACCTTTGTAAAGAAGTGACACAAGTAATTATTTTGCGATACTGTTTTTAGGCGTTTTTCTTTATTTAGATAAAAAGGTAATAAAGACTGCACATAATAAATCTATCAAACCACATGTAAGTATATAAAAATGTTAAGATGTCTTGTATACCTTTTTCATTATATTCAATTAAATATAATTTTTGTTTTTAATTATGACCACCAAATTCTAAAGTAAAATAATAATAATGTAAAATATTATCTATAGTTATAAAATATAATTGATTACTTATAGTTTTTTTTTATATGTATGTATGTATTGTGTGCCTATAACTACTTGGGAAGTTGCTTTCTTTAGATACTTAAGTATAGAGTTGGTACAGCATTTTGAGTAAGTCGTTTACTTGAAGAACGGTAAAACTGTTCAAAATGACGATCACATATTCTTATATTGTTATAAATGTAACAATCTTCCTTTTGTTTCATGTCTTCATTTAAAATATATAATTTTCCATTGAATGAATTTCTCCAAATTTGGGTATTCAGGTTTAGGAAATTGATGAAAAGGACCTGAAATGTTTTTATTAGAAGTCAATAAACTGTTACGGTTGAAATTGGTGCAACAAGAGTAGTAATATATGATTATTGAAATTAGTTACGAGGAGATTTTCAATTATGTCGTTTGATAATAAATATAAAATAAAAAAAAATAAGTGTAACGTCAAGATGTGGGACCAGTTGAGATTGAAGTAAAAGAAAGGTAATGTTATTCGTTTTCATAATAAGTATTATGATAGTTTTAATTAGTTAGCAGGTTGTGTACACACAAATAAGTTACTTTGTTTATTGTTTTCAAATGATACTTATAAGAATGTTTGAATCTCCACTGGATATTCCTATTTAAATCTATACTAATATTATAAAACTGAAGAGTTTGTTTGTTTGTTTGAAAGCGCTTATCTCCGAAACTACTGGTTCGAATTGAATAATTCTTTTTGTGTTGGATAATCCAGTTATCGAGGAAGGCTGTGGGCTATATAACATCACGCTATGACCAATAGGAGCAAGGATATAGTGGTAAATGTGTAAAAAACGGGAGAAATTATTTCATCTTTGAAGCCTTCCGTTGCGTGCGCCGTGAAAACGGTTCACAAAAAATATGTAGTAAAGAATAATAGCTCTTTTAATGATTTAAAAAACAGTCCGCGACAGTATATGTCTATCTTTTAGGATTAACTCACAAAAACCGTTTTTATGGTACCTAATTTTGTCGAAATAATTTGTTTAAGTTGTATCAACATAATAATATTAATCTTTATTCAAATAAACAAATACATATGTTGTTGGTTAAGAGTACTTCGTTGTGAATTAAAAAAACATAGGTTTTATCCTGAAATTTCTACGGGAACTCGACCATTCCGAAAACCCCGCAAGAACGGCAACTATGTGGGAAAAACCAAAAATCTGTCGGAAGTCACTATTCCACGCGGACGAAGCCGCGGCAAAAGCTAGTAACTTTTATATAGCTGTGTGTACTTTCGTGGCTAAGAGGTAGGGGAGAGATTCATATAGTATATAGATGTTCGTTCTGATCGGACTGCTGTAACATTATGCACGAATGTTATCAATGTTTCAATGAAATTAATATTTTCTGATTACTTCGCGTATTTTATTATGTATAAAAACTACATACTCTCGACGTTTCGACGTATGTTTGTATCATAGTTTCACTCATAAATAATTAAAATATATTACTAACGCATTACACCAAACACAAATGTTATATAGATCATCAGACTGGTGAATATTTAAGTCTTGGCCCGATGATTAGCAACCTGTGAAATCAAGTGTTCGGGCCCCACGATACAGGTCTCCTAGTGTGGGGTCCAAAGATAACCAAAATTTTAACATTGCTAAAACCATAATGCACCTCAACCAATGGATCACTGTAGGTATGTAATAGTTTAAGTTTTAGAAGGTTAATTGTGTCTTATTGTGTTAATATATTATGTAAGCATTGTTTTTTCAATACAGTTTTATTGTTATTATACTGCTACGCCATTATGGTCATTACTGCACTCATTACTAATAATGGTATAACCACGCGTATTAAGTTGAATGCTTGGCTTGACTAAAGTTTCTGAAATAAGAGCAACATGTATGTTATTTTGGTATAAAACAATTTGAAACTTAAGTCTGTTACTTAACAGACTTTAAGCGTTCCATTGAACTATATTTAAGACTTGGTGGTTGAATGTGACGAATTGCTATTTTTATTCTGGATGGTTTCTTTAATAGCTGAGCTAATAAACTGTGGACTTATATTAATATTTTGAGTTTTATTTAAAGTTATGACGTTTACTGTCGATTCTGTTAGTAGAGTCATTGCTTCAGAGTTTGATTATTTCATGGGTATTCAAATTTTTATTTAATGATGGAAAATTTAATGATTTCTTTAAACTTGTCAGCATATGACTTGGGTTTGTTGTTTTCAATTTTCTTTTTTCCCTTATAGGGCACTGGCTAGAGATGGTAGTGTGGTACCATTGCAATAAATGCACTTAGCTTTTTCAATGTGAACGTGTTAGAGAGCCGGTTGCCTTTGAACTTTTCTTACCCTTTCCTACAATCTCCGAACTGCTACTCCTCCCTTGTCTTATAGCTTTATGTAGACTTTAATTTTTTTATGAAGAAGCATAGAGGCAGTGTAGCACACTGGACTCATGTCGTATAGTAGTGAGGCAGGCGGGCTGTTACAACAGGGAACCGTTTATTATCTCCGATGAAGTGTAATTTGGCTGAAAATGATCTGCGACGTGTTATATACAAAATACATTTTTATTTTATTTTTCTAACAAAGAAAATTAATAAGTTATCAAATGTATGTATGTACATATAATATATACATGTTTATTTATTAAATCTCATAGCGCGGCGGCGGGCGCCACGGGGTCGTCGAGGTCGAGCGCGGCGTCTATCATGGTGGTGTCGTGCAGCAGCCTGAGTCTCGAGGCGGACCCCACCACGTGCTGCAGCGGCACGGGCTCGTGCTCCAGGCTGTGGTTGGTGTACGCGTGGCGCGCCGCGTCGCCGCCCTCGAACAGGTTCGTGTAGCTCCCGCCCAGCGTGCCTGCACCGCACACCGACACACGATCTTAGCTCAAATGACAAGTTATCGGAGAAGGCTCCGTGTTTCACTTACCGTTTCTGTGTGTTGGTGCGGGCGAGTGTGCGGCGGCGGGGGGCGCGGGGGCGGGGGCCGGCGCGGGGGCGGGGGGGACGCACAGCACGTGAGCGAAGCGCGGCGGGAGGTCGTCACGCGCGTCGCTCGACAACACACCTCGCCTGGAACACAGGGACCGGTGAGCTCCGAATCCTCATATTTTCTAACATATGTCCCACGATCATATTTTCTAACATATGTACACGTTGTATCTCACTCACCGGTCTATGAGACTGGGCGCCAGCGGGCCGCAGAGGACGTGCCAGCAGTTAGCGCACGCGTTACCGCGCGAGTAAGGGTTCGTGCCCGCACCGCCCGAGCCGCGGCGGGAGAACGAGCCCTTGATCTGACGGACGAGGACGGAATCATCGGATTAATACTTTATGTTTAAAGATAAATAAGTGTCGAATCAATAAAAATGTACATTAAAGGAGAACACTCACATCCTCGTTAGTGGTCTGGTCCGTAGAGGCGAGGTAGGTGTGGAAGCCGGCCAGCCCCAGCACCGACCACACGGACAGGAAGCACACGGCGGCCGACACGGCGGAGGCGGGCGACGCGCGGAGAGCGGCCGCCAGCCCCGCGCCGCGAGCCAGCAGCGCCAGGTGAGTGACGGCGCACGCGAACACCCACACGGCCAGGAAGGACAGCGACACCACGAACAGGTAGAAGTAGCGGTAGTTGCGCTTGCCCACGCAGTTACCGACCCAGGGGCAGTGGTGGTCGAAGCGGTCGACGCAGTTGTCACAGAGCGAGCAGTGCGAGGCGCGCGGCGGACGGAACATCTTGCACGTGAAGCAGTACTTGAGCTTGACGGGCCGTCCGCGGACAAGGACCTCCCGCGCCCGAGGCGGCGGCCGGCCCGCGGCTCCGTCCGCCGCCTCCAGCGCGCCCAGCGCGGCCGCCTCATGCGGGGCGGCGCGCGGGATGATGCCCGGGTCGGACAGGGCCGTGCGCAGCAGGGCCGCCAGCGTCACGCCGCACAGCGCCGCGCCCGCCGCCGGCACGGCGCCTGACACGCGCGCCGCCAGGAACGGGCAGTCGAAGGCGAAGTGCAGCACGCAGGTGCCGCAGATGAGAGCCAGCGTGAGCGCGAACACGCCGGGGTGCGGCGCCGTCATGAGCCGGCCGTCGCACCAGAACCTGTTCCGGCCCGCGAACACCTCCCACTTGCGCGTCACGCGCCGCGACGCCATCGCCGCATCACCGCGCCCGCACCCCTCCGCCGCCTCCCTCTCACTGACCATTAGGTACATTTAACATGTTTAACAAAATAAATTTAACGTTCTTTGCAGAAATTCTTTCAATTATTTTTATTCAATTGTTTAATGTAATTTTATGACAATTATTTTATGGGTCCATAAACTAAGTTTTGTAAAGATGTCCTATAAATTGTAATTCCCTCTCCTCAATTATAAAATACCCATTAATATGTACAAAAGGATCCATATCAACATCTGTTGCTGTATGGCCAGATCTCCCACAGATCTCTTTTTTTATAAATTCTTAAAAATATATACACGTAAAATTCTGGTCACTAATGATTAGATAGCAATGCCATGAATTGAAATCAAAAGAAAAAGTTATTTCAAATTCAAACCAACAATATGACACAAAAATGTTAAGTGTTGTCTTCTTATGTGACATAAAACGTTGCACTTTAAATGAAGCTAAAAAGCTTCTCCATAATTGGCTAATATCATTGTCTTATGAAAATACAGAAAAAAATCTTATCATACAAACATGATCTCAGATTCATGATAATTATATTTATATCTTGTATATTTACTTTATTATGTATGTGTATGTATATGTGTCTGTATATGTACATATATATATGTGTGTTTATGTATGTGTATATGTATGTATGTATGTATATGTACGTGTATATATCTATATATGAGTGTGTGTATATATATATATATATATATTTTGCTATTGTAATATTAATTACTATATATTTATGTTATCCCATTTTATTTACTTGTCTTTGTATCTTTTCCCTTATATATTTAAGATTTAATACTTTTCAGCTTGTTATAGTTAATCGTAAATAAGGCATCCACAACACAAGCTTGCTTAGTGTGGACGCCCCTGGAAATCACGCCAAAGGTTTAAAGTTTATTTTTTATACATTTATGTCACATTAGAATAAATAAGCATAATTATAAATATTATAAGTATAAGGAAATATTAGCTGTTGTAATATCATAAAGTGAGATTCCAATACTGTGCTAATATTTGTTTGAATAGGGACTTGTAATAACAATATATAATTATATGTATGTCCTCTAACAAAGGTATGCATATTTTTTTGTAACACAACAACACCAATGAAATTCATTCTTCGATGGTATTGAAGCAATAAATGTATAAAATGTGTAAAATAACTTTTTGAAATAAATAAGTAAATAAAAAATAAATGTTCCAATATTGCTTGTACCAGACCATTGAGGTTGGTTTTGTGAAATAGTAAGCATTTGATTTCTTCAAGAGATTTTGCATCATGTATTTCACCCAGTATACAGGGTGACTGGTGAATTACTATCGATATTTGAGGACATGATATTTCACAATCATATATGACAAAATAAAAATTAATATAACACAAATATTAATAAACTTCTAAGTAAAGTTAACCAAAAGTTGTGTAATTAATTACACATTGTGTGAACACCCTACAGATTAGGTATACATACACACAGGCGCGTGCAGCGGCGTGGTGTTGTGTCAGCACGCCGCCGCACGCGTCCACACTTGGAACACTTGGAACGTGTCCACACTTTATTTATTTATACGGAAATTTGGTCAAAAATTAAGTACCTATTTTTTTACATAATTCGAATGAGAATCATGTACCGATTATTCTCCTTAAATATTGATAGTAATTCACCAGTCACCCTGTATATGAAGTGTTTATATGAATAATTAATCAATCACTTCAAATATTTGTTTATTATTTGAATCATCTTCATATATTCCCTAAAAATGCCATTTGTTACTATACAATATTACAACAAAAGTTAAACCCAAGTATCATTCAACCCCACACAGTCATTTAAACAGTAACCACACCTCATACATAATATATCTTATATGTGGCAATGTTTCAAAGCATCTCACATGCCTCGTTGTTACATGTATTTTATAATAAACTGACTTGGATTGTTAATGTTTACATTAGTCAAACTATTGTTACTAAGAAACTTACTATTTTACTGAAAGTGTTCTGTTACTTCGGTAAATAAACTTACTCTTAACCTACCCCCAGGTTCAAAAATGTTACAAAAAAGAAGTTATCCTCAACGCAATATGAATTACTTAAACACATTACAATAAAACTGATGTGTCCTCATACAATGTGTTTCTTAATTATATCACTCATTATGATATAAACTGCGTTAGTAATTGACTTAAATTAACAGTTTTAAGCATGCTTTATGATAAACCCGTTAAATTTAAAAAAAATACAAAAAATTGTTAAAGTATTAATGTTAGTATACAAATCAATATAATATCATGAACAGTTGGCATGATATAGTTTGTAACACATTGGTAATCATTATTTTTATCATGAGTAGTATCAGTGGCACACAGATAAAGATAACGTTCTAAACTAGAGAGAGGCCACCGTCGAGGACCAAATGGACCTACGGGGAACTGGAAATGTGTGATTATGAACCGACGAGCACTCCATTCAGACGATACATCGATTTACATTACAATATTTAGAAAACAAGGCGCAAGCGCAGGCGCGTGTGTTACTACCTCACATACAATTAATAATAGCACTCCGACGACTTACCCTTAAAAGATCTCCGGATGATGGACTCAAGAGACTTCTTGATGTATTTTATACAAAATATGATCAGTTTAAACAATAAAAAAAAAATAGATGTATTAAATGTATATAACGATTGAAATAATAACTTTTTCGAACGTTTATAAAACTTTATTAAACAAATTGAATATTAGAAATAAAAAATTCGTACAATTATACTGTAATTATGGTAATAAATATTTTTGCAACTAAAATAAACTTGTAGCAAAACTTTCTCCGATTCCTTTGACAACTGACATCATTAAAGTCATAGATTGTAAAACCTAGTAGGTATATAAGAATATACAGCTTATATATATTTCAAATCTCTGTAGAATGTTATTCAATATTGAGAGCCTAAATTATTGATATCATCGAATTTATAATTACTAATATTATTCTATTAACAGGAACAAAGTTTCTTTTTACTCACTATTTCCATCTAATTCAAAATTGTTGACCTGATGTTATAAAAAAATGCGATTGTTCTACAGTCGTGACCTTTACCGTCATCAACATCGACATATACTAATGGACATGCCTTAGAGATGAGAATTGTGGCACTCCGAAAGAAAGAGAGGAAACGAAGTTTCGATCTATCTTTATCTCTCTCAAAATAGTATCGTACTTAAGACGTTATGAGCCCCTTCTGGATAATTTATATGCCGTGCTAGTCATGAAAACTGAGCGCCAATCATCTACGAGGAAAGAGATAGCTAGACCGAAAGCATAGGCCATCTCTCTCACTCTTTTCAAACCAAAAAATTACTGCAGATTATACGCATACGACAAGTCCATTAGTTGTCAATGGTCAGAAAAAAGGAGAGTGGGAATTGAAACGTTGACGCGGGCTTTTTGAAAATTTTAATTATTTTAAATAGTTTTATACTATAATTTGCAATTTTATTTTAGTTTATTGTAAAGAAGTAAAACTTGTCTATATATAAGTGTTTATTTGGAGAGATGGTGAAAAAACGTAAAAAGAAGGATTCGGGTGAGTCCTTGAATTTCAGCACAAGCAGCGATTCCGATTGCGAGGATTCGCCAGTATTGCAGGATGCAAATGCCTTCGCTCCCTTTAGGGTCGCTGGTTATTGTCGGCGATACCCTGAAGATGCGGAAGCCAAGTCTGAATTCATAGTATTTGTCGAAAGTACTAATGATGTCCCACTCGGTAATAGGGACATGATGTCGCTTAGTACTAGTTTTATACGCTCTGTGAAAGGTATACAATATTTAAAAAAAATAATTAAATATAAGGTCGGTGTTGTTTTCCAAAGTGCGAATTTGGCAAATGCCTTTTTAGAAAATACTACATATCTAAAGGAACAACGACTTAAAGCTTCAATACCAGCAGGGGCCACCGAACTATCGGGAGTTATCTCTTCGGTCCCCACTCATCTATCCAATCACAAAATATATAAAGCCATATCAACAACAAAAAAAGTGATTTCTGTAAAAGGAGAAAATAACACCTTCACACTACAAGCTACTCAGAGGATAGTAATATCTTATGCTTTTAAATGTTTTAAATGTTTACGCTTTGATCATCTGGCTAAGTTTTGTAAAAATTCACCGCGATGCTCCATATGCACAGAGGGGCATTCTTTCAAAGAATGCAAGGTTAACATTGAAAAAGCTAAGTGCATTAATTGTAATGGCAATCACATTGCCATCTCTAGCCAGTGCCCTATAAGGCAGAAGAAAATCGCAAACAGTAAACCCAAGTCATATGCTGACACGTTAAAAGATTCATTAAATTTTCCCTCCCTTAATAAAAAATTAAAGACCCAAGAAGTAATCCAAGCAATACTATCAAATTCTGAAGCAATGACCCTATTAACAGAATCTATAGTAAAAGTTATTACTCTAAATAAAACTCAAAATATAAGTATTAGTTCACAATTTATTAGCTCAGCTATTAAAGAAACCATCCAGGATAAAAATAGCAAATCGTCACATTCAACCACCAAATCTTAAATATTGTGCAGTGGAACGCTCAAAGTCTGTTAAGTAATAGACATGAGTTTCAAAATTTTCTATACCAAAATAATATACATGTAGCTCTTATTTCAGAAACTTGGCTCAAGCCTAGCATTCATTTTAATTTACGTGGTTATACCATTATTAGGAATGACTGCGGTAATGATCATAATGGCGCAGCAAAATTAATTAAAAATGGTATACATTTCTCTCAACTAGATACTTTTTATGATGATTCATTACAAAATGTAGTAATTGTTATTAAACTGAAACATAAATGCATTTCTTTGGTTAGTTTTTACAGTCCTGGTAATAGTTCTCCTGCTTTTGAAAAGGCGAAGTTCGATCGTTTATTGTACAGTATTCCAAAACCGTTTATAATTGCAGGTGATTTTAACGCCCATCACACTTTTTGGGGTTGTAGTCGCATAGATTCTCGGGGCAGAGCTATTATGGATTCCATGGATGACCATGACTTAATACTTTTAAATAATGGTCAACCAACAACTATATGCTCTCATATTTGGAAACCAAACAGTCTAGATTTAACTACGGTGTCTTCTTCTTTATTTCTTTCTTGTGACTGGCAAGTTCATCAGGACTCTTTAGGGAGTTATCATCTGCCAACTATCACAAAATTTATTCTCGTAAAAGATCAACATGAGCCCTCTATTTCCTTGAACAACATTCCTTTTCACAGCAATCTGAAATTAGTAAATTGGGATAGGTATGAACAAATTTTAATAAAATGTTAATGAACTTTAAAGTTGACAATAGTGATCTCCTTGACTCATACAGAAAGTTTTGTGCAATTATTCTATTGGCAATCAAATTCTCCGGGCCCAGCTTAAACCACACACAACTGATAGTAATAATAACCGTCCTAGAAAAAGGTGTCAAGTGCCTTGGTGAAATGATAAATGTTCAAAAGTAGTAGAAGACTGCAAGAACGCCTACATTAATTTCAAAACTAGTCTTAATAGTAAAAATTACATTAATTTTAAACGCGCACAATCCTTTAAAAAACGCACTTTAAAAGAAGAACATTGCAAAAGTTGGTCTGAATTCTGCTCAACAATAAATCGTTTGACATCTATAAATCGCATTTGGACTAAAATAAGTAAATTCAAAAAAAGCTTTCCGAGTTCTAACTTATTTTCTGAACTCAATTGGGTTCAAACATTTTTATATAAATACACACCGGATGCTGTTTCACAACAGATAAGTATAGATAATGTTCTTGGAGTAAATAGTGATAATTCATACATGATCAGTTGTTTTACTATGTAAGAGTTAAAATCTGCTTTAGCCTCAAGAAAAGATTCTTCATGTGGCCTGGATTGGCTTTCCAACAGAATGTTTAAACTTTTAAATGTTCAAACTCTATCTATTTTTTTAAGTTTATTAAATAGTTTATGGTCGTCTTCTATTATCCCAGAGGATTGGAAAACTGACTGTTTTTACCGATATTAAAACCCGGCAAAGACTTTAATTTGGCTGATTCTTATCGTCCTATTACACTGAGTTCATGTGTTGGAAAAACTTTCGAACAATTAATAAAACAGAGATTAATTTTTCACATAGAAAGTAATAATCCATTACCTTACAATCAGTTTGGCTTTCGTTGTGGCCGTTCTGCTTGTGAGAGTCTACTCCATTTCTATCTGGATATCCACGATGCTCGTTCCGAGAATAAAGTACTAGTTGGTGTTTTTCTTGAAATTGTAGGGGCTTTCAAAAATGTAAATCTGAACAAATTATCCTCAGTATTATTATTACTACAGGTACCTGGAAAAGTTGTAAATTGGATTTTTAATTTTTTGAACTAGAGAAAGGTGTTTGTTAAGATTAACAATCAGTTATTTGGTCCAAGATATTTTTGTAGGGGTGTATCACAGGGTGGTGTATTGAGCCCACTGCTTTTTATCCTATTCATTCATCAGCTAAATTTAACTCTGGGGTGTGAAGTATCTAATCTGCAGTTTGCTCAAAAAATGGAATTAGAAATAGTATAAATATTTTGTTCAATAATAATGTAATGTCTGTAGAGAGCTCTGTAAAGTTTTTCGGTTTTATTTTTACAAACAATTCAAGATGGAATAAGTATGCTGAAACTCTAGAATCTCGAGCTTTAAATGCTTGTAATGTTTTAAAATCTTTCACAGGCACATATTGGGGTGCTGATCCAAGGATTCTATTAACATTGTATAAATCATTAGTAAGGAGTCATTTTGAATATGCTTTTTTTTGTTTTGTAGGGGTAAGAACTATAGTAGACAAATTAGAAAAGATACAAAATAAATGTTTGCATATTATAATGGGTGCCATGCGAACTACTCCCATAGTGTCAATGCAGGTGGAATGTAATATACCTCCATTAGCACTTAGGTTTAAATACTTACAATCAAAATTTTTTGCAAGGTTGCTGTCCGTCAGTAATCATCCACTTCTTGTTAAACTACGGGACACTACTAACAGGACTGCCAATATTAATTCATATTTGTTTCAAGGTTTTTCTGAAACAGAACAAATTATTAATAAACATAATATATTTTCTAGCATGGTATGGCCTTGTTACTCTGGGTTATATGAATAAAAAATTTATTCAGATTAAAATTGTAGTCAAAAGTCTTCTAAAGTATAAGGAAGACATTTATAGGGAACTTGATAGGTGGCAGGGATATCATCAGATATATACAGATGGGTCTAGGAACAATGAAGCAGTCTCTATAGCTGTCTATGATAGTCAGATCAAAAGTGGATTCGGTCATAGGCTGAATCCACTCACAAGCATATACTCCGCTGAAGCCATAGCTGTATATACAGCTATGGAGCACATTCAAACACAGACTCATCCAAAGTGGATTATAATAACGGATAGTTTAAGTTTATTAACGGCTTTACAAAATCCACAATTAAATTCAAAAACTAACTATATTATATATAAAATAAGAGAGTTGTATCACCTGCTGTCTCAAAACAAGCAAATAGTACTATTCTGGACACCAGCCCACATTGGTGTGCATGGTAATGAGCAAGCAGACTATTGAGCTAAACTTATTACAAATCCGGCTCACAATCAATTAAGTCACAGCTTTTAAAATTTCCCAATTCCTTATTCAAACGCTCTATCCCTCTTCAAACTCAAGTTACAGAAAGAATTTTACAACTGATGGCATCAGGTGGTAAAGGTAAAAGGTAAATGGTTCGCTACAATAAAGAAAAAGGTCTCTTCTCCCTGGTTTACCCGGGATAGTTACTATAGCCATAGAAAGTATTATACCACAATCTGTCGTTTGCGTCTGGGACATTGTAGTTTTGGTGCTCACCTTTTTAAGATTGGTGTTTTTGACTCTTCAATTTGTAGATATTGCAATAGTGATGATGAAACCCTCGAACATATATTTTTTGATTGTCCACAGTTTAGTACTCAAAGGATGGTCCTTGTAGACCAACTTTTAAGTATTTTTAAAACTGCTGAAGATATCCCGCGCTCCCTTCAGCAAATACTAAGCATTCAAGAACGCTTCTTGCCAGTTTATGGCTTTATTGTTTCTACTATAAATGAAATCTAATTGTTATTTGTACATATTTATTTATTTATATGTATATAATACAAATTTATTCGTTTTGTTTTAGATATTTGTTTTCAGCTATTTCAGCTATTTTCAGAATTTGACTGTTATATCGATTTTGCCAATTAATTATTGTACTAAAAATGACATTACAAGGACTTGACATTAAAAAGGCGGAATGTAAAAAAAAACAGAATTTGACAAAAAAAATATTTAAAAAAAAGACATGTTTTCGGCCTTATGATTAAAAAATGATTCAAGAAGAAAAATTAAAAGAAGACATGGCTTAGGCCTGATATAAAAACCTGAGTCTAGAATAAAAAGGATATTAAGACATTTAAAAATAATTAAGGATAAAAAATATAAGACATGGCTGTATGGGCTTTGTTCTCTTTGCCTGTTCTGAACGGAACGAACATAACCAAAAAAAAATGTCAATGTATCACTGACAACTGACAAGTGTCAGCCGTGTTTAGTGTCACGACTCACGTTACACGTCAGTCACCGTTATTAAAGAAAATGATAAAGTCGTTGCTTTATTCAAATAATATTTATATATTACGTGGAGGTGTTTCATATTATTGTAAAATAATACGTTATAAACAAGTGGATATTAATTTTAAAAACGGAACTTCCATTGACCTGTGCTGTATATAAACTCGTACCGCAAACCATGTAGTGCCATCATATTTACAAAAATAAAACGAATTCTTGAAATTTTAAAGAGATATATTTATCATCATGGGTTCTAGAAAAGAAGCACTAATAGTAGGATCGTTATGTGTTCTCTGGTACACTCTAAGTTCAGCCAGTAACGTGGTGGGCAAGTTGGTTTTGACCGAACTGCCCTTTCCCATGACAGTGACCATGGTGCAGCTGTCGTCCACAGTGTTATACAGCATGCCCGCCTTCGCTGCTTGCGGCATACGTCGAGCGCCCTCGTTTCCGCGGTCCTACTATGTTCGTGTGCTGGGGCCCCTTGCTTTAGCCAAATTTCTTACAACCATGTTCTCTCAAATTTCTATCTGGAAAGTGCCGATTTCATATGCTCACACTGGTCAGTCGACTATATTAATAGATTTGTAATTCTTCAACAGCTCCTTGCAGACTGATTGTTCTTTTATCTTTTTCATATTCAGTGAAGGCGACCACTCCTCTATGGACGGCGGCGCTCGCGTACCTACTTTTCGGCGAGCGGCAAACGCCGGCCGTGCAAGGATCGCTGCTGCTAATCGCGGCCGGCGTGGCGGTCGCCTCAGCAACCGAACTTCACTTCGACGCTCAAGGTATGGGAGCGGCCCTGGCGGCCGCAGCCCTCTTGAGCCTTCAGCATCTATACTCCAAGCGAGTCATGCGCGACTCGGGCGCGCACCACCTCCGCCTGCTGCAGACACTGAGCGCGCTGGCCCTGGTCCCGCTGACTCCTCTCTGGATGGTCACTGAAGCCAGTGGCCTGTACTCGGCGCGGCCGGCGGCGGGCTGGTCGCACGCGGGCGCGCTGCTGGCGGCGGACGGGGCGCTGGCGTGGTTGCAGGCCGTGGCCGCGTTCAGTGTCCTGTCCCGCGTGTCTCCGCTGGCGTACGCCGTAGCGTCGGCCGCCAAGCGTGCGGCGGTGGTGGCGGCCTCGCTGCTGCTGCTCCGGAACCCCGCGCCTCCCCTCAACCTGGCGGGCATGGCGCTGGCCGGGCTCGGTGTGCTCGCCTACAATCGAGCTAAACTGCGCCGCCGCGAGGAAGAAGCCCAGCGTCCACTGCTGCCTGTCTGACGTCATTTGCCATACTTTCTCTTAGTCAAATTGAACCTTTTTAGATATCTTAGTAGAATAATTTTATGACATGACAAAATTATTATTATATAAACTCTTTTTAATACCTTTTGTACATATTGTACATAGATAATGACAGTGTTAGTGCTATAGTGTTATGTAATATTTTTGTATATTTAAAAAATAACTATTTTTTGACATTTTGGAGGGAGAAGTATTCCTCCTTACTCATAGTGAATGTTCACAATAGATGATTGTCAATGGCACAAAAATAAATATAATCAGCCTTAAAAACACAGACCATATAAAAAGTATTGATAGTGAAGTAATGGTTTGCCTGTAGGTTCATTGTTCAGTGACATTGTGATTTTATTTCGTGCTTTAAATTTTAAAGATTGTTTATCTTTTTTTTTAAATTCTGATTTGGTGCTAAGTCAAGTATTAATTTATTATATTATTGTTTATGTAAGATCATATCAGTACACGAGCTATCTCTGCTTGTTAAATCAAATGATTACTATAAAAAAAACATCTAATGGCTTGTGAAAGAATAATATGTAGGAATAATTATTGTGATCTGGATATGAAATGTTACAACATAAAGAACACCAAGTGTGTCAAGGAACAAAATCTCTTTACTGATATTAACTGTGAAAGTAATATCTACATCAGACAGCAGCAGATGCTGAGTTTGTACCTACTGTTTTTTATTAATACACAAGAAAAAATTAGAAGGTCGCTTATTACAATGATGTATTTTGTTAAGTATTTTGTTGATAATATAGTTGATAATAAAATAGATAAATTTGTTTTAATTTTTTTGGTATATTAATGAAATATGTAGCTATCAAATTAAATTATGAATTTTGGACCTTACTTACTTACTAACTGACTTACTACACAATAACTTTGAAAAGACGACACCTCTCAGCATTCCATGGAATCACGGTGGAGGTGTCGAGTCACACACTCACCTCCACCGACCAAGCTCCTCTCACTACCTATCCAAATTTGAAACGGACCTACTAGTTGTTAGTAGTAGGTATGTGAGTGAGACCTAAGTCTTTATTTATTTATTCTTTATTGCACCCAATTCTAAAAATAAAAATAACATTTTCTTTCTTGTCTTTATGTAGGTTGTGAAGAGATCTCGCTATTATACCTCTCGATTAGTATTCCATTGATGAATCTTACTTCCAAAGTAGAGCTCATGTTTCAAATATCTCATGCCTTAATACTCAAGGGGCTGTGGGCAAATAGGGACAAGTCTTTCCCTCCCGACTATTGAGATGCAGAGCTAGATTTCAATGAAAAAATTTAATAAAAAAAGCATATTGTTGATTAAAAGTATGATTACTATAATTTCTTTAACCAATATTAATTGGGTGATGAGTTGTCAAGTTCTTCGGTAGTGTAGTCGGAGGGCGCCTTACATCTCTAAAAAACGTAGTTGTTCGCACTACACTTACTGAAACTTTATTTCGGTCAAGTTTCACATTATTCAGTCAGTGTTAATTTAAATTACTATAAAATTACATGAAGCAAAAAATTAAGTATCATATACCTACATTTAAATCATCTGTTTCTTTAGTAGGTATATCCTTTCTCATATTGAATTCATTTTAATATATATTTTACGTTTGTTCATACTGTTCTCCACGAGCTCATGCAGTTTTATCATCAGTCTTTTGTGCCAGCAATGCTCGATCAATGAAACGAGGTTGTCTTGAAAAGCATTTCGAGACGGAACCTAGTGTAGATTTTGATTTGCGTTACTTTATGTTAAGAGGGACAGTGAGGCAGTATGTTTGTACCAAAAAAACAAAACACTTGTCGATGCAAAGCCAGTCTCCGATCATCATGCTGTGGGAATAGTGTTAGATCTGCTCGCGCATAGCAACAAAAAATATCAGTGAAGTGTAACGAAATGCGGAAAGTTATAATGGTCTAAGATCCCGATATAAGGCGACCTTCACCGAGATGTTTATTTGATGAAACATATTTTATATTCAATTTAATATGTCAATAACTATATTACATATGGGTTGCCTCATAAATTTTAGTCCAGGATATGATTAATTAACAATTAAAAATAGATTTTTTTTCAAATATTTCACCGGTTTGTTTATTAGATAAATTCCACACCAATCGAAAGTACGGAGCCCATAGAATATGAAAACGTTAGGTTTTTTTTTTTTGTTATCGCGGTGAAAGGTTTTATACCTACCCCTCCGTCTAGGGGAGACAGAGGCGGTTATGTGGGATTCACGGCCAGAAGGGCCCATGTTACCCACTAAAACACCAGCGGTCACTCTCCGTTGCCGCCAAGTGGATCGCCACGGGAAACGCCGAAGCATGCATCCGCGACGATCCGGCGGCGGGCCGCGAACGGCCACCTCCCCCCCCGAGGGCTCACTCCAAGTGACCAGGAGTGTCCCCCCGCCTGGCGGGCTTGCTTAATCGCGAGAGGGTTAACCCCTTACCCCTCCCACCCAAGCCCACGCGGCCAGTCTCCAACCACCCACCGACGAGCGCAAGCGCCCGACGGCAGACAGAGAGGAAACCGACCGACCACAAGCGAACTCAGGCCTCCGGAGAGACCCGAGTATCCCCTCCCCCCAAGACAGCCACGGACGGCCTCCTGCCAGATCCGTGACCGTCTTACTCCCAGGGCTGTACCCCCAGCCCTCCCCCCCGTGACTGATTGCACCGGAATACACCAGTGGGCGATGGGGTCGTTAGGTCCCGACGCCGGAATGAAAACGTTAGGTTGCCCTATTCTTTTCCAGTCACAACTCTCGGGTTGCCAGGGATAAACAGGTACATCGATAGTAGCATTTTGCACCGGTCTGTTAATTTAATCAAATTTAAATGAAAATAAAGATAATTTAATTATGAACACGGTGAAATAGGGTTGCCTGCGAAAAATCGGTCCTAAATTAGGGTTGTCGAATTTTGAAAAGTAAAATATTGCCGCGAGTGAATATGTACGACTGAGAGGTCCCAAGCAACTGTTCCGTGCGTTAGAAGAGGACAGAGCTTAACAGCTGCGTAAGGTCTTCCCATTTAAAGAAAGAGAGTGTGTATGCTATTTGTACTATAGGCCTATAGCAATTTTGTCCGTATTGATAAAATCTTTGAGAAATTAATAGTTGGACGGATAACTAACTTTTTATAACACCATAAAGTATTGACTGACACACAGCATGGCTTTAGGAAAGGGCGCAACACTATTTCTGCCTTATCAGAATTTGCACAATTCACTAATGAATGCTTACACTCTGGTAAACAGATAATAAGCATTTTTATAGATTATAAAAAAAGCATTCGATACCTTCGACCATAATATCTTACTGCAAGCGATGAATGAATGCGGAATACGCGGCCCTGTCAATGATTGGCTCAAAAATTACTTAACTGGTAGGAAGATACGAACGATGGTCGCCGGTGTGTGTGGTGAAGAAGCGCCTGTGGAGCTCGGTGTACCGACCGGCTACATCATGCATGTTAACAGTTTTAATTATTTAGTATTTAGGCCTAAACGTTGATAGTACTTTCAATTGGAAGATACATGTAAATGATTCACTGTTACCCGTGCAGTGATCCAAAGTGACCCGTTCCCGGGCCACAGTGGAGCATTTCTAATTTTTTTTTAAAATGCCTATACCTTGTAAATATGTATAACACACACAATGAAATGTCTCTTATTTTAGACATTAGATATTTGCATTATCATTTAATTTAAAAAATGTATCATTTTGTCATATAAAACTACGGAGTAACACTTCTTTAAAAAAAAAATGATTCACTGTTACCCAGTCTCCCCTAATTGTAATAAGGACTATGAAAAACTCTTTAGTGTTTGTAAAATTTTACCGATTGAAAAAAAATTTAATATTTAATAGGATTAGAGTATTATTATAATAAAGAACATAAAATACCGATAAAAAATGTATACAATACCCGGAATGTGGAAAAAAATAAATTTGTACAACCAAGATTAAAAAATTATAATGTAGAGAGATTATCAGCATACAGTGTACCTAAAGTTTTTAATAAAATTGATATGTTAAGAAAAAATGATAAAATAAGTAAATAAATGTTAAAAACAAAACTTAGGGACTTGTTTCTCAATGACGAAAATCTGTCGTCATCGTTAAATAAGACCAGTGAACTTTATAATATTATAAAAGTTATACATAGTGTTGATATACTTTTTAGTTTTAAGAATATGGTGTTATGTTTTGTTTCTTTAATTTTTATTGTGTATTGTGAACCGTTATTTTTATTTTCTTTGTTTAAACAAAATGAGCGCGTCTCAACTCTCACCGTCAAGCATAATAGCTTGGTGAGAACAAAAATAATTGTAAACCATTATTATTATTAAGAAATAAATAATAAAAAAAGATACTTAGTTTCTTAACGAATAATAATCAGTATAAGTAGGAATTAGGAAAATATTAACCTCAAAAACTTGACTAGTTTCATTGGATCCAAAATATTAAGTAACGGGTAGGAGTCTACCTACTCGTTATTGTCAATATTCTCTACGCTGATATAAAGTAATTGATTTCCAACATAGATAATTTCTTTATGTGGTAGAGCCTAGCTGTGATCAAGTAACTACATCTCGAACATAGGCTATGTTCCCGTACATTTAAATCGATAGGTCGCTGGTTCATATCCGGCTCGAAGGACCATTTAAATGTACTGGAACTTGGTCACTCGTACACTTAATAAAATGATATAAATTGATAATGCTTCTTAGTTTGATTAATTTGATATAATATCGAACTTCGTATCGACCTATAATCAAGAAATATCTGTTACTTTTTTTAATAAATAAAGGAGATTGTCCACTTAGTATGGGGACTTTGGCCTGACGTGAACAGACATTTTATCATATTTTTTGTAATCAGTTTAAAAGCACTAACTAGTAATAATGAGAATATGAACTTAATTTTGTATCAAAATGTTTAAAAAGAGATTTTTGTCATGTGAGGAAAAACAGGTTAAAGTGAAATAAAACAACATTTTTTTATGATTTATTTTTATTCTGAGACATCATATGTTATTAATATGTGTTCAAGAAATTGAACAGGTGGTGAAATGTGTTCCTGATACCTTGCCCAACTTAAAACCCATAAAATAGTCATTATATGAGCGCAGCAACCCACTATCCTTCAGCCAACCATGCAATTACAATAATTTTCTTTTATAGCTTCATTACCATTGTGATTATTTTCATATAATATATATTTTTTGACTTACATGCCTGCTTTGTATTTTTCACGCAATAATCTGCAGTAGACCAAAGGAATCGGGTAGTCAACCAATAGGTTGCTGGCTATATTTCTACATATTTCTATAGTATAGGAACCATCACCTCTTATGTGCTGCCCATAATAAGAACAAGCTTGTTTTAGTTGGTATGTTCCACATGCAATTAATATAAGATCATTTCATTCTATTCTTGGAAATATGAAACTGTCCATGTTTACATTTATAGGTTGAAAATCTGCCCGCCTTCTATTTAAATTATTTCCGATAACAAAGTCAGCTAATGTATTAGGAGTACACATCTTTTCATTTATTATAATACAACAGTATATAAGGATTATAATTATATAAAACAATAAAACCTCATTTTGCATTATAGGAATAGCATATACAACACATATCTATTAAAAAACGAGTAATTTAAATAATTAATTGAATTGACACTAACTCGTCGAGGAGCTATCCACTGTCTTATAAAAGACTGAACCTGATTAAGATCTAGACTATGTCGCCTTCGCTCTATCAAATCAGTTCCACAGTTTATGCATCTCAGAGATACCGATTGGTAAGAAGTCACTTCTTCTGTGTGCAGACTATTATGAGACACGCTTTGGTTTTGTTCAATGTCCATATCAAAGCCGTGGTTAGCGATGGAACTAGTTTCAGGGTCCATATTACGTGAGTGTTGGTCATCGTTTATGCCTTGATCGGAGTCCATAATACAAAAGCCAGGGTCATCGTTTGAGCGAAATTCGGGGTCCGTGGATGTACAGGGGTTATTGGTAAAAGATAGGTCGGAGTCCATAATGAATAAACAATCGTTGAAAGAAAATCCATAATAAATCAACACTCTCAGTGTAGGTAAACAAAGCGAATGTAAACAATTAGTCTGTGACATATCAATGTCAATTTGTATTTTTGTGTTTTATTAGTGTTGCAATAGAAAAAAATCGATCGAAAACATATGATTACGTATAACATTCTTCACATTTCAGTTTTTAAAACCTTTTAAATGAAGAAACTAATTAAAAACAAATATTATTAATTTTTTTGTATTAAATACTTATAGTTGTATTAAGTACTGCGAGATGATTCGATTTGACGAAATCGATAATTGATCTTGTTGGTAACACAAAACGTGGATCCATAAAGCAAATCAATGAAGATATGTACTTTAAAAATATTTTTTCAATAAAATACAAATTTACACTCAAACAACAATAGAATGGCTAGCTAAAAAAATTTTTTATATTAACTCAGTCAACAGAAAATTGTAATAATGACAAATAATTTTCTTTAATAGACAAATAATTTGCAATAAAATAATATTGTGACTATAAATTGGAATGAAAGCTATCCTATTTTTCAAGTTGGATCAATATGCACACGGAATGCAAATCAAATTAAAAATCGGTTTAGTAGTTTAGGAGTCCATCGCGGACAAAAACGTGACACAATTTCTTTTATATATATATATATATATATATATATATATATATATATATATAAAGATATGATTGATTGATTGATGAGAACGCCCGCTATACTTGGTGACCGAATGCGACCTGAATTAAATTATAAGATATCGAGTTTTTATAACAGTACAAGAATGATGATGCCTGCATTTACATGATTTCACAATTATGTCGATCGCGTAGCTCGCACAGGACAGCTCGACCGAGGAAGTACTACGCTTTTACAGGAGATCGGCGTGAAGTAATCTTTAACGGCTGCGTTAAGTCTATTAAATGATAGCGAAAGAGTTAGGTACTCCCGACGTTTCGGCTATTTTACAGTAACCGTGATCACGGGCAGAGATGTGAGTCACATATGTAGTTTATAGTCAATAATTAAAAATCGAGTAGTAAATGCGAAAATACTAGTTTCATTTACCTTACTAATAACTTGCTTTAACTGTATAAATAATTTACCAATATGTAACAAAGTAAAAGACGCCAACGACAGCCATGTAAGTGCACGTAAATGAAGCTAAACCTAGGTCCTAGAATAACGTCTTTTTTATGTTTAAGAGTTATTTTTTTATGAAATTTTTAACCTTTAATCAGGCATAGTATGATTTATCGACCACCTATAGGTATTTGGAGTTTTATAGTGATCTTTGTCCCTTTTGGCAATAATTCATAAAACCTTTATTTGATTACGAATATTTGTGTCTCGTATGAATCTAAACGTTTTTACTAAACAATTCATTTTGGTAAAAGTCAATATTCAAAGAACGTGCTCATCGTATGCCCAGCTATACCCGTCCGCCGGGCGCCGGTAGAATGGTATAGACACTGTTTCTATAAACTAAGTTTAAAGTATTTTT
Organism: Danaus chrysippus; assembly: GCA_916720795.1. Lineage (NCBI taxonomy): Eukaryota > Metazoa > Arthropoda > Insecta > Lepidoptera > Nymphalidae > Danaus > Danaus chrysippus. The sequence goes on along the minus strand of CAKASE010000045.1, from coordinate 12,015,114 downwards.
TTCATTCTCTCATACGTTTTGTCTATTAGCTTTTGCAAATAAGATTTTATGTAAATTTAACGCCAGCCTGACATGAAGCTTACACTCAGAGCCAACGATCAGTGCATTTACTATAACAGCAGCTTCTCTTATTAAATGTTACACTGTAACGTTATTTCTTTCCCCTAGTACACTTGTTAATATATATCCATAGTTTTGCTACTAGTGTGTGACCACTAACATCAGAACACTTCGCCTCCCTCTATTTATTTTCCAAGCTACTCCGTCCGTCAAGTATCAAGACCAAGTCTTATCTGATTCGACCTGTGCGAGTGACAGTACCAGCTATAGATTTCTATTTACTCTAGTTTCCAAAGCGACTATTTTGTGGGTTAGTCTATATGTAGGTCCTGAAAGTAATCCTTTTTAATTTTTGTTTTTTTAAAGATGTTCCGTCCAGTTTTAGTTTCTATATTAAATAAAATACAATCTATAACAAGTCCTCGACGCCGGACCACCGCCTGCTGCTGGCTCCACAACTCATTGAACGACTTTCATTAAATGATTGATATGTTGATGAAGTCGAATATTTGACAAAAAAACATCTCTCAATAAATTAAAATTATTTTATATTTTAAATTAATTGTAATTAGTTCTTATCTTACATTCTCATTAATGTATTGATCAGTTATATATAAAATATAACAATAATCTGAGTGTTGTGCGTTTAAGTGCATAGTGTTTCTTTTATATTCTGTTCGTCAGCTGACATTACGCAGGTAACGAACTCAATTTTGAAAAGTTTTCTTGTTCGGCTTCTTATTATCGCTTTAACTCACTTTAGAAACGCTTTTTAACATTACTACATACAAAATATTATTAACTGTTTGATCACACTGCTTACTTTTATATTATTTGTTCATACAACTTCTTTTTTTAAATCAAATATGATGACTCGTAGTATCAAGGCCCGTTAGGCGTAGGAACAACTCCAGCTGACGCTCCAGGAACTAAAGGCGTCCAGGACACAGTGTGATTTACTATTAAAAGAAAGGGATGATAACGAAAAAGAATTCTTGCAAATTATTAATAGAAACAATAATCTAAAAACGGAGCTTGCTCAGTTACATTTGAAATACTCAGACATGGAAGAACAAAGAAATAATCTGCAACAAATAGTCAGTGGGTTTGATAATTGCAGAGATGAGTATGAGCAAGCCCTCATGCTCACCAATGAGTTAAAAATTAAATTACATAAGGCCCAATTATACAGGGTGACTGGTGAATTACTATCAATATTTAAGGAGAATACTCGGTACATGATTCTCATTCGAATTATGTAAATAAAATAGGTACTTTATTTTTGACCAAATTTCCGTATAAATAAATAAAGTGTTGACACGTTCCAAGTGTTCCAAGCGTGGACGCGTGCGGCGGCGTAGTGTTGTATCAGCACGCGTGTGTGAGTGTGTGTGTATACCTAATCTGTAGGGTGTTCATACGATGCGTAATTAATTACATAACTTTTGGTTAACTTTACTTAGAAGTTTATTAATATTTATGTTATATTAATTTTTATTTTGTCATATATGATCGTCACAAATCACGTCCTCAAATATCGATAGTAATTCACCAGTCACCCTGTATATTTCGGAATTGGAAGATAATAGCTTAAAACTAAAGGCCTCTGAAACCCAATGTCTATTTGATGAACTGGTAGGAATTGCGGCCTCTTTAGTGTCCCCAATCACCAATACCAATAACATCACAACAATTGATTTAACTGGTGAGTGGTGAAATATGTTAAAATTAATAAATATATTAAGAAAAGTCAAAAATTAATAAAATCAAGAAAATATTGCTTAAATTATAAAAGACTTTATAAAGAAAGAAACACACTCAGACTAAAAATTATTGAATATTCTAAGAATGTTAAAGTAATGAGACAAGGTTATGAGGCTGACGTGAGTGCACTTCAGGCTGAGACAACACATTTACATAACTCTTTAGATATAATGTCAAAAAAATATGAAATGCCTCAAAAAGAAATATCTGGTCATATTGCTGCCATGAACGATCTACTAGACTTGAGTAAATACAATTCCGAGCGCTTTGACTCTCCTATAAAAAACCATACTTGTGATTGTCAGGGCCATTCAGTCTCTGGTGATGGTTGTGGGCTGCTCAATGATGTAGTGTCCTTGTCTCAGTCAACAGCTCATGACAGCGCCATAACCAACATAACACTTCCTGTTCCCACCAAAAAATGTACTAAAATCTATAGTGATGAATTGGGAAGAAACTTGGGTGTTTCGCTCAATGGCATGTGTAAGGGACAATCAGTATCAAATTATTGTATGCCGGGTGCAAGTTATTCCCATATTATGAACAGCATTTTGAATAGTACTCATTGCCCCAATACTACACTAATTATATTAGTTGGGAGAAGCGGAAATGTGAACAACAAAATTCTTGAAAATTATTATTCTAAATTATCAAATTTAAATGTGGATGGAATATTAATGTTCACATTTCCTTATATTAAAGATGTGCCACAGGAAAAATATATTAGATTTAAATTAAATAATATGTTACACATCATGTCAAATACTTATTATGTAACAAAAATGATATCTTCTATATATATAAAAATGTATTGCTGTTCCTTAGTCTCGCTAAAACTCGAGAACCGCTGAACAGATTTATCTTATCTTAGTCTTGAAATGTTCGTGGAGGTTCAGGGAAGGTATAAAAGCTGAAAAAAATTGATTCATTACCGGGAAAACCATAAAAACAGCCCTTTTCTATTTCCCATACAAACGTTTTTTTTTTTGACATTAGATTTGACAACTAAGTAATATGTCAATCATTCTGTCGCACTTCAAAACACGGAGATATATGGCTTATAGGTAAACTCCAAAAATATAAATAAAAAAACGTAATAGATATTTCTTGATTATAGGGCGATACAAAGTTCGCCAGGTCTTCTAGTATGTAATAAAATAAAACTTATTGACATCAATAACATAAGCTATATATATAAAAGAAAGTCATGTTAGTTACTCCACTTATAACTCAAGAACGGCTGAACCGATTCACCAAAAAGTTGAGGTGCCCCACGCTTTTATTTTAGTCTAGTCTGTGCATATGTTTATAATTCCCACGACTGTTTCTATTTTATTATTTTTTGGTTTTTAGTACATTTATCTTAAACATTGCAATGTATGTTTCACGTAAAACCGTTTAACTTAAAAAGTTTTTTTACCTATTTTTATTTTCTAGTTTTTATTTCGCATTCTGTTTAATTCATTTGTGCTTCATTATTGCAAGGTTTCTTGCCCGTTAGTTTATTGCAGTCCACCTCCTCTAAAAAAATGTTATCAGCCATTTGGTAGCGGCGGCCATCTTAGATTTCAATTTAGCATAGTAAATTGTATTCTACTTGTTGAGACCTTTCATTTGATACCCATGTTGATGGGATTGATAAAACCTACGTTATCCGCCATTTTGGATTTAAATTTTTTATAGTATTCTACTGCTTGAGCACTTTCAATTGATACCCATATTGATGGGATTGGTAAAATTAAAAATTATCCGCCATTTTGTAGCGGCGGCCATCTTGAATTTATAATGATAATGAATAAACATAATTGTATTATCACCAAAATCCATAGTGTATACAAAATTTCAGATTAATCGGTTGACAGGAAGAGGGTAAAATTTGAATTATTAAAATTTGACCCAAGAACAAATAAAGAATAAAACAAACAGGGTGAGCTAAATAAAACCGTTTAAAAATAGTTACTACAGAAGCCGATAAAAATAATAAGAAAGTAAATAACAAAAAAATTGTAAATCTGGTGCACCAAAATATTCAAGGAAATAGGAATGTTAGAAATTGAACTATTTATGACCTGTAATGGCATTGATATTTTGTTTTTAACTGAACATTGGCTTCTAAATTATCAGGCTATGTTTAACTTTAGTGGGCACCAGATTGCTAGTCTGTTCAGTAGAAATAAAGCTATACGTGGTGGCTCTTTAATACTCCTGTGTAAAAATATAAAATTTAAAGAACGTGAAGATATTGTGAGCCTTTCTATTGAGCAAACTATAGAAATAGCCTGTGCAGAGCTCGAGCGTGTCATTGTTGTATGCGTATACAGGCCCCCTAGTGGATTATATGAATTATTTGAAAATATATTGGACAATGTTCTATCTAAATTACCTGGATCTAATAAAGAAATTATTGTTTGTGGAGTTTTTAATATAAATTTATTGCATAATTCAACCACAAATATTAGATTCAGACCTTTGTTAAGTTCATATAATCTGGTAAATCTGTTCTTAGAACCAACTAGAATAACAGATTCCACGGCAACTTGCATTAATTACATATTTGCTACCTGTATTCCACAGACCACAAAACAAAATTATATTATTAATAACCTAAGTTCAGATCATTGTGGACAACAAGCCTTATTTAATTTTCATGTTAAAAAAATAAGTACTTCTGAAAAGATAATGTTTGTTCCTTTGACCGCAAGTCATATTGAGAAGTTTAGAAGTAATATTATGGCTAATCTCCCTCGCATATATCTTAGTGATAATCCCAATGTATTATTTAACAATCTATTTAAATTAATTAGAAAGAGTTTTAAATCAATATTCACTTCTAAAACAGTCAATACAAATAACTTTTTAAAATTCAGTGATTGGGCGACTATTGGAATTTATAAAAGTAGTCAACGAATGTACGAGCTTTACAATGAAAGAACGTACAATCATAGTGCCACTTTTGCCAATTATGTAACTGTTCTAATTATTTAAATAAATGTGCTTTTTTGCAAAATCTTTAACCATTAAAAAATAATTTTAAACAAAGTTTATAAAAAGTGTCGCGTGTGTGCCGTAGGGTAGTGTGTGGTGTGAGGTAGACATTCTCAACTCCTGCTGTCCTCGCATTATTGTAATTAGTGTTTGAGGACGCTACAAGTGAAGTGCCAACACGCACCGCACCCTACGAACATATACGGACTAGCTCCTGTACTATGATACATGTTCGTGTTAATGAGTGTGGTGTGATGAGATCAGACTGTGGGGAGACGACAACAATACACTTGTTACAAGGAGACGAGGACTGCGGGTGTTAATGACAGAGATGATTAGTTGTAAGATATACAAATATGAAACACGTCCATTGAGGAAATCGAAATAAATTAATATTACTCTTTATTTACAGAAATCATATTCTGACACTGTCGGTGAACTTATATACGAAATGTAAAAATAGGCAGTCTCAATGAGTTACAGGCGGCCCGGCCCCGTTCACACACACACACACACGTCACAGGTTACAGCTCGTCGTGCGCGTCGTCCTCCGCGTCCAGCTCGTGCTCGTCAGCGGCGGGCTCGTGTTCCAGCTCGTCCTCCTCTTCTATCCCGGTAGAGGGCGTCAGGCCGAGCGCCCGCTGCAGCATGTCGTCCACCTGGTCGGCCAGCTCCGCGGCCTGTCCCTCCTGCAGCATGTACCCGGAGCGCAGCGCGGCCGTCCGGTGCAGGGTGCGCGCCGCGTCCAGCGCCAGCGGGTCGTCGGGGTCATCCCGCACGCGCCGCAGCAGCTCCCTCACCACGGGGTGCCGCGGGTTGATCTCCAGCGTCTTCTTCTGCGTGAGGTGGTGTCTCCGCTGCGCGTCGTCCGCCTTCTGGTGCGCGTTGGACATGGCGAGCCGCTCCATGTTGCCGGTCCAGCCGAAGGCGGTGGCGGCGAGCGCGGCGGGCGAGCGGGCCAGGCGCCGCGACACCTGTGCGCGCGTGATCCACGCCGACAGCTTGTCTCCGAGCCACTTGGTCAGCGGCTCGAACTCCTTCTTGTACGCCTCCAGCTGCTCCTTCTGCCGGTCGTCCTCGTCCAGGTCGAAGATCTCCTTGGCGATGTTCTGGAACTTCTTCCCGTCGTACTCGGGCAGCGACGACAGGCAGTACTCGTCCACGGCCTCCGTGAGATACAGCACCTCGTAGCCGGCGCGGACCAGACGCTCGGCGAAGGGCGAGCGCTCCACCTCGGCCCGGCTGGCGCCCGCGATGTAGTAGATGTGGGACTGGCCCTCCTTCATGCGGGAGACGTAGTCGCTCAGGAAGGTCATGTCGGAGCCGCGCGACGACTGGAACCGCAGCAGCTTGGCCAGGCGCGAGCGGTTGGACGGGTCCTCCATCACGCCGAGCTTGATGCTGTGGACGGACCATAGTTAGTCAAGTCTCAACCTCCCCCCCCCCCCTCCCCCATCCCCCGCCCGACACTCACTTGGTGGAGTATTCCTTCCAGAAGTGGTCGTACTCGTCGTCGGGGATCTTCTTGAGCATGTCGAGCGCCTTCCGCACGAGCTTCTTTTTGATGATCTTAATGAGTTTATGTTGCTGGAGCGTCTCCCGGCTCACGTTCAGCGGCAGGTCGTCCGAGTCCACGATGCCCTGTTACAAATCATATCGGTCGCTGTGGTTCGACTGAGGTATTCGAAGCAGACATAATAAATGCATTCAAAGCAGATATAATAAACCACCTTATAAATAAATTTATATCACAAGAATTGAAAATATTCAAAAGCGTTTCTTGCGGCAGTTATCATTTAGATTTAAACTAAACCTTAAAAATTATAATGAGAGGTTAAACTACTTTAGCGTTTGCAGGCTTGAAAACAGAAGAAAAATCTTATCATTGATGTTTCTTTACAAACTTTTGAACAACGAAATTGAATGTCCAGATCTTCTGAATAGAATTTTATTTCGAATCCCATCTAGGATTCCCCGTTATCCATCAAAACTACTTCAAGTTGCAACGTACAGGACTCAATTGGGTAAAAACTCACCAATACCCAGAATGGCGACATTATAATATAATAACATTTCCAAAGAATTAAATGATCTAGACATATGCCACGACAATTTGGTACAATTCAAGAAAAAAAATTTTGACCATTTATAAATAATACACAAAATGCTTTTTTTTTCTCTTTTTTAAATAACATAAAATATATATACAGGGTGACTGGTGAATTACTATCGATATTTGAGGACGTGATATTTGACGATCATATATGACAAAATAAAAATTAATATAACATAAATATTAATAAACTTCTAAGTAAAGTTAACCAAAAGTTATGTAATTAATTACGTATCGTATGAACACCCTACAGATTAGGTATACACACACACACACTCGCGCGCGGCGGCGTGTTGTTGTATCAGCACGTCGCCACACGCTTCCACACTTGGAACACTTGGAACGTGTACACACTTTATTTATTTATACGGAAATTTGGTCAAAAATTAAGTACCTATTTTTTTTACATAATTCGAATGAGAATCATGTACCGAGTATGCTCCTTAAATATTGATAGTAATTCACCAGTCACCCTGTATATACATGTATTTTTGTTATTATTGTATTGAAATGTTAAATTGTAATAATTTTATTAGTTATGTAAATTTTAGTGATTATTGTGTAATGTTTTATTAATTTATTATATTTATTGTAATTTAATTTAAATTTTGATTCACTATAATTACTATATGTATTTTGCATGATGTGATAGCCTATAATTAAAAGGACATTTAGGTTATTATTGATAGTTTGTTAATGTAATGAATGTGTTAATGTTTTCTTTTGTTGGCTATCCAAATAAAATATAATAAATGTGTAGTGGGTGGAAGGGCACCTGTATGAAGGCGAGGTAGTTGGGCATGAGGTCGTTGAACTCGTCGGTGATGAAGACGCGGCGCACGTACAGCTTGATGTGATCCGTCTTGGTGCCGTAGCGGTTGAAGGACTCGGCGGGCTGCACCCGGGGAACGAACAGCAGCGCGCGGAACGTCACCTCGCCCTCCGCCACGAAGTGGGCTCTGGAACGAACGACACGCCGCTGTACACTACACGTGTCGCACTCACACACACACACAGACAGCTGCACACACACACACACTCACTTGGCGAGCGGCGCGGCCGTGTCCTTGGTGAGACTCTTGTAGAACTGCGTGTACTCGTCGTCCTGCACTTCGCCCGGCTTCCTGGTCCATATAGGCTTGTTGTCGTTCATCACCTCCCAGTCCCAGATGGTCTTCTCGGTCTTCTTGGTCTCGGCCTTGTCCTCGGACTCCACCTGTATGAGCGCGTGTCGTGAGTCTCCCTATCATCTCCTACATCTCCTTCCTCCCCCTCCTCGTCCCTACCTTAGCGTCCTCCTCCTCTTCCTCCGCGCCTCCCTCGTCCCGCTCCACGGGCTCCTCCACCGTCTCCGTCCTCGAGGCCCACAGGTGTATGGGGAAGTTGATGAACTGCGAGTACTTCTTGACGAGCGCGCGGATGGTGTCCGGCTGGAGGTAGTCCGCAGCCTCCTCCTTCATGTGCAGCCTGCCACCGACGACATCAATCGTTATTGTTATATATTTTTAAACAGAGAACTAAAGCATCTCACATCCTTCTGATATACCATTACTTGCACAATCCGACCTCTCACAACACATAGTTACTAGCATTGGGATGAAACTGTCATATAATTAACGTGTAGGAAATTAATTTATAGAAAGTGCTGGCATCTAACGAACAAGGTACAACAACTTTGACACTATTTTCATTTATAACTTCATAGACGGCATAAGTAGCTCTCAAATTGATTTGACATAAGGACAAATTTTTAATTATTCCCGTCGCTCATTTGCCGTTGTTTACTGTTGTTTTTGATTGCATTTTTGATTGCAAAACTATGAATTTGGATTATCGATAAGTTGAAAAAATGCCACGAAAATCGGCTATGAAGTGTTATTTTCGGTGTGCGACTAAAGGTACGATACTTATTTAGTAAAATCTACATATATAATAAAAATATACGTTACATCAATTTCAACCGTAACAGTTTATTGACTTCTAATAAAAACATTTCAGGTCCTTTTCATCAATTTCCTAAACCTGAATACCCAAATTTGGAGAAATTCATTCAATGGAAAAATATTTTAAATGAAGACATGAAACAAAAGGAAGATTTTTACATTTATAATAATGTAAGAGTATGTGATCGTCATTTTGAACAGTTTTACCGTTCTTCAAGTAAACGACTCACGCAAAATGCTGTACCAACTCTATACTTAAGTACTACAAACACAATTAGGTGTAGAACCACAAACAAAAAATATAAAAGAAAAAAATATTCGAAAAGCTGATTTATATTGTGATTTTTCGTTTCTTGCGAAAGTCATAAACACCTTAAAGGAGTTTTATTAAATTATATCATACATTTAATAATTCATAGTTGGTGCACGAATGTTAATACGGGAAAATTTACAAATTGTCCAAATAATGAGGATAATGTTAAAGTCCAAGCGATTACATATTATAATACTCACAAAAAGAAAAAAATAATGTTATCAATTAATAATTCCGGCGCAATTAATAAATAGTGCTTATTGTTATTCATATTTCCTCAAATTATGTCGATTAATCAACGCAATAATAATTTTGTTTTATTATGTATAATGTAAGGATTAAGCTAACTAGAATCTTATTTTACTGATCTGGCTAGGTTATCTGCTGCTTATCAACTTCCGGTGTAATATATTAATATTTAATGTTACATAATCCTGTATTATTAAATAATATCTGTCCGTAAATAATCATTAGAATAATTAAGATAAACAATGTTTAATATTATCTTTTAAGTTTTCAAATTTAATATTAAATGAGGTCAAGATGTTTTTGTATAAATGCAGCTAGTTTAAATATATCAGGCATTGGTATTGTAACCGTTGTAACGAGCATTACAAGTGTTTTCCTACATAACGTATCGTCATTTACGCCGCCACCCTGATAACCCACCTTCTATAATAAATATTTGAATATATGTTCTGCTTTTAATTTTACTTGGTTTTTTAAGTGTGCTAAGTAAATATTGTAAATAGAGGCAAAACACCAGAAGTTGGATTTTTGAACCTATGCATATTATTTATTCTTATCTTAATTTTATTATTAACTTAAACCAACCAAAGATTTAAGATTTAATCTTTGGTTGATTAAAGTTAATAATAAAATTGAAATTTGCATTTTCCCTATTAAATTCGAATAACATCAAGCGCCATGTAGTGGCGTCCACGTCCTAGCTATTAAATGCCGCGACATCTGGCGTACACGGTACATGGTAGGTTTCTAAACTGAAACCCACAGTGGCGCATCTATTTCTAATATACTCAATATATAATATATTCGGTACTCACGTGATGTGCGTCCCTCTCTTGAGCGTGTTCCCGCGCGGGTCGAGCGCCACACTGAACGAGTTGGCGTCCGACTCCCACACGTGCTGGTCGTCGTCCGCGTGCTTGGACACCACCGTCACCTTGTCGGCCACCAGGAAGGCGGAGTAGAAGCCCACTCCGAACTGACCGATCATGTCGTTCATCTCCTGCGCGCCGCCCTTCTCCGCGTCCTGCATCTTGGACAGGAAGTCGGCGGTGCCCGACTTGGCGATGGTGCCGAGGTTGGTGATGAGGTCGTTCTTGGTCATGCCCACGCCCGAGTCGATGATGTGCAGGAGGCGCTTGTCGGGCTCGGCCTTGATGCGCACGCTCAGCTCGGGGTTCACGTCCAGCACCTCGCGCTGCGTCAGGGACAGCAGCCGGATCTTGTCCAGGGCATCCGACCCGTTAGAGATCAGCTCCCGGAGGAAGATCTGTGGAGCGATGGAAGTCAGCAGTTATTATTTCCAAGGAATACAAATAATCATCACTACGGTCTGTATACGGAACACTACGAATATGTACCGACCTCCTTGTTTCTGTACAACGAGTTGATGATCAGCTTCATCATGCGGTTCACCTCCGTTTGGAAGGTATAGTTCTGTGCGTTTTTATGCATCTCTCGCTGCTGAGCCACACTCAGCATGTCGGGGGAGATGGCCTCCTCCTCGCGCAGCACGGCCTCGGCATCTGTAACACCGTGACGATGATATAATAAATATGAATAACAAATATACACAATATCGATCGCAGAAAATTATAAATCCAGATACACGATCAGTACATTCAAGTAATTTTGATGTTTTTTCCCTCTATACATTCACAATGAGCACACTAACACACCGCTTTGACAAAAGCGACAGACACAATCTCTGAATGACCATTCATTGCAACCACACTTAATTCGTTACGGGGCAACCGTGTTATCGATAAAATAATCGTAGATATTCAAGTATCTGCGACGATTGAAACTCCTAATAATTTTTTTTATTCAACTGCCAGTGCGAGTGATTTATAAGATTCATATTCTCACATTTATGATGTCGATCGAACAGAGCGAGCACGAGCCCGAGACCTATCCTTCTGAACCAAACAATTTACACATAAAATCCTTTAAGCTACGCTTCGCCGCCCAGCGTGAGCTCGGTCGCTCCTACGTGTCAGCAATAAAACCGCTCGGGCTGCGTAAATACTAACAAATCTTCTTTGTCTACAAGTCATGACTTAGGATGACGACAATAACAATGCTGTTCCTTCCCAGCGGCGGCGGTGAGCTCGAAGGAGTGGGGGAGAGTCGTCGAGGAGGGGGAGGAGGGTACGTTGAGGAGGGTGCAGGAGATGTTCACACGAGGGCCGCGGGACAAGTACCGGGTGCCCGTCACCTCCGCTCACGAGTGAGTACTCATCTATGGTTGTATTGGTTCAGGTGTTGCTCTATAACAAGCAGACTGACAGCAGGTACGGCTGGTGGAGTGGACAGAGAGTGTACAGCGAGGACACGGGCCTGCTCGCTCCACCGAGACATCGCATCACTGACTCGGCCTGGCTCAAGGAGCGCCTGAGGGTGCTCGCCGCTGATTATGGACTCAAACGACGATAATAGAAACAAACATCTGAAAACATTCTACAGAAATGTGTATTAACTGACTTAGGTTTGAATCAGTTTTATCAAATAAAAGTTAATAAACTAGTAGCGACAACATGGCTTGTTTTTATATCCAAAAGTCCTAAATGATCACATTAACATCCCAATGAAGAGATGACTATGAGTCTCTGTGAAAATATATTAGGGAGAGGTGAATGGGAGAAAGAAGACAGACCTTATCTATGATGGAGAAACATTATCTCATGATCTTTGATATATTGTTAATCACATACACATATAAAAAAAAATGAAGAGTGTACAACTCTGCTCAACTCAGAATAGAGCAGTAGATTTGGTAGAGTTTAGTCATTGGAAGGTTACTGACTACTTTTATGATATGTTATTGTATCTAACAGATACTCCCCCAAATTAACAACTCAGTTGGTTACATGTATGTCTGAAGTAAGTCAAACCTCAAAATAAATATGATAATGATGTTTAAATATAACATAGCACAAAGCAAACCACTCACTCATCTAAGGGTAACATCTTATTTTATGGTAAGTTATGGAATTTCCTGATTAAAATACACAATACAAGGATAGAAAAAATATTGTTGTTGTGTGGTCCTGTTTCATATTATGATTGTAACATGAATATAGTAGTTAAACAACATGACACAGAAACCAAGAAAATCATAAAGAAGGAACACTTCATACAACACGAACTGATTACAAATATGTGAGTGGAATTAATAATCTGATAAGAATTAAGGAATTAAATAACAGTACATATAAAAAGAGTGAGTTATCATTGGATTACTGGTGTTACAGATAACGGGTCCTTGTGAGGAAGTGATTATAACATTGTGATGATGGACAGTAGGTGGCCTCACAGAATATATAGTGTGTGACAACAATGTTCATCAGAATAACAATATACTTTAACATTATTATTTTTATTCCACTTATACTTGACTCAAAACACTACCGTAATACCGTATGAATGTATTACCGTAAGTCGTAACTAACAACTCTCATGTGTCACTCACCCGTGCGCGAGGCTTCCCTCGAGGCGCCGAGGTCGGCGTCCACCGTCACCTGCTCCACGCTGGGCGCGCCCTCCTGCGCCCGGCTGCATCCTGGATACATTTATGATACGTTTCATAACGATATACTATTATAACTAACGGCACCAACGGAATTTAAACTCATTCTTGAATTTCTTTAGTATTAATAAATGCTTTAAATTATATTTATGAACCAATTTATCTTTACACTGTTAAATACTGCAGGTTTAGCGTTAGCTTTCTAGTTATACACCTACTTTTGTAATAATGTACACTACTTATAATTATGTGTTCGATTAAAAGATAGGAACGCGTGATTTAAAACTAAAACGTTGGCAATATTTCTTTAAATCTATAGTATTACCTGAAAGGAGCAGGACGCCTACCGCTAGCAGGAACGAGTATTTCATATTGTATAATTCACTATATTACAAATTTATTTAAATATCTTTGATGCAAAAAACCGGCGCTTGACGCCGCACAAAATTAACGACTCGACAATGAAACAAACGAAGTTTGTCAGCAACAGACTCCCAATTCTATATTACATGTAATTTTATAAAGAAAAATGTTGACGATTCACAATGGTATTGGTTATACTTGTTTCGTTGCTAAGTCTTTGACCAATCACAGTCAAACACGACAGTATTATAACAAATCAAAACATGTAATAATACAAATGTCTTAATTTCATTCGCCAAAAAGTGTAGTGACATAAGGCTAATAAATGTCATTTCAAAGATTATACACATTGAATTTATCCTTATTTAATAAGATGTTTTGAGGAAACATGTAGAGTTCAATAAAATTAAATATATTATATTAAAAATATTTGCTTTTATTGCATTTAATTTCACTAAAACTAAAAAAGAAATTTGTATTATTAAAAATAAAGGACCTTATTTTTTAAATGGCTGAATGCGAAATTGGTTAACTTGTTAAATCTCTAATTACTTTGTAAAATTGTTATATTTTTGTTTACTTTTAAGGTGTAATATGTAGTACAAGACAATAATAATGAGTAGAAAATATAAAAGACTACACTATGGTAAGGAGTAGTACCATCTAATAATCAAAATGTTTTTTGTTATGAAAGTCTGTAATGAAAAGTTTTAATTTCTCTATAATGTCTTTTAATGTACTTCATAAATCTTATCATATTATGGAATTCCAAAATGAAATAATTTTTTAATCGACAGACTTATTTATTTTGGGTGTATATTTATAGCTTTTGTACATAAACATAAATAGATGAGATAAATAGATTTTGTATCATTTTAATTGACCTTATTAATAAAACGTTCAACTATATGATTTAAAAATATTTTGCTTAGCAATAAATGAAAAACAAAGCGTATAAAGTATAAGTCTTTTGACAAATGACATATTGTGACTTTTGACGTTCACGTTAAGAACATTACATTTATAACATAAACAACCGAATAAAATTTCAAATCATCTTTCCAATACTGCCCATAAATATCATGAATATCGGCGATTCCCCGAAAATAACAACCAGCAAGCGCAATGTGAAGTACATTAAGAGCTCATGGAACGTCCACGAGTTTGAAGTGTGGAGCGGTGAATTTATATGTCGAGTAGTAGCTTTGAAGATGCGGGACTCGCTGCTGGTGTGGGTGGGCGGGCGCGAGCCGCGGCTGGACGAGCTGGCGCTGGCCGTGCCTCACGGACGCAGCGCGGTGTGCACGAGCCTGGTGGAGGCGGGAGGAGCGGCCGACGGACTGGCGGCGAGGCTGGCGGCGGCTCTCACTCGGCCGGTACACGTGGGCTGTGGACTCGTGCTGGACCGGCTCACAGCACCGCTCGTGGAGAAGGGCATCGCCACGGAGATTAAGAACCATCCAGAATACTTTTGACGACCAGTGAACAATACGATTAGTGATAAGTTAATAGAAGGATAGAAGTTGTGATTGAAATGAAACATGCGATAAAGTGACGATCTATTAATACAGATATGAGATAGTTACAACTGTATGTACATTGTGTAAAATATTAATTTGTTAAGTGTTGTAGGAAGTTAATTCATTGTAAACCTAATTGATGGTACGCTATTATTCACTCACTACTAGAGATATGTGCAATGTTGTAAGTTCTGTAAGGGTAATGTTCTCTTTGAGATATTTTTATGAAGCTGAGTTTTCAATTTGCTTACAATTGTATTGTATGTACTTTTATATTATATTATATACTGGTTATGAGACTACCTTACAAGCATTAACAGCACAGGCGACCATACATTTTGAATGTCACAAGTAGTACATCTGGTCCTAAACTTGTATATATGTATATCACTAGTCCATGTAACATGAGTTCCATTCAGGTAACGTAGCTGATGTTCATTGACACTTGTCCTCCGGGTGAGTGAACAACACTGACGGTTGTGGATCTTGAACTTAATAAATTCAAAGGTTTTGACTAAAACTTGGTTTTATTTATTTTTCTTTACCTGTCACACTGAACACTCGGTCGTGAACATTATCAATATTGACGTGTTGGGAGAGTTAGTACATAATTGTTGTTGTCCTTCTGTCTCAACAACATGTTTTATATATAACTATAAGAGAGGTCTATCTGCCGGGGAGCGGAGAGCCAATACTAGAAGTGTTGTCATTAACATGTGTAGTACTCAATAAAACTATAAAATTTGTAATGTATGTATTATGTTAGTGGCAACACTGAGTGACAGAGACTATTATATTAATGTGATATGACTACATCTATTACACTTGACATATTATTTTAACAATATGGAGTCAGAGTAATTAATACATTACATCATGTATTTTATAAAACCAAGTTACATACATCATACACATCAAGAGAGAGCTCCTCGCAGGGTTACATGAACTATATGAGACTTGTGTGACGGGTTACTGGTGTCTGGTAGTACCAGGAACTGACACTGACATAGAACATGTACAGGAAACACAGAGAGCCCAGGGGAAATACTATGCGGATGTCCAAACGTTGATTCCTTTCCGCCCTTGGTTTTGTAATTTCTAAAATTTACCAAAGCGTGCTACCAGCATGTGTAGACTACGGCTAGGTCACGCGTGTACCCCGGTCCAGTTGGCTAAGCTTCGTATAAATTACGTGAAACATACATTGCAATTTTTAAGATAAATGTAGTAAAAACCAAAAATAATAAAATAGATACAGCCGTGGGAATTATAAACATTGCACGGACTGGACTAAACTAAAAGCCTGGGGCACGTCAATTGTGTTACTTCAATGTTTATTATGTCATAGTTGATTAATTAAAGTTTAATAAATAATACATCTTCTATATCTTCTTCTTCTATATATATAAAAATGGATTGCTGTTCCTTAGTCTCGCTAAAACTCGAGAACAGCTGAACGGATTTATCTTATCTTAGTCTTGAAATGTTCGTGGAGGTTCAGGGAAGGTATAAAAGCTGAAAAAAATTGATTCATTACTGGGAAAACCATAAAAACAGCCCTTTTCTATTTCCCATACAATCGTTTTTTTTGTCATTAGATTTGACAACTAACTAATATGTCAATTATTCTGTCGCACTTCAAAACACGGAGATTTATGGCTTACAGATAAACTCCAAAAATATAAATAAAAAAATGTAATAGATATTTCTTGATTATAGGGCGATATGAAGTCCGCCAGGTCTTCTAGTCTATATATATAAAAGAAAGTCGTGTTAGTTACTCCACTTATAGCTCAAGAACGGCTGAACCGATTTAACTGAAAATTGGCAGGGAAGTAGTTTAGAACCAGGAAATTGCAAAAGAAGGTTTTTATCCCGTTCAACAGCATTCCCGTGGGACTTGACATGAAACGTCACTCACTATAAAACGTGGAATAACGAAATACAATTGACAGCTATGCAATTGACGTATAATGACAGATATGTAATGACGTATGGATGACAATTTGATATTTGTAAGAGATCTACTATATAAAAAAAAGTCCGGTTTTCCATCCTGACGCTATAACTTCAGAACGAAAAAAACAATTTCCACGGTTTTGCATTCGTTGGAGAGGTCTCGGGCTCCGTGACTCCGTGAAAAGGGGGAAAATCTTTTGTCACATACAGCACCATCATACATAACATGTACTACAAATCAATATTTTAAGTAGATGGTGCCGTCGCATGATACATTGTTTGACAGTTACTCTTTGTTCTCTTCTCAGTTAATTTCATGTGACAAACCGGTTTTGTGTTTGTAGTTTGAACTCTTAAAACCATTTAGTATTTGCGGGATAAATTTAGAAAAAAATTGTTTTTCACATGGGCAGTTATATTTTGCATGTTCACGAGTTTGGAAACCATCCGCTTTATTTGTGTTAAAGTTAGACCAAAAAACAAAAAATGTGGTTTACAAAGGAGCGCTTCAATGAAACAGATAATTTGCAGACACGTATAACGCTTCGATTCGGTATCTACTTTGGATTCACTTTCATTTAAGTACTTAGAGAAGTTCAACTAAATTACGCTTCATTTTTGTAATCGAAATGAATTCATTACTTCTGTGAAATGAAATAAAAATTTTCCTTTTCAAATATAAAACAAAAAAAAATCTTCATCTCTTAATCACCAAATTAAATGTTATATAAAAGCCTTCTGGTGGCGAAACGGAGTTCGCCGGGTTTACTAGTATTATCATAAAAACATAAGTATGTATTTGATTTCTGATACAGCTTAGAGAAAACTATGGCCAACTACCCCGGACTTACCCTATTTTTTATTCTGCTTGTTGAGCCCTTTCATTTGATACCCATATTGATGGGATTGATAAAACCTACGTTATCCGCCATTTTGTAGCGGCGGCCATCTTGAATTTATAATGATAATGAATAGGGGAGGTAGGGGAGGGATGGGCACTTTTACACTATTTATTGCATAAAAAATCAGATTTTATAGATAATCAACTTTTATTGCCAATTCTTATTGCGCCACACATTTGACTAGATATAATTAAAGAGCTTTGTTATAAAATACAATCAGTTTCTACATTACGAGATATTTTATAAACTAAGTCAAAAGTGCCCAATGCTCCCTATGGTAGGGAGACTTGAGCATACCCTGTGGGACGCTTGGGCACAGCCTAAAAATTACTTTATATCCATAATGGAATTCAAAAATTAGTTAACAAATAAACTATTATTAAACTATAAAAATAACAGAAACCAAAAATAAAGTTTACAAAATATAAAAACATCTTAAATAGTATCTTAACTTATCTGAGATTGGGTATAACTTATACCCAATCTCAGATAATATATATGATAGTCCTCTATGGGTTATACCGTATAACCCATAGAGGACTATCAAATGTGTACTTAGAGCTACCACGTTTGGTTTTATCGCATGTCTTTGGTACTGGCAATTTAGTTTTGATGTCCTCTAAAGGGACACTAGCTATATTGAAAATCCTCCTAAACTGAATATAATAGGAGGAAGCATTGGGCATGCCCAAACCCCCCTCGCGCCAAATGCCCATTGCTCCCTCTGTATACATTTTCGACTTAGGTTACCGGTATTTTTTTGAGTCTAGGTATTTAGGCTTGAATTTCAGTTTAATTTATCGATTAGTAAATATACAATAGATAAATAATAGAAAATAGACATAAGTACCTTTCATTAGTTTTCTCTTTATTACGATCCGAATCCCCAACAAAATATTTACTTTTACGAGCGCATAACCTTCAAACGTGTTTGTGTTTGACAACTCACAGGAATGACAGATAGTCTATGGATGAACAGTGCTCTCAGTCGGTAAAGTAAACTACCAAATCAACGAAAAAATTAAATGTCTACTCAAATCAGAATAAAAAGGGGGTGCCCATGTCTCCCAACTGCCCATACCTCCCCTACCTCCCATAAACATAATTGTATTGTCACCAAATATTCCAAAGTGTATACAAAATATTCCAAATATTCCAAAGTGTATATAAAATTTCAGATTAATCGGTTGACAGGAAGAGGGTGAAATTTGAATTACTAAATTTGACCCAAGAAAAAATTAAATATGAAAGAAAAAAGAATAAATTATACAAACAGGGTGAGCTAAGTACATAAAACCGTTTAAAGATAGCTCTCTCTGTGAGTGCGGACTTATGAAGGATCAGTAGATCACATTTTTTCACTCGTCCTCGACTATCTACCTCTCTATATGATCTCCTTCCTCCTTATATCCCCCGTCCCATTAACTTCAAGTCCTTACTCTCTTTTGTCCCCTATATTTTTAGGTACCTATACCTACTATGTTCGTTTATTAATATAAACGAACCTCAATAACATCAATCTGTAGAATGTGTGTCGTTTAATCAACTAACCACCTGTATATACCTAGAGCGTGCGTCTTTTTTGTTTGCTTTAGATACATCATCATTTTATCATTCACTGAACGTCCTCAGCACCATCCTAGCCCTCAGCTTCTAGTCGCGACCTTGTTCACTCACAAATCCCTCTTTACATAGTTCAGTAGATATAATATTGGCACACGACATTGGCGAAATATATATACAAGGAATCAATACGTGTGGAGAGGATCCTGAGCAAACACGACACACTCTGACAAATATAATGAACAACATACAGACTGAAGGAGGGAGCGGTGAGGAGGGGGGGGGGGACGGAGATGTGACACACGAGCAGGTGCCTACTGTGGGAAGAATAAGATGAGAGGCAGGGGAAGATACCACCAGGGACGACGACTGGACACACACGGGATGTACACGGGGGACACCGGGGGAGAGAGACACATCCAGGAGGAACAGACTACAACACACGAGTGACAGGGAGGAGTTACACTGACAGGGAGCGGGACCGGGATGAACATGGGGGAGATACTGAGACATGTTGAGGCAGGGACACGAGATACATACCTACAGATACATATACCTGGCATACTGGGAGCAGCTCGGGAGATAGAAGGGGAGGCGGTCAGCTGGCGAGGAGGACACCGGGACATGACCAGGGACACGCGGGGGAGGGGAGGAGACGGCACTGAGTACACGGACGTCACTCATAAGCTGTGACTTGAGAGAAGACCAATCCCTCACGGGTCCTCGTGTGCGTGTTCACACGGGAAGGACCTCCAGCACATACTCCAGGAGCCGCGCGCCTCTCACACGCTCGTCCATGATAGTAAGTGGTCGCTATCCCCGGCCGAGTAATGCGGAGGGCGGGGCCGGGGCGTGCTCGTGTGGGCGGGGCGGCGGGGGCGGGGTCAGGCCGGTCCCCGGCGGCCGGGCGCAGTGTCGCGCGACACCTCAGAGCGAGCGAGCGTGTGAGCGGGTGCCCGTCAGTGCGGTCCGCGAGTGTCGGCGGCCTGTGTCGTGTGTCTGTCCGTGTGTCTTGTGCCGTGTGTCGTGTGTGACCTGTCATCAGTGTCGTGTCTCCGTGTCCCTGTACCCTGACCGTGGTGTCCGTCATCCTCCCAGGTACAGCCCGTGTCCGTGTCCCGCCAGTCGTTTGTCCTGTCTCTCCTCCCGTGTGTGTGTTCCCTGTCACTACACGTACGGTCGCCGGTCGGTTGTTCAATCTGTTCATGAACCTTATTTAACATGAACTCGTCGGTCCCAGTCGGTACCGGGCCGCTCGTCCGGTGTCGCTGTAGAGGTCGCAGGACTAACAACAATATATGTATATTACAATAAACAAAGTACCTGTAATATGTATGTAGCTAACGCTCACCCCGGGAGGAACACACGACATGGACCTACTTAGTTTTGTTGTGTTCATTAAAAAACAATCAAGTCACAGGGAACTGAGATGTTTGACAGAAAAATAACGAGAACAGAATGAGTGTGTTATATGAGTGTTATGAATAAACAATTGGTTACGTTTACTTTATAGAAGGAGCTCGTAACATCTAATAAGTAATGATAATCACTTTAATAGTCGACCCGGACTCTAATAAACATTAATATAATAGGTACATACCTATATCTATTGTATCTGACGGCTGACCTGCTGGCTGTTAGTGCCCACCTAGTTACATCTGTGAAAGATGCTTCACATTATCTATACTAATATTATAAAGCTGAAGAGTTTGTTTGTTTGTTTGAAAGCGCTAATCTCCGAAACTACTGGTTCGAATTGAATAATTCTTTTTGTGTTGGATAGTCCAGTTATCGAGGAAGGCTTAAGGCTATATAACATCACGCTACGACCCATAGGAGCAAAGATATAGTGGTAAATGTGTAAAAAACGGGAGAAATTATTTCATCTCTGAAGCCTTCCGTCGTATGCGCCGTGAAAACGGTTCAAGATACACAAAAAAATATGTAGTAAAGAATAATAGCTCTTTTAATGATCTAAAAAACACTCCGCGACAGTATATGTCTATCTTTTAAGATTAACTCACAAAAACCGTTTTTATGGTACCTAATTTGGTCGAAATAATTTGTTTAAGTTGGGTCAACACAATAATATTAATCTTTATTCAAATAAACAAATAAATATGTTGTTGGTTAAGAGTACTTCATTGTGAATAAAAAAAACATAGGTTTTATCCTGAAAATTCTACGGGAACTCGACCATTCCGAAAACCCCACAAGAACGGGAACTATGTGGGAAGAACCAAAAATCTGCCGTAAGTCACTATTCCACGCGGACGGAGTCGCGGCAAAAGCTAGTATATAATATGTATGAATACATGATAGAGAGGCACCCGGACACGTCCCAGCACTGTACTTGTACAAGTAGTTGTCAATATGGTGGATGTTAATGAACAGAATGATCAGGACAGGTCGATCAGACACTACATGTACCGACTTAGTAATTAGTAATTAAAAACAAATCATTTATTATAAGTTTTAACAAACATTAAGTTGATCGTCGTTTCATTCACTTATAGGTATACAATCCAAGTGACACATCATAACGCTTAACAACCTCTCACCTCTTCTGTTATATTAAACATATGTAATATGTATGTCTCTGTTGTATTGTGTAACTTGTCTGATCAAGTAAGTACATACATCTGTATCACACGAGGACACAAACTGTTACTGATACATGAACATTATAGAGAAGATTCAGTTGTAATAAACACATATTATAAGGATTATACTGTACATACTACATATTTATATTTTATTATTTTACAAACATACACACTCCCGACGGTTCGGTTACTATGCACCAGCCGTGATGACGGACAGGCGAGATGTGTCACTACTGACTATGTACATATGAAGTATTTAATAAAACACATTATAATCCGTGAGACATTAGTTTCATGTATATCATAGTTATATACCTATTGTCTCCGCGGTAGTAGCGTCGGCTGAGGTCGACATTACTTATAAAATATTTGTTTATTTTACACTGAAAGGGATCCTGATACTAGGCAGGTACATGACAATGACTAAATGTTAAACAGATATTGTGAACATATTGTTGAGAAACAAGATTATAAGTATACTAGCTTTCCGCCCGCAGCTTCGCCCGCGTGGAGTTCGGTTATATCGCGTTTCCAAGAGAACCTTTCAAAATTCTGGGATAAAAACGATCTTATTTTTTTTTCTTAAGGTCAACTCCATCTCTGTACCAAATTTCATTGAAATCAGTTCAATGGTTTAGGCGTGAAAGCGCAACAGACAGACAGACAAAGTTACTTTCGCATTTATAATATTAGTAGGGATTTGTGTGTTTTGTTTGTGACTTACATGTACCAGTAAATAAACAAAATCTGTTCCTACACGTTTCAATATTCTGAGAGCTCAACACTTTGAACAATAATCTAGTTTTGAAAATAAATGTGAATCTCAATGATTGTTAGTGAGTGACTGAAAACATAATAAATAACAGCCTCACAGACATTATAAGTATCTTTATTATATTTTGTCAGAGACGGGTGTAATTCCTGGGTTTGTTAAATTATACGTACATACTTATACATACACTAGAAGACCCGGCGAACTTCGTATCGCTCTACGAGTATAATCAAGAAATATCTGTTACGTTTTTTATTTATATTTTTGGAGTTTACCTATTAAAGCCATAAATCTCCGTGTTTTGAAGTGCGACAGAATGATTAACATATTAGTTAGTTGTCAAATCTAATGTCAAAAAAACGTTTGTATCAACAACTACTAATAAATTAAAAATTAATTAAAAACACATTGTCCAGCGGACAAAATTGTAAATCTACACAATTCCCAGATCTCCTTGAACACACACAAAAAATTTCATCAAAATCGGTCCAGTCGTTTGAGAGAAGTTCAGTGACATACACACTCACAGAAGAATTACATATATAGGTATAAAGATATGTGTGTGTAGAACTATTAACACTTTAATGTTTCAATTGTCAAAGAAATATAACAGACCGTTTTCAACGTTCAGAGCTGAGTTTAATCTATACAGGGTGACTGGTGAATGACTATCAATATTTAAGGAGAACACTCGGTACATGATTCTCATTCGATTTATGTAAAAAAAAAAATAGGTACTTAATTTTTTACCAAATTTCCGTATAAATAAATAAAGTGTTGACACGTTCCAAGTGTTCCAAGTGTGGACGCGCGCGGCGGCGTGCTGATACAACACCACGCCGCCGCGCGCGAGTGTGTGTGTGTGTGTGTATACCTAATCTGTAGGGTGTTCACACGATGCGTTATTAATTACATAACTTTTGGTTAACTTTACTTAGAAGTTTATTAATATTTATGTTATATTAATTTTTATTCTGTCATATATGATCGTCAAATATCACGTCCTCAAATATCGATAGTAATTCACCAGTCACCCTGTATAAAAGAAAGTCGTGTTAGTGACTCCACTTATAACTCAAGAACGGTTGAACTGATTTCGCTGAAAATTGGCGGGGAGGTAGTTTAGAGCCAGGAAAATGCAATAGGATACTTTTTATCCCGTTCAACAGCATTCCCGTGGAACTTGACTTGAAACGTCAGTCACTATAAAACGTGGAATAACGAAATACAATTGACAGCTATGCAATTGACGTGTAATGATAGATATGTAATTTAGTATTTGCGGGATAAATTTAGAAAATCATTGTTTTTCACATGGGCAGTTATAGTTTGTGTGTTCATGAGTTGGGAAACCATCCGCTTTATTTGTGTTAACGTTAGACCAAAAAACAAAAAATGTGGTTTACAAAGGACCACTTCGATTCGGTATCTACTTTGGATTCACTTTCATTTACTCAGAGAAGTTCAACTAAATATCACTTTATTTTTGTAATCGAAATGAATTCATTACTGTTGTGGAATGAAATAAAAATTTTCCTTTTCAAATATAAAACAAAAAAAAATTTCTACATCTTTTAATCACCAAACGAAATGTTACATAAAACAAAGCCTTCTGGAGGCGAAAGGGAGTTCGCCAGGTTAACTAGTATCTTATAAACGTATTACATATAACACACCTACAGGAGGTCACAAACACACACACAAACACACACACACACACACATGAACAGCATGTACTGAAGCAACAGTATGTATGTGTGTGTGCACTGTCACCAACATTAGGTACATGTAGAGATGGTTCATACCCATACAAACACATGGGAACTAGTAGGTTGTTGTATTAACTGTAACACGACCTGCTGCTCCAACAACTAACACTTACACGTGATGACTTGTGTATACTTAGTAACTGAATCCGTTACTGATGTGTAGGACCCTTTAAACCAAATACATATATATCTGTGACTTATAGAAACATCATGTAGATGACTAAATATATTACAAACACACACACATGTACAATAGTGTCCGTCTGCCGGCCTCATTGAACTACTGGCACCAGGTACTATTAGATACTAGAGATAGAGAGAGAGAAGTAGAGACAAGAAGAGAAGGATAGAGAGGTTCACAGTTACCTAGTAGTCCGTCTGTTTGTCTGTCTGTCTGTGTGTGTATGTATGTAATGTGTTTGTCTGTGTGTCTCAGGAGGGCCATGGTGCGGTGCGGGCGGCGGGGCGCGGCGGCCCGTCCGGAGGCAGCATGGCGGTGAGCTGCTCCGAGGTGATGTACGGCGCCTACTACCCCTACCTGTACGGCCGCGGCGCCGCGCGCTCCTTCCACCACGCGCCGCACTTCCAGTACGACCGGGTCGGTATACACACGCACGCACACACACACACGCACACACACACACACACACACACACACGCGCACACACACACACACGCACACACACACACACACGCGGACACCTTCCACCTGGAGGCGAGGCCCTGGAGACCAGTCCCCAGCCGCGTGTCGTATATGTATATGTATGTGTAGTGTAGCTCGGTGTGGCGGCGGTCAGTTTTTTCGCTGAGGTCTCCTTAAGGTGAGTGCAGTCCACGAGGAGGACACTCACGGCCGGCTCACGGCTCGAGGCTCGCGACCGGTTACTGTGTAGGACCCTTCCTGGGATCCTAATTGCTCGTTCCTTATAAAACTATTCACACCTAGCCGGAGCTGTTTATTAACTATATGTAGGAGGGTGTCGCTACTCACTCACGACCTGCTGATCTGCTGACCTGTAACGATAAAGCTCAGTCTTTGTCCGACTTGAGATATATGGAAATTGAAAATTAAATTATAGTGAATATTGCAGCCTGCACGTGGTCGGGTGCAGGGTGCAGGGTGCAGGGAGTGTGTTTGTTACACCGGCCTCAGTCCGTGGCGGTCGTCGTCAGTGCCTGTAACCCTGGCACCGTCCTCCGTCCATTTGTTATATATATTATATTGACCTACAACAGTAACAGCTCCGTCCGCGTGGCGCCAGTCACTCCTCGCCTCACTGTTCGTACGAGCCACGTATATAATGTTATCATTAGTGTCTCTGTCCTGGTCATCCATCTACCCACTATGCATGTAGTCACACCGAGGGTACATCATGTGTGTGTGTGAGTGATGCTCGTCAGCACATCATATAAACGACCAGCTCCAGTAAGTCAGCTCCTGACACTTGTAACATTCTTCTGTATGTAATGTTTAGTTCTGTATCAGTTCTCGTGTTGTCGTGCCGTTTGTTCCAGGTGGCCGTCCTTCTGTGTGTGTGTGTGTGTCTGTGTCGTTACACTATAACTCCACGTCGTCGTCTGTCAATGTTGACACGGAACTGGTTTCCCTACATATATAATAGTACTTAGTTCAGTACGTGAGTGTTATCGTGTTGTAATCAGAGCCCGCGGCCGGCAGCTGGTGCCGCGACCAGCTCCTCGTGTAATGAGTAGCTTCATTTGTTACATTAATATGTTACACGTGATTATAATGTGTTGTGTTGAAGCGGCTCGCGTCACGTCGGGGCCCGATACCTGTCTCACACGGTTATGGTTAATATATACCTACCTATATATTTTTTAATCTTTTCTTGTCAGTGAGTATATGTCTGTACATGTGTGAGTGTGTATGTGTATGTGTGTGTGTACGTGTAACAGTCCACAGTGTTCATGAATCAACATTTTCCCGCGCTCCTATAAATATGTAGTTGACATTAATGAGAGCAGGGCCGGCTCGCTCTCACGAAAACAGGAAGTAAGCGACACGCAGCGTTACAGGGACGTGACCACGGGACGGTGGCAGGGCTGCCAGGGACATTAGGAATAGGGGGAGGGGGGTGGGGGGTTGTACTCAGTAATGATAAGAGATACCACACAAGAAATAAATAATAATAAAATATGTAATATTAAAAATTTTATTGTTTAAATCAGTTTGTACAGTAATAGTTAACAACAGGAATTTTGAAGTAGGTTTAACCTGTATCACAAAATACCCGCTCCTCCTCCTGGATATAGGTACATATATCGAAACAGACAATTACAAACTAACAAATATTAAACTTATTTTTAAGATTAAAAATGGAAATGGAAAACATTTTACATGTGTGTGTGTGTGTGTTAGTGTGGGTGTGTATTATATAATTTCATTATTATACCTATTTACTTATTATTATTAGTTTTTTTATTATTTTTTTTTATTTTTATTAATTAATATGAATAATTATATTAATATTATTATTCTTACGTTTGTACAGCTAACAATTCTTCAGTAGCATGATAGTCTAAAGTATAATGCCAATAAGTTAAAGTTTGTTTACACTGATGATATTAAAGGTCATAAATGTTAATAATCATATTTATTTTATTATAAAGGAAGGAAGACTGTTTGTTGTATTGTCTGTTAGCAAATTGTGTGTTGCGATGTTGTAAATTAATTACTGCATGATTTCGTCTTCTATTCTTGTTTGGTTTATTATATATTGTTGACTTATGAACTCTTAACACAGTTTGTAGAACGTAAAGTTGTCTGATTGTTAATATTTTGGTTGTTGAATATAGATTATATGTTGCGCATCCATACGTTTTAAAGAACATTACTTTTAATAATGTTCTGTGGGCTCTTTCTAAGTGAATAAGTTGTGTTTTGCATGAACCTCCCCACACCGGGATACAATACGTAACAATTGACCGTCCGAGAGCCAAGTAAACTGATTTTAACAGATCGGGTTGTAGAACGTGACGGAGTTTTTTAAAAACCCAAATTAGATTTCTTGTCCTTTTTATTAAATTATCTATTTGTTTATACCAATTGAGATGTTGATCAATTATAACACCTAAATATGTATTTATATTCTGTTACTCTTTCGATGTCTAGACAACTACAGTTATTATATATGGATAGGAGCATGTATGGTATTTTACTTGAAAGTTTTGTGGGGGTTGGGATGGTTTTCTAATCGTAAAAGATAGGTACTTAGTTTTAGTCACATTCAAAGTTAGTAAATGTTGATTTAACCACATTTGTTGTTCCTTCAGCTAAATTTTTACCAATTTTTGAAAAGTAATCATTGATACTATCTAATGATTCACCAATTAAAGATTTTATTTTTAATAGTTCTGTACAGGCTTGATTTTTTTTAGTAATGTAAGCAATGGATTTAACATTTTTCCACATTTCCTTTGGATTTCTAATAGATTTTTTAAGTTGCGCGCGCTCAAAGTTACGTTTTACTTTTTTTAACAGATCATTACCAAAATTTCTGTAGAGTTTGTAAGTTATTTGGAGTATGTTGTCATTTGGGTTCTTTTTAAGTTTATATTGCATTTTATTTCTGTTCTTAATACATTTAAGTAATCCAGGAGCTATCCATGGTTTTATAATTCTTTTATTTGTAGGAATTTTAGTAGTAATTGTATTATTTTGAATAACTGAAGTAAGTACATTTAATAACTTATCAGCAATTTCATTAGGGAAATTTTGGTTTCATTTCATAAAGATCATTTCATTTCATTTCATTTCATAAAGAAAGTAATCATCATTTCATTTCATAAAGAAAGTAATGGATACATATTACAATTCTCTAGTTGTTTCAAGGCTGCATCGACATTTAAGTTTGAAACGAATCTAGCACAATTATTTTTAATCATAGGCATTGATGTTAGGCATATAACCACACTCAGATGATCAGTTACAGATGTGTTTAATACCATTACAGCGATATTTATATATGAAACACTTGAAAGACATCGACTTGGATTGTAACCACACCGGGACAGAGAGACGGAGACACGTAGGAGAAGGTCTGATGATGTGATGAAGGGAACGACTTACTGATCGATAAATACATACATAAACACTGGCCGTACACACATATATGTACATACATACATTAAGACGATAGGTACATAAGGTTAGTGAGCGAGCGGTCGGGGGCCGCCGGCCAGCCTTATAAGGCGGTGTGGACCAAGGACAATCTGAACTCATACAGCGACTAATGACGATATAAACGTGCATTATTTATAATAATAACGAGACACGAGGAACATATACAGACACACGAACAGACTGACACCACCATATACAACGTGTAACGTAATTAACGCACACCCTCAAATACCCCAATGCGTATATAATGATATAAACGCAATGCATACACCAAATATTATTTATATGTGCGTTTGATTTTTTTATTTGTGAAATTAGTTATCCCAATTTCGTGCAAATAATATGGTCCGCTATTCAGCGACACTCTGTACTCGCCGCGCCCGCGCCCCTCTCTCCGAGTGCCGTCCGACAATAATAAGAAGTAGGTAATAATAAGTACACGAAATAACTACATTATGATTTATGATTTTTCTTTCCATCACACTTTTCAAGCTTTAGATTGTTGACATTGAATTTTCTTTTTAATGTGAAGCCAATATTTTATAATTACTGATTTGTTAAATAAAATTTGTAAATAAGAATTATTAAACAGCTGATAACGCGTGATTTGAATAGACACCACAATACCTACGACAAAGTTAACACAGTCGGCCTGTTTAAATGGTGTGTATCAAAATATTTACAATAATTTAAAGATCATAAACAAACTTACAGTTTAATTTGCACTCGCACAGCGTTGTCGATTTAAAACATTTTCAAAATGTCCACCGCCTTGTTTAATGCACTTTAATGACCGTTTTCGCAATTGTGGTTTTATTTTAGATAATACTGCAATGTCACTTTTCACTTATACAAAGGCGGTTATTATCTTATTTTTTAGTTCCTCGGCACTTGTTATCTCTGTGTTATAAACTAGCGATTTAATTCGCCCCCACAAAACAAAGTAGAGTCGCGTCAAATCAGCTGATCTAGGAGGTCAATGGACACGTGCGTAGGTACTTGATGTATTGAATGTTAGTGTACCGAAACGACACAGTGAAATGCGCGACTAAGATTTTATTTGCTCTTTACACTTGACCTCTTTTCGATAAGGTGGACGCGGCGTAACTAACCCAAAACACATTTTGTTGACTTCGATGTTTAGTTATTATTACTCTGATTCCCGGAATTATGCCTGCCGTCTCGCTCTATTGTAATGTTATTAAGCCGAAGAAAGAAGGAGAAAGTAATAATTTTTGTATTACGCGGCTTTCTTATATGCACTGTAGTGACCTTGCTGTGTGCCGGTTGTCGCTATGGTGTTGTGTGCGTAGTTATTATTAAATACTATTTTAGCCTTGAAATAAATATTTCATTTTAAAAATCTTAATACCCTGACTTTCTATCCATTTTCGTTTCCATTAATTTTCGTCTCTATGAAGTGTTTAGATAACTGTGTGTAGGGTGACTATAATTTACATAGTTCTATCTAAATTTGAGAAAAAAAATGACCTACATAAAAAACTATCAAAATCGATCCAGTATCCGATTCTGATCAAACTACTTTCAGGGTGTGCGTTAATTATGTTACACGTTGTATATAGAGATATACATCGTAATGATCATGATGTGGAGCGCCTGTTAGAAGCCATAGGAGATGAAGTGTTGGTATGGAGGGGTATGTGTGGTGAGCGGGGAGGAGTAGGAATGATAATGTGATGATCTTATACAAAAACTATTTTAATATACTTATAGGTAGGTGTACTGAGATAACAATGAGACTTACATTACCTGTATACTGATTCTTCATTTTAAATGGTCGCTAGAGTAGAGTACATTAAGACGTACAAGGAGTCCTTATCTGGAGCTGGCGTGTGATGAGGTTCCATAAGCGAGGCCGAGAGCGGAGTGTTGTATTATTCAGTGTAGTCGGAGTCACTAATAATGTTATGATCATAATGAGGCCGTCCGTTAAGGCGGCGGAGGATCCGTCTCCACTCGCACCGCTCATTATAAATTATAACTAATATTAATTTATCCGTGACGGAAGACATTACGTCCTTATCTTTTATTATGAACCTCGGCTGACTTAATAACGTTTAAAACAACTTGTGTATAATGGAGACTGTCATGTGACATGTTGTATGACATGTAACACACACACACACACTCACCCTGTCTCCGGGTGGTGTCTGTTGTAGTCACCTCATCAACAGTGACCGCCGGTCTGTTGAGTCAGTAGGTACGTGTGACTCACCTGGTATAGTTTCGTTGTGATCTCTTTTGTCCCGTCATATTAAAAACAGTTTTGTTACCTTTGAGAATGTTCACCTAAAGGTCTCGTTCAACAAGTGTAGTGTCACTACTCTACTGACTTTGAATGTTATTCTTAATGTTTGATTCACGAGGAGCTGCCCCGACACAGCTTCTCATATGTCACAAGAAGCAGTTCCATCATCAATATAATTCATTGATTGTCCCCTGTGTGGAGGAGACGAGTAGTGTGAGGAGTGTGGAACATCTCTGTGGGTGTAGTCCCTGTGAGCTCCTTCTGTATATAGTCCCCCTCGTTCTTATCAGTCAGTGATCGTGTCTGTGTGTCGTCTCACATGTTCGTCGGTCGTCGTGTCTCTCCAGCAGGTATCGTTTCCTCAGTGTCTCCTCGTGTAGACGTCTCCAGGCTCGTGAGTGTTTCTCTTCCCTCACGTGTTCTATATCTCCGGGTCCTCTTCATGTTCGGTCGTTTATATTGTCTTCAGTAGTATCATCATCATTAGTTCGTGTTGTTTCGTTAACAATTTGTTTTAATTTATTAAGTTCATGTATAGACTATGTACAACTGGTAATATAATATATTTTACTTAGGATCTATGAGCTGTGGTTGTAGAGGAGACGTCTCCGTCATCATACCGCTCATATTAATACTAGAACACCATGTTGTAGGAACAATAACTTATAATAATTGAGGTCGGGGTCTGGTTGTAAATTTAAATAACCACATTTCTTACAAAACAAATGTAACTAAAGTGTGACTACAACTTTTTACTCCATATGTCTGGTTTGTTCCTACTTACCTTTATCTGATATTTCTAGATATATTTCGACTTTGAATTACACCTAGAGGATATTCTTCTTCTTCCTGGCAATTTCCCAGCTTTAGCCAGGGTCTGCCAGCTAGAGCATATTATAAGGATATAAAATTAGACTCTATTTATTACACTAAGTACATATTAAAAGACTTTAAAAACTAGCAAGTTCTCAACTCAGACTGTGTTTGTATCGTTTATAACTGGCTCTGATTTAGGCTTATTATTATCATTCTGTAACAGTCAGTATTACCATCGAGTCAGGGTCTGATGAAGAGCTTCTCCGGGTATAGAAGGAACATCACAGGAGGAGATGTGTCTCAACTGTCAAGGAGGATTTAACATTATTAAATATACGGCTCGTTTTATTTAAGATCAATCTGGGTAGCGGCGTCGTTGAGACAGGTTCCTCCAGAGGAGCCCGGCCTCATGAATATTAACCTCTCAGCCGAGTGATATCAACCGAGCGTGTGTCACGTGTGTCTAATAAACATCAGCGAGTTCATTCATTGTATGTTATCTTTGAATGTCTATTTAATAACCATGTGTATATGTTGAGGACCCCGGCGCTGTCTGTGTCACACCAACAAACACTACGATACAATCAGTCGGGGTTGTAGTATGAGCTACCTTCACACACTATATATATGTACACTAATGTTATAACAAACGTCCAGTCTGTTTATACTCTGTAATATCAACATGTATGTAACATACACGACTTCATATATTAATGTCTTTTTATTTCGTCCGCGTGTCTGTTTTTTGTTCCATCTTACATATCTCCGAAATTACTTTTATTGACAGATAGTTGATGTGAAAAAAATCGCTTAAAATACATACTTACATTTATTGGTATTAGTATAGATTGTTAAACATTTGTCAAAACATCGCGCATACAAAGTTGCAAAACAGAGCGAGTATAATAAAAAAAGGAATAAAGTTGACATCAATAGATACAGTGTGTGTGTGTGTGTATTTGTGTGTGTGTGTGTGTGTGCATGTATGTAGGTACTCGTATGTATGGGTGTGGACACACGTTTAGTACGTTTGATAATAAAACTAATATTTTTTGGATTTACTATGCGTTTATAATTGGTGGCAGATGATAAATAAAGAGGCCAACTCATAGACATCCACACCTCGTCTGTTTGTGGTCTCGGTCGCTGAACAGTAACTGAAACCTTGGGACTGTGTAGAGTTTAGAATAATATATATATAACGCACTGTCCGGTCCGGTCCGAATTATGTTAATTTTATTTAATACGGTCCGAATTATGTTAATTTTATTTCAGTGAATACTCGTGGAAGTCTTAGATTTCATTTTGTTTGATTTTATTCTGTTAACGGAAGACGGAGAGGGTTGTTGGCCAACGTGTGTTGTGTGTGGAGGAGTGACTGATGTGTTGAATGTATGGAGGAAGACAGAGAGAAAGAGGTTCTTATAGATGTGTTGTTACATACAACAGGCTGTAATGAAACTGTCTGAGTGAAGTCACTTCAAGGCACTTGAAGGCTTCTGTTGCTGTTGTCACACGAAGAATACAAGTTAACGTTTATGTCATTGACAGTTGAACGTGCAGAGTGCCGGCAATGCGGGAGAGTACGGCGGTAGCGGGTCGGGCTCCGCCCCCGGCGCGGCCGCCCTCAGCTCGGGCTCCGCGTCGTCGGGGGCGCAGTCCCCGGGCTCGCCCCTGCCGCAGCACGCGCACGGCCACGTGCCGAGCCACGCGCACCTCGCGCACGCTCACTCCCTGCCGCCGCAGCACCACTCGCCTCGCCTGCGGACCAAGGAGGAGGACCTGTCCGCTCACGGCCGGGCCAGCGCCGACGGTACGCGCCGTCCCTCACACGTGTGTCTATGTGTGTGTCTGTGTGTATATATATATATAATGTGTGTGTGTGTGTGCAGGCGGCGGTTCCTCCGAGTCGGAGGGCGACAGCGGGGGCGGCGGGGTGCGGGGCCGCGCGCAGTACGTCAGCGCCAACTGCGTGGTGTTCACTCACTACTCGGGGGACGTGGCGGCCGTGGTGGACGACCACTTCACACGGGCGCTGTCCCTCGACAAACAGAAAGGTACCACCACCGCCACCTACATAGAGAACATGTTACAACACTCTAAAACGATATATACGACTTCGCGAGTATCATAGTGAATGTAATTTTAATTCGGTTCTATCATTCTTGTGACCTGTGAGGTTATGAACCGCGTCGAAGTTTTCTTAATATGAAAATTTTATATTCAGTAAAAACCGGATCCACTTCAGACTGTTGTAGGTGTTGTCATGTATCTTTTAAATCATCTTATATACAGGGTGACTGGTGAATTACTATCGATACTTGAGGACGTGATATTTGACAATCATATATGACAAAATAAAAATTAATATAACATAAATATTAATAAACTTCTAAGTAAAGTTAACCAAAAGTTATGTAATTAATTACGCATCGTGTGAACACTCTACAGATAAGGTATACACACACACACACATACGCGTGGGGCGGCGTGGTGTTGTATCAGCTCGCCGCCGCACGCGTCCACACTTGGAACACTTGGAACGTGTCAACACTTTATTTATTTATACGGAAATTTTGTCAAAAATGAAGTACCTATTTTTTTACATAATTCGAATGAGAATCATGTATCGAGTATTCTCCTTAAATATTGATAGTAATTCACCAGTCACCCTGTATATATTTCCATGCCACAATGTTAGTTACCACCTACTCTTCCAAAACGGCTGTAATGATTTTTACGAAGTTTATTATTCATATTCAGTAGGTCTGAGAATCAGCTATATATTTTTCATACCCCTAAGTGGTGATTTTTATGAATTTTGGACCATTTTTTTGTGTTTTTTTTTTTATAATGTGGCATTAAAAAGTAGATAAAGACGACCCTAAGTTTTTACCTTTTAACCACCAACCCCTATTTTTTATATGGCAAAACAACGTTTGAAGTGTCAGCTAGTATTCATATGTATGTATTTATCAACTTATGAACATATATGTACTTTTATCTTCTATACACCTGTAAGTACAGTGAGTGAGTCCCTCTCTGTGACACTGGTGTCATCGTCACTCCTCTCAGACACCAGTGTCTCGTGTTTCCATCACCAGCTTCGTCCGTCGCTCTTCCCTCTTCATCCCTGTTTTTTTATAAAGAGTTTTTCATCTATAACCGACTCTGCCACAGCTCGTATGAAGCATTTCTCGAGTAAACACTTCTCATATTATATTTTATTTTTACACAAACATACTTTACTTGTGTGTGACGACTGGCGACAGCAGAGCTTACAAACTAAGGACATACATACAAACGTACAGGTACAGTATGATAGTGGACTAGTAGTAGTAATGATAGTGGACTGGCTGTAGGTGACCTCCGACCTCCGACCTCCGAGCCTCTCATTGAAGTAGGGCCGTGTGACGTCACTGGCAGCGTCCCACACAGACCGGTGATGACCTCAAAGACTGAATCATGTTTGATATCTCAATGAACTTATAACAATG
Source organism: Danaus chrysippus (assembly GCA_916720795.1). Classification (NCBI taxonomy): domain Eukaryota; kingdom Metazoa; phylum Arthropoda; class Insecta; order Lepidoptera; family Nymphalidae; genus Danaus; species Danaus chrysippus. The sequence continues at coordinate 11,979,981 of CAKASE010000045.1, read as the reverse complement.
TTAGTTATGAGTGTCCGGTGTCCACATACATGTGTTGTTCTCATGAACTCGTCACGTGGACGTGTTTGTTGTCACTATCACCTCACCTCCTCCCTGGACCTATCTGTACCTGTCATCTGTAATCAACACTCCATACACCGACCTCTTTCAATGTTTTCAATATATCGCTACACATACCTACAATATAATATACCCTCGAGCTATGAATGTCCTCAGAGTGTGTATACAAAACCTCGGGCAGGTTGAAGCTCGATCCTGGTAACCTCGCTGACTGATGGAGCTCCATCAAGTAGTACGAGGTACACATGTGTGAGTGTGTGTGTGTGTGTATGTGCGTGTGTGTGTGTGTGTGTCGCGTTTCCCGGTATGAGGTCCATCCCCGCTGTTCCAGGATGTGTTAATGTCCAGTCGACTCGTTCCTTAACGACCGTCCGATCCCGATACCGCGAACCGTCAGCAAAAACCCGCGCTGTACTTCGTAGAACGTCCGCGACGCGCTCCGCAGAGACCCGACTCGCTAGATACATCGCTCGCCTTAATTAAACTGCATTCATTGCGGGAAGCGAAACCCTCCGACCCACCCCCCGCCCCCCTCACCCCTCATTAATCATCAAGTGATACCGCGGCAGTGGTGTGAGGGGCGACACTAGTCCTCTGTCCGCCGCCGGGCTCGTTTCATTTATGTTAATGTTTGATGAGGAGCGTGTTACAGTAAGTAGTGTGTCCTCACGGGGCGCCTCGCCACCAGCCCCGCTCCTGACGCGGACCACGATGATAATATATAATGATATCTGACACAAACACACGGACACCGACCACAGGCGGGACGTGACAGATACTGACAGGGTTCAGAGTATGACAAACAGACGAGATAACATGTCATTAATTTAACGTATTATAATAGTAATTCAGTATAGGTGATAGATGGGTGTGTGTGTGTGTGTGTCTGTGTGTGTGTGTGGACCGGTTGGAGGGCGACGCGAAAAATTGTGCCAAATGGAAGAGAGCAGTTAGAGATAGTTTAGCGAGGGACCGAGGGTCCGAGGCCGCGACACAAAAACGACAGCATTACGTTAATGTGGACTGACAGGAATCCCTTGAACTCTTTGAGGCGCGCCGCTCGCCGCCACGAGCTGAGAGGAGGCGGGCGAGGGTCCCCGCTGCTGCCGTCACACACGACCCCCCCTGCCCCCTCCCCGCCGCCCGCCGCCCGCTCCCCTCTCCGTGATCTCGTATCTCCTCGCGTGGTGTCAACTCGTTGTCCTCCTAATAGCCCGCCTCTGTTCCTCCCGGCCCTTTGTCGGCTCCTCGCCGCTCCTCGCCGCTCCTCGGCCCGTCGTTTCTTTTAATCTTTTTGCAGCTCGAGTCCTCTCCTCGGGCTCCGGTTCTTTACAAGTTATTTATCGACTTTTTGTAAAGATCATTAAACGCTAGACTACACCGTCCGCGCTCCACTCTCAACCATTCACACATATGTATATAATACTAGAAGACCCGGCGAACTTCGTATCGCCCTATAATCAAGAAATATCTGTTACGTTTTTTTATTTATATTTTTGGAGTTTACCCATTAAAGTCATTAATCTCCGTGTTTTGAAGTGCGACAGAATGATTGACATATTAGTTAGTTGTCAAATCTAATATAAATAAAACGTTTGTATTAACAACTACTAATAAATTAAATTAATTAAAAAAACATTGTCCAGCGGACAAAATTGTGAATCTAAAGCATTCCCAGATCCCCTTGACGCACAAAAAAAATTTCATCAAAATCGGTCCAGTCGTTTGAGTGAAGTTCAGTGACATACACACTCACAGAAGAATTATATCTATAAGATATATATTATATATGTATTATATATATTATATATGTAGGTACATATCCTCATGGTGACGTCACACAGCCCCACATCCTCCATCAAGCTGGTGCTGGTTCCAGGAGCGAGTGTCTCCTCACTCCACCGCTCCTGACACGTGATGAATATTATATAGAGAATATGTATACTCTATTGTTTCATCTAGAAACTGAGAATCAGAAAGATTCATACCTATATCATTATGAAGTGTACCTATTAATATTAATAAAACACATGTATATATAGTAAGGAGCATAAATGTATATATTTTATGTATGTATATGTATGATGAAAAACCCTGTCTGATTAAACAGTATCAGAATTTACTGACATTCTAGCCGCGACAGAAACACTTAGCTCTTTACAGACGAGAGCATAACATGACTGACTGACCGCTGACAGGAGTATATATATATATAGTAATGTGTGTGTGTGTGTGTGTAGAGGGTGTGCCGATGGCGTCCCGCAACCTGCCGGCGTCGTTCTTCAACGCGGCGGCGGCGCCCTCGTGCGGCCTGGAGCTGTACGACTACGACCCGTGGCACCAGCACTACGCGGGCTACGGGCACGCGCACCGGCACGCGGCCGAGTACCACGCGGCCGCCGCGCACCACAACATGGCGGCCGCGCAGTACGGGAACCTGCTGCTGGGCCGCGGCTCGCTGCACCACCAGTACAAGCCCGTGGAGTGGCCGCACGCCGCGCACCACGCGCACGCCGCGCACCACGCGCACCACGCTCACCACGCGCACCACGCCTCGCCGCACCTGGACCCGGCCGCCTGCTCGCCCTACTCCTACCCCGCGCCGCCAGGTCAGTCTCACTGTTCTCCAACCTTTCATCATACAACAACCCGCTCCCTCCTCTCTCCTGAGCCGACCTCGTCCTCACAGTCCCCTACTACGCTCAGTGTCGGTGTGTCTCTCTGTTCCGACACATCTAATGAACGTTCAGGTCATTCACCTGTAAAATAATCAATAGTTGTATACTGTACACACGTCGCAGGTTGGTTCTTACTAGACTGGTCAATTATATACAGATATTCAAGGTAACAATGATCCCGACTTGGATGAATGTTGATATGATTGTTCAGTTCACTATTATAAAGGAAATGTGGAAATTCCTCATCGATCCTGTACGTGCACCAAAAATAATTCTCGAGGTCAAAGATGACAAAACGAGTTTTTCGCGATTTTCAACAAAACGTTATAAAGTTAGCTCAGATAATGATTGTGCATCGGATAATTATCTATTGAAAATGTTAAAATACTTTTTTTTTAAGAGGCTCCGTTTAAGATATAACGATTCAATAAATCTACCTCCCCTCCACCAGGCCGCATGTTTGAACATTCAAACAATGAAATTTGAAAATCACTGACATATTATTTGACCTTTATTGACCTCGGTAGGTATATACCTGTCTTTACGAGCGAGTTAATCCGCGAGAGTATTGAAATTAAAAAACACCCTGATTTCAATAGACAAGGTGGCTGGAATGTTTCCAACACCTGGGATCCTGTTCTTAAAAATATAAAATCCCATGTCCGTGACCACACTGCAGAACCTCGGGACATCGTGAGTGCATTCTGCCACCATCCAGAGCGGTAATCAAGAAAATTAAGAAATCGATGGCGGTAGATATATAACAAGACCGACTGACAGACACTCACATCTCGTCTGCCCGTGATCACGGTTGATGAGAAGTAGCCGACACGTCGCACTATATAGGCCAGTGCAGATGCTTTTAAAAACAATGAAAAGTGAAAATAAATTATAGAAGAAAGAAACTCATTAGAGGGGAATATTATAAAAATTAGAGGAAAAATAATTTACGGGCGATCTGAGGTCGGGAAGGGTATGGGGGTATTTAAGGGTAAAAAACGGGTTTTCTCGATTTCCGGAAAAATTAAAAGTCCTACGGAATAATGTTATAGAGCAAAATTGTAGGTAATAAAAAGACCTAAAGCTTTAATACAAAATTTTTTTCACATAACCTCAAAATTTATGTGAAAAATGCAAAAAAACCTAGTTTTTTGTTTTTTATTTTTATCTCTTCCAAAAAACAATATTTTATCACGAAATTTGGTGAAAACTTTTCTTTTGATGTTCCAAATCTACTGTAATTTATTTGATAAGAAATATTTAATTTTTCAGTTTATTTTTAATAAATACCGAAAAATCAGTCTCATTTTCAATCGAAAAATCACCCGTCAAAATAACAGGTTTTTTCAAAAATTTGGAGTGTTTTCTATTTGTTGGAATCTCTATATTCCAATGGTGAAGAAAAAATATAAGTTTCTTACTTATAGTACCATTTTTGGATAAAATAATCATGTCTCTTTTAATGAAATGACAGTCGACATCGTTTTAAAAACGCTCTTTCTAATTTATTTTTAATTGTTATGTACTCTGGAAGTTCTCCAGATAGTCCCTCTTTTAGGTAATTTACAGAAAATTGACATTAAGCTGCTAAAACTATTAAATTATTCAAAATAAACTGAAAAAAAATATATTTCTTATCAAATAAATTACAGTAGATTTGGAACATCAAATGGAAAGTTTTCACCAAATTTTGTGACAAAATATTGTTTTTTGGGAGAGATAAAAATAAAAAACAAAAAACTAGTTTTTTTTGCATTTTTCACATGAATTTTGAGGTTATGTGAAAAAAATTTAGTATTAAAGCTTTAGGTCTTTTTATTACCTACAATTTTGCTCTATAACATTTTTCCGTAGGACTTTTAATGTTGCCGGAAATCGAGAAAACCCGTTTTTTTACCCTTAAATACCCACCCCCATACCCTTTCCGACCTCAGATCGCCCGTAAATTATTTTTCTTTAATTTTTATAATATTCCCCTCCTTTTCTAATGAGTTTCATTCTACTATAATTTAATTATGTTTTAAAAGCTATCGGCACTGGTCTACTATGGAAAAGCCCCATACAAGGCCGTCTCAGAACCGTTTCACGTGAAAGTCTTTGTTATGCAGTAAAACTAATTAATTAATATATGTACTCTTTATAATAAGCTTTCTTTACTATATTTCTTTAATTTTTGTTGCTAACCATAATGTATATAAAAAAGGCATCAAAGCTAACTGATGTGATTTTGCACAACACATTACTATAATTCAACGTCACGTTACTCGAATTTTTTTTATATAAATGTATAAGTATTATATATTTTTGGAATGCTTATAATCTCCTTATAACATTTCTTAAATAATATTATGTATAATAAATAAATTACAATTTTCGGGTTACTTTTTTTTAACTAGACCTTACTTTTTACCGCTGTTTACCGCTGACGAGATATTTGTTGTGTTACGATCTTTATACATTAGTTAACACAAGGAGAAAAAAAGTTCCACCTGTTCTGACACGGTGCTAAAACATATTCAAAATATATTTTTTAATAATTTTTTAAACATCAAACATTATTATTTCTATATTAAGCCTTATATTTTCACGTATGTATATTTAAAATTACAGATCATTCAGTTTTGTAATAATTGAGATACGGAGTTTTGAGACGAAACATACGCGATTTTCCCACGGTGCGGCGGGAGTATGTTCCTTTTTTACAAAAATAAACCGGTTGGTATATCCGAAAAATATTAGTTTCAATTAAATGAATAAAAGTCGTGAAAGTCTTAGGTCTCTGTGTCGTTGTTCGTGTTGTAAGGTCATAGTGTCAGTTGGCCATGCTCCTCCTCATACAACACGACGCAGACAACATCTACTGATGATGATGACACCTCCCGCCTCCGAGGTGGACGTCATATGATCATTACTAGACATTGAACTTTATGAATCTTTATATCTCAATTACGGTGACTCTCACGAAAAAAAGCATTTACTCATGTTTTATATACTTATAACTAGCTGTGGCCGCGACTTCGTCCGCCTTGAATACTTATTTTAGTCATTATATTAATTTTTACTAACAACCTCATCAGCTTTTTAAACTATAACTGTTGTCCGCGACTTCGTTCGCCTCAATTCCTGTTAGTATTTTAGAGAAATTAGTATTTGAGTGTTTAAAACAACATAATTGAACTTGATGCGGCGCCTGTGAGTTATATATCGGAGTTATTTTAAAATATTTAGGGTATATAGATTAAGATGTTCATTGAAACTAAGTTAATTTTGTCCTTAATAAAATACTATTAATACACAACACATTTATTTGTATAAACATTAGGTAATAGGTATTATGTTGATACAACTCTAACTAATTATTGCTAACAATGCATTAATTTCGATCAAACTTTATTATAATAAAAACGGTGCTAGTGAATTAATCTTAAACGATAGTCACATACATACCTACATACCGTCGCGGACATTGTTTTAGATCATTTCAAGAGAAATAATTGTTTGTTATCTTAAATTGTTTTCGTAGCGCACAACAATAATTTTCTCCGTTTATTTTCCACATTTTCCATTGTTCCTTCGCTCCTATCAGTAGCAGCGTGATGTTATTTAATCTAAAACCTTCTTCGATAACTGGTTCATTCAACACAAAAAGAATTCTTCAGTTTGAACCCGTGGTAGGTACCTAGGTACGTGAGATTTACAATTTTACATAAACAAACAAACTCTTCAGCTTTATAATATTAGTAGGTATATATAATAATTATTTGATCTTTAATCATTGTCTGAACTAAATTTATGATAAAACTTATCGTTTTGCTTAAAATCGCCAAAAACTTGTTTTTGTCATCTTTGACCTCGAAATTATTTTTTTTTTACACGTCGCATCGATGAGAGCTTTTCACATTATCTTTATAATAGGGAAACTTTATACATATAAGTGTATAATCATTGCAACATTCAGCCAGGTCGGGGTCATTGTAAGTTCACCCATATCGTTTAGTGTTAGGTATTTGTCCATAGTATACAGTTTACAGTGATGAGGTGGTGACAGGAGACACGACATACGTACATGTTACTAACAATATAATATACTACTTACATATAGCTATTAGTTCCTAATAATATACCTATATGTATGCTATGTTATAATCTGTACAATATAGTCAGTCGTGGTCCGGCCACAATCACACTGCGTTCTTAATAGAACCTACTTCGAAGGCAGCCCTACTACTCATATGTAGTAGGTACTTAGGTTCTGTTCAAATAGTGTTTGATAGGGAGAGGAGCTTGGACGGATGAGGTGACCGTTTACCGCGCGTCTGTTAAGTTGGAAAGGTTAATTCGACAGAATTTCTCGTTTATATATTATTATTAAGAACACTGTTAACTGTTAATGAAGATATCAGTGTAACATATGTACGTGTGATACAGTCACGGTGACATATACATAAGATAATAAGTAATCTATATATATAAAAGAAAGTCGTGTTAGTGACTCCACTTATAACCCAAGAACGGCTGAATCGATTTAGCTGAAAATTGGCAGGGAGGTAGTTTAGAGCCAGGAAATTGCAATAGGATACTTTTTATCCCGTTCGACAGCATTCCCGTGGGAATGCTGTCGAACGTCAACGAAATGCTGACATGAAACGTCAGTCACTATAAAACGTGGAATAACACAATTGACAGCTATGCAATTGACGTATAATGACAGATATGTAATGACGTATGGATGACAATTAGATATTTGTAAGAAATCTACTATATAAAAATAAAAATATTTAGGTATTGTGTTTGTAGTTTGAACTCTTAAAACCATTTAGTATTTGCGGGATAAATTTAGAAAATCATTGTTTTTCACATGGGCAGTTATATTTTGCGTGTTCACGAGTTTGGAAACCGTACGCTTTATTTGTGTTAAAGTTAGACCAAAAAACAAAAAATGTGGTTTACAAAGGAGCACTTCAATGAAACGGATAATTTGCGGACACGTATAACGCTTCGATTCGGTATCTACTTTGGATTCACTTTCATTTACTTAGAGAAGTTCAACTAAATGCCACTTCATTTTTTTTAATCGAAATGAATTCATTACTGTTGTGAAATGAAATAAAAATTTTCCTTTTCAAAAATAAAACAAAAAATTCATCTTTTAATCACCAAACGAAATGTTATATAAAAGCCTTCTGGTGGCGAAACGGAGTTCGCCAGGTTTACTAGTTAAATATATGTATGAGTAAACAGATATTACGAAAAGTATTATTTTTGGTGTTTTAGTAGGTACAGATTGATTATACACAACGACACGAACAATCACACATCTCATCACATATAAGATGAATGTGATAACAGTATTGATGATAGAAAACAGAAAATAATTAATACTCAGTTAGTACTGACGAAGAAACTTAGAAAAAAAATTGAAAACTAAACGAGCCGCTAAAAAAATAGAAGATTTTACTAATATCGAAATATTGTAGGTTTTTAGCCCGTTTTTATGATATGTATAGTTCACAAAAAAAAATGACTGACTCGTCTCACGATGTGGTCGCTGTGTGTGTGTGTGTGTGTGTGTTGTAATATAAGTATACATATTTTGTGACTTTTTTTCTTATCAAATACAGCTACATACTATAACTATGCCAGTAGCCTTACGATCTAACAGGAGAATCTGAAATGAGAACAAATAGGATTGAAAGACGTCACCAGTTAGAGTTCAATTGGTGCTGTGGATGTATCTAATAAAGATTTTTTTAAAATTTTGTATTAGGTATTTTTGCCAATTCTATTATTTGTTGTTGTTGAGTGTTGTAGGAGGTAGCTGTTAAGACTACTGGCCTTGTTATACTAACAGAACTGGATATGATAAAATAACAATATTTTTTTTGATTAAAATTCATTTCTCATATCAATAGATCTAATTGATCAGTAAATGATTATTCTTATGTGTTTCTCACCGCGACTATCATGGGGGTTACGAACGTGATACTGTATATGAGTATAGTATATACAGACATACCTACATGTACATTACAATATAAGTTGAGACGGTGCTGATAATGACCAGTGAGTGAGTTACATGCACCTAGGACCAGGAGCCGGCCGACACACACGCACCGGACCTGGGAGACGGAGGGGGGGGGGGGAGGGTTGATGCTAAATTAAATTCCTCTCATCCTGTCGTGATGGATGTCCCCCGTCAGCTGTCAGCGGCGGTAGGGACCGCTGGTGACGTCATCACTCACATGTGGCACCTGGGGTTACTACAGCGGACACGGACCGTACCGGCCCGACCTGATACAATGGCGCGGAGGCGGGGCGGGGCGTGGCCCCGCGACCAATGACGGCCCGCTGACCACCGGCCGCCCGGGGGCAGGGCGCGCACAGTAAATCACACAGGCTGTCAATTAAGATCGCCGGCGTGCCTCGCCGCCCGCCCCGCCCCCCGCTGCCCCCGCCCCCCTCTAACCACTACACAACCCGCGGGTGATCTCCGTCATGACCGTGACGTCACTGACTGTGTCCTATCGCACTCACTCTCTCCACCTAAAATATATTTACATATCAATAAAGGCGTACCTACTAATAAAGAAGTATTCTAATATACCTACAATAAGAGATGTAGTGAGATACATAACATGTAGTGAGGTGGAGGGGGTGGGGGGTGGGGGGAGACTACGGAACAACACGAGGGATGGATGACAGGCGTCAGATGAGACAGGAGACTGTTACAGGACACCCTCGTGACAAACTGAACTTACTTAACATTGGAGAAAAAATAATTAAATACACTTCGTGACCTCTCTCTCTCTAGAGGGACTAGAGAGAGAGAGGTCACCAACCGAACCAATTCTTTATGTCGACACGCTACTCATATTAAGGTCTCAAACTACACGTGACAGAGAGCTCGCTGAACATTGATTGAGTTCAATACATGAGACAAGGAACACGACAACAAACAGAGAGGGATTGATGAGTGGGGGGAGAGACATGTACCTACAGAAATACAGAACTTAGAAGAGTCAATGAGAGAGGGCAGGGGGAGAGATGTAGTCTGATATATAGAGAGAGAACAAGAGGACTGGGAGGACGACACCGACAAGGACAGAGAGAGACGATGACTAGGAGAGACAGAGATAGTAAGAGTTGATACGACATGGAACCAACAGGATAACTAACTTAGATTATTATGTAACACTTACAATGTACGGAACGGACAACAACTTACACATATACTTCGTCCACACTGATGTCTCCGGGGCCATCGATGTTGTAGATCATTCAGTAGTCAGTGATGAGCTCCACGACCACTACCTCCCGAGCACCTATAGGTATACAACTGACCCTGTTGAATTAGTATACTTCATATGTGTCCAACCGTGTGCTGTTGACATCAATGGTTATGTATCAGACAGACATACTGCCTCCTCCGGTGTGACTCGAGGATCACATTGGGTGCGAGTTCTACTGTTTCTCCATTTAATCAGTTAATTTGAATGTGTTTAAGTTTTGTTATGATTACAATGATGACTATTAAATTCAATTATTATATTGTTTGTATCACGTGTCGTATAAATGTTGAGCTCCTTACTGTTGTTGTGTTGTGGTCAATGTTATGTATTGATGAACATTTAAATAAACAAATGAATTTTAAACAAAACTGACTTACATACATTACTGAAATATAGAAGAACCAACAGAGGTTGAGGAAGACGGGTGATGGAAACAAACTGACGGGCTGGAGGGAGGGTCTGTGATACTGAGGGAAGATACCTACTATATGAATGAGTTAGACAGACCTCGCAATATGTTGCTCATTTATTTTGGGAAATAAAAATGGTCATAGCAAGGAGAGGAGACGTGACACATTCAGGACGAGTAGAGACCTACCGAGGAGAAGACATACACAGACGTGAGCTTAGAATGAGGAGGAGATATGATGATGCTGTGAATACGGTACATATTGTACAGGTCATGTATGTTATTGAAGCGACGCGACGTGCTCATCAGAGACACACCTTCTCTGGATTTTCTTTTATCTTTATCCTTTAATGGTGCTCGTCTAGAACACGTTGCTGGAGTGAGCTAAGATGAGAAAAAGAAACGACTGAAGAGGGAGCGAGACGGACATAGAGCATCAGAGAGAGATGGAAGACGTGGAAGACGAGGAGATGAGTGGACGAGAGGAGTGACCACAAACAATAACTATCAAATATGTAATTCATAAAATATAAAAAACAATGAAGCATTAAATATGCATAAGTCTTATTCAACGTGTACCGCAAGTGATGCTGTATACTGAACTCATCGAACTCCTTGCATTTATAATGTCCCAGTATATACATATATACAGGGTGACTGGTGAATTACTATCGATACTTGAGGACGTTATATTTGACGATCATATATGACAAAATAAAAATTAATATAACATAATTATTAATAAACTTCTAAGTAAAGTTAACCAAAAGTTATGTAATTAATTACGCATCGTGTGAACACCCTACAGATTAGGTATACACACACACACACACACACACACGCGTGCGGCGTCGCGGTGTTGTATCAGCACGCGTCCACACTTGGAACACTTGGAACGTGTCCACACTTTATTTATTTATACGGAAATTTGGTCAAAAATTAAGTACCTATTTTTTTGTTTTGTGTTTAATGTGAGCATCAATGTTATCGTGGTGGCCACAGTCTGTTAGGTCGACTTCCCCGTCCTTTAACCTCTACCACAAGCCAGTTCCCCTCACCCCACCTCACTCCTGACCCACACACTGTATACACATTATATTTGTATAAGTCCAGCGAGTGGAGAATGTCCAGGATAACAATACTTACTATTTCTATGGAATATATACCTAATAGGTATATAATATGTAGACTCAAACTTTTGTAAATAAGTTCAACCAATACATTTTTTGTTTAAACTTATATTTCAAATCATTTCATATGACAGATCATTTATACATAATCTCACAAACCACATTCCTGTATCGTATAGTTGTCTAATGTGTGTGTCTGTCGTGGCAGGTCTGGAGCCGCAGGTGCAGGACACCTCCAAGGACCTGTACTGGTTCTGATCCGCTCGAGCCTCCTCCACACACGCGCGGAGCTACAGCTGTGATACACGCTGACCGACCAGCACACGTGACCCCCGCACACTCACACGGAACAGGGGGAGAGGGGTCACCAGCACACCACACCGTTGGATGTGATCTGTGAACATTACGTGTGGCGAACATTGACACGGGGTTGTTATACAGTTACTGCTCACACACACACACACACACACACACACACACACACACACACACACCCTCAACAACACACATTATGACTCGCGAGCCAGTTCTCTTCCCCGGCGGCTGCTTGTATCTCTGTCTGTAAATATTAATGTAGTCTTCTGTTTATTCTTTTATTATAACAAATGAGTATTTTTGTTTTGAATATAAATCGTCTGTGATACTTTCGTTCGAGTGATCGTAGAGGACACAACAAACATACACACACACACACACATGTACACACACACGTACACACACACGTACACACACATGTAGTATAGCAAGTGTAGGAACCTCTAGATATAATAAGATAGATGTTAAGAAGATTGTGTTGTATGAGACGGAGCACGTCTCGAGGTAGCCTAACAGATGTACATAGTTAGTGTAATGTAATAGAGTAACGAGTGACTGTGACTGAGTGAGTGAGTGAGTGACTGAGTGAGTGAGTGAGTGTATCGATGATCTGTAAACGCGTCACTAGAGCCGATACTATACATATGATGATAATGATTGTATCTGTGCAATATGTTCCTCTCCACCTGCCGCGGCTCAGTCTCCGGCTGGAGGTGTTCATGATGTATACTGTATTGTGTCCGTAGAGCCGGATGTAACGTACATATTGTAGCGAGTGAGAGACGAGCCACCAACAACAATAAACATGTTACAAACATTATCTATTACGACTTTTATTTACTACCTCCTCCTCCACCTTCACAGTTAGCTGCTGACACCCGGAGCGCTAGGAGTAGTCTGTGTCGCGTGTCGTTTGTCGTGTGTGTCGCGTGTCGCGCCTCTTCGTTATTTCAGGAGCATGTAAATCACGTCGCGGTGAAGAAACAAACAATAGAAGCCATTATCTGAGCGAGGGACGACACAAATAGAGACGTTAGTGGCGGCCCTCGGAGACTGGCGGCGGCGGCTCGGAGACGATTGTTACGGGTTACTAATAAATAAATAAAAGTTAATGTAAACACACCATCACCGGGGACGTATTAGACTTGGCCGGGGGTTTGAGGAGTTAATGGAGAGACGACACGAGGGGGGCCGGGGGGGGGGGGGGGTTCGTTAGAGACGGCACAGAGAGCGTCCCGGCAGATCTAATTTGTTTTAAATGAGTCGTGAGACAGCGGCTCATTAGTATGCAGGGACAATAAAAGTGTCTTCATCACGACCACGGGCCCGGGACTGGGAGGGGGACGGGACGGGGCAGGGGGGGGTGTCTGATTTAACTTCGTCCCGATTAGTGTTTATAAATGTAACGGACGGTTAACACAGACGGACAGAGTTGGATCATGTAACAATGAGCTGCTCGTACACGATACACGCGGTGTACTTCATGAACCGACCTGACGACCACACACGGGGATCAATTATTGTACACATTGATACGACACATCGGTCACGAGCTGATAACGAATGATAACACTATCAGTATGAACTGATAACACGACCGAGGTGAGCCGGTGAATGTGTGTGTGTGTGTGTAGATCTGAAACATGCTCCGTTTACAATATTGAATTGATAATTCCCTCGACCACACTCCTCTCATCTGAATAGGTTCTTATTTGTATAGCAATAGAGTTCATATCAGAACAGTAAGTGTTGTAGCGCGCCAGACGCGCAGGCGACGAATACTAATGATGACACTACAGCTCCAGGCTTTCGATATCAGAATACTAACATGATTTAAACAATATACTCAAACTCAAACTCAAATTACTTTATTCAATATACATAGAAGCATTACACTTTCTTATTGATGGTCACTTGAGACACTACCACCGGTTCGGAAAACAAAATACCCTGACCTGAGAAGAACCGGCGAAAGAAACTCAGCGGGTTTATTTAAAATATATATTTGTCTAGTATATTATATAAACTATATAATATGAGATGAAATAGCCAGGAGGCAATCGTTTCATTCCCAAGGTGTGCTATCGATCATAAACTCATTAATTGTATAGTAACCTTTTGCACACAGGCGTTCCTTAATAATTTTTTTAAATTTAGCAACAGAGGCATTTTGAACGCTTTCTGGGATCCTGTTGTAAAACCGTATACAATAGATTATAAATAAATTATAGAATCATTTATCAAAATACTAGTATCATATTTTGAGGACTTCACAATAAACTATATTTTCATTTCACCTGATCCAGCTCGACCCCTCCTCACACACTCCTCAGGGTTAGGAGTCAAATCTATCTTAATGTATGCGAGTGAAGTCATATGGAGACACTGAGGGTTGTCTCTTTCGTTGTCGAAGAGCTTACTTAATGTATATAGCTAGCTTTGCCGCGACTTCGTCCGCGTGGAATAGTGACTTCCGGCAGATTTTTGGTTCTTCCCACATAGTTCCCGTTCTTGCGGGGTTTTCGGAATGGTCGAGTTCCCGTAGAGTTTTCAGGATAAAACCTATGTTTTTTTTATTCACAATGAAGTACTCTTAACCAACAATATATTTATTTGTTTATTTGAATAAAGATTTTATAAAATTATTTCGACCAAATTAGGTACCATAAAAAGGGTTTTTGTGAGTTAATCTTAAAAGATAGACATATACTGTCGCGGACTGTTTTTTAGATCATTAAAAGAGCTATTATTCTTTAATACATATTTTTTGTGTATCTTGAACCGTTTTCACGGCGCACGCAACGGAAGGCTTCAAAGATAAAATAATTTCTCCCGTTTTTACACATTTACCACTACTTATATCTTTGCTCCTATTGGTCGTAGCGTGATGTTATATAGCCCACAGCCTTCCTCGATAACTGGACTATCCAACACAAAGAATTATTCAATTCGAACCAGTAGTTTCGGAGATAAGCGCTTTCAAACAAACAAACAAACAAACTCTAATCAAAAATAAAACGCGAAGTAAAATCCGAAAAATATTAGTTTCATTTAAACAAACTCTTCAGCTTTATAATCTTCTATATATATAAAAATGGATCGCTGTTCCTTAGTCTCGCTAAAACTCGAGAACAGCTGAACGGATTTATCTTATCTTAGTCTTGAAATGTTCGTGGAGGTTCAGGGAAGGTATAAAAGCTGAAAGAATTGATTAATTACTGGGAAAACCATAAAAACAGCCCTTTTCTATTTCCCATACAAACGTTTTTTTTGACATTAGATTTGACAACTAACTAATATGTCAATCATTCTGTCGCATTTCAAAATACGGAGATTTATGGCTTACAGGTAAACTCCAAAAATATAAATAAAAAAACGATATAGATATTTCTGGATTATAGGGCGATACGAAGTTCGCCAGGTCTTCTAGTATTAGTATAGATATTTGAGGTTTGAAGCGACCGACCAGACTACTCAGTCGACGGTCCGTGTTCAGGTGTTAAGGTGGAAAAGAATTCTATAAAACTGTTATTGGAAAGATCGTTCACTAACAGGAGGGATCCTTCTAATAAGAGACTGAACATTGACACTTTGTAACTGTTCCTGGGAAACTTAGAATACATTCAGTAGTCAATAAGTGAACATATGTGGTCGAGGGTTCACGTTGAACATGGAGGAGGCTCGTGAGGAGTGTGGCGGGCGTTGATCTGACATTAGAGATACATTGTGTTGGATGAGAGGGACCGGGGGATGATTACAGAACATGTTAGGAAGCGAGGAATGACTTATGACATATAATGTAAACACACAGACTGACACGTTACAAGTATATGTGTGTTTATAGACACACGTCACGTGTGAGTTACAGTGATACAGTATGCACGGTGTGTGTCGCTGACTGTCCGGGTCCAGCTCCTGTGAGCGGCGCGTGTGTAACCTGACCCGGCCCGCAGACAACAAACAAACCGTCATCGGCGACGGAGCGTGACTAACGTTCGTTTTTACTCAGCTTCCCTAAACACGTCCCGCACCCCCCGGCCGGTCCACACGTGTCCTCCACCTGGCGCGTCTCCTCCCCGCTCCATCCGATGTCATTATCTCGGATCTCATTAAGAGACACCTATTTAATAAGACAGATACTTTCCTAGTAATAAATCACATGTACCCGTCCCGTCGCCTCTCGCTGTGTCTCGCCCGTGTCTCTGTCCCTGTCTCTGTTATATTATTCGTCCGCTCTATGTTTCGATCTATTCAGAGTAGTCCCGCGTCAATGACATCTCCGCAGGGTCAGCTGAGAGACCTCAACGTGTTGTGACCCTCCTCCACCCTCCTGTCATTCCATCATTAGTGGTCCTGGTCCGTGCAGCACATGTCCGTGTGTCGGGTCAGGGGGCGCGGCCGCTGAGCTTTGATGACGAGCCGCGGTTATGATTTATCACTTTACAACATGCTAATGAAGCTCCAAGGAAGCGACCCGTCACCCCCGCGCCGAGGAGACGAGCGGCGAACAGTTCACGGCTCGCGTATTATAATCAACTAGCTTTCCGCCCGCAGCTTCGCCCGCGTGGAGTTCGGTTATATCGCGTTTCCAAGAGAACGTTTCAAAAGTCTGGGATAAAAACTATCCTATGTTCTTTCTCAAGGTCAACTCTATCTCAGTACCAAATTTCATTAAAATCAGTTCAGTGGTTTAGGCGTGAAAGAGTAACAGACAGACAGACAGACAGACAGACAGACAGACAGACAGAGTTACTTTCGCATTTATAATATTAGTAGGGATGATCGGCGGTAACGAGGACCGCGAGGACGAGCAGTAATTAGTTGAGACACGCGGACACGGACCGCGGCGCGGACACTAGGGCCGAGATAGCATCAGGCGGAGGAGCACCTCACACGCGACCTTCAACCTTAAACCGCTCGGTCATAAGGTTTACATCTGTGTGTCTGAGGCGGGGACTAATAAAGATCGCGCCTCCTCTCACGCGGCTGTCTGATGATTCTCTGGATGATAATTTTCAGAAGTCTTAAAATGGTGGTCGGGAATGAGACAATAAGAGGCAGAGGAGATATGTCGCGAGAGGGGGGAGGGGGAGGGACAGTCACAGGGGGAAATATTTACATGTGACGTGTTAAAGTTTATTTATCGATGTATTGTTTATAAGCATGAGACACATAAGACGGAAAAAAAACATTATAATCAAAGTGTAAATAGATTTATAATAATAATTATTATTGCCTTCTGGAATTTGCATTCTTGTTATTTTTATGAACCATAAAATTTAATATTTGTAATTCTTTTGATAGTGAACACCTCGTCAACAGTTTCATATCTAGGTATACATTGTGTTGGTAACTAAGTTGTTGCAGATTTTTAATAGAAAATCTAAAACAATCTTTTCATGGAACTAAATAACTTTATTTTCTAATAAATTGAACATTTTGATGAATAATCTTTTACCATCTTTCAGGCCGCATCTTATCCCACGTTCATAAAACTTAAAGTTTTTATTAGCAAAAAACTGAATCAGGTGTAATTTGATATCATTGTTGAATTTATTTAAACTTTTTTACTTATTAGCAGATGAATTGCAAAAAAAAAACAAATAAACAAATCAACTAAACAGAATGCGTTTTACATTTGTACAGTTTACTAGGTTTACAAAACTAAAAATTCAACTAAAGCCGTCTATGAGGGAAATCCACAATCACTTAGTTGTCAACATATTATACTTATACATATATGTATGTATATTAATTGACTAAACTGAACTAAATACAAAATATGATAACATTGGAGACGTGAGACAGACTCCGCTGGGAGCTGTGTGACGAGTAGAGAGGAACATACACACGAGACGATACTGAACAATACATCGACATTACAATAACATGTGTATAACTTACATTGAATAAACTCGAGTCTGGGCTTAATGATTATAATAGTGATGCTTTATAACATATGAGTGAGTGTAGCTGGAACACTGACCCCACCAGCTACAACAACAGGCAGCTGCAGGCAGCACACGACACCCTCGGTGTGAGGGAGCGAGGGCGTCACGACTGACAAGATGCACTGAGTAATGGACTTGTAGACTGAGAATATATGTATTGTGAAGGAACAGTGACGGGAGAGAAAACATCAATGAAGGACATCCGAATAGACCATTAAATGTGACGTCATCGAGGATTAGAGTTACATTAGATATGTAGTGGGAGTTATATTTCTATGTGTTATTGATATAGCGATGAAAACAATGAACATGTCATTCATATGTCAATGTTAGAATTAGTGTTTTGTATCAGTTTCGTAACTGTACTCGTTGTATTGATTCAAATTTCAAAATAAAGACTGGTTTATCACAAAACTGATGCCTTTTAATTTCCGAACATCAATATGTTTTATATATTATATAAAGATAGCTTGTATCGATGATGGCTAACAAAGTCGACGTCGGGTTAAAGATTAACCAACTAGTTGAATCTCCTCATAGGGCAGTGTGAAGAGACAGGAAGTAAATGCAGAATTGAATTTGTACTCGAGTGTTGTAATATACATATAATGACAACGAACGACTGTCCTCAATGTTACTTGTGTTGTTGACTGTGTATAATGTATGTGTTCAGGACGTTTTAACATGAGCTCGGCTCACACTGCACCCCCGAGCACAGTCACCCTCACTCAGGGTGTCTTGGAAAGTATAATCATCATTGACAAATGAAATAATCTTTTCTTGCCTCTTCAGTGACCTGTGTCAATGAGGAGGCGGTGTACAGACACGCACGAAACAATTGACCACCTTACATATTATATTTTAACTTTATTTACAATGACTCAAAACCAATGATAATCATGAAGAGAGTGTGGTTGTTCTTCAGCTCTGTATATTTTTATAACGTTCATGTTACAAACAAAGGTTTCTGAAGGTTTATTTCTACCTGTGCTATTTCTTGTTCAGTTGCTTTTTCTTTAACTTTACAAGAATTTTCTTTTAAGCTCGTCGCTCTGTTTCTAAGTCGTGTTTATTAGAGGCTGTCAGTAGGTGTGTTAGGAGTGTGGTGTGTGTCCTCTGTGATGTGAGGTCCGGAGGGTGTGGGTGACGGGCCGGGGGGGTGACGGGGTGAGGGGTGAGGGGGGGCCGGTCTGTGTGCGTGTGTGTGTGTGTGTGTGTGTGTGTGTGTGTCTGTTCCGGGGGAGGGTGTGCTATAGGCGGAGTCGGCGAGTGCAATTAACTGCATAGTATAAAGTGGAGTATACACAAGGTCGCTGTTATGTGTATGTACATTGTAACGTGCCTGTTACAAATATGAGGAAGTGTAATATAATATGTATATGATTAACGATCATCATAATAATGATTGTTATTGTATAACAATTATCTCAATTATTTATTTAATGCGCTCGCTCAACAGACAATAGACGATGCAAGTACAACATGTACATCTGTGTGTGTGTGTGTGTGTGTGAGTGAGAGTCTTTAGAGACACTTAGATATGTCTTTAGTCAGTCTATTCAATAACAACCAGGTCTTTAACCGAACGAACAGTATTAAAGTTGATTGTCATATGATATCTGTTTGTTCAAATCAATATCATGAACCATTCTAACGACACCATATTGGACATATACTAATGTGTTTTGTGCTTACCTCGACGAGTACATGATGCTAACACTTCTTACGAGACACGTATCATGATTGAGTTCGTTAATCTGGAGGATAAGGACTCATGTAGCCACAGTAGTATAATCCAGGAGCGTACATGTGGTCATTCATCTTCCTGACCTCTTCCCGCTCCCGTGTTGTCGTGTGACCCTCTAGTCTCGTCTCCTCAGTCTTATGTACATCGTCCTAATCCAATCGTTTTCATTCGAAGTTTCAATGGCTAAGCTCTCCGACCCTTACTTACAGTACACAGGTTTTATGTCAGATTTGTAAATTCATCCATTAGCTTAAAAAAAATTGTCCCAGTTCAGAAAAATATAACAGTAGTTTGAAGTACAGTATGTGGGCTCATTATGTATTGAACTGATTCTTTAGCCAATTTACATTTAGAAGAATAGCGTAGTAAGTAGTTACACAAAAATCATGAAAATAATTAAAATACAAGTAAAGTAGTTTTGAATCTTTAGTTTTGAGTTCAATACTCGCACAGAGCCAGGTACAAATAAATAAGTGAAGTCGTGTTGTGAACATTGTTCTTAACACGTGGGAGTGTGAAGGCTGGGCTCGGACTTGTGTTCCTAGGAATCAATTAACTGAGTTCCTATGTGATGGTTACGGGAGCATCTTACTATATTGAACCCTACTGCCTTACAATACGACTTAAACTACCCCGTCGCTGTGAACATACATATACTAGTGATACATTAAGGCGTGTGTTCTCTTATATTAATATCAGTAACATAATATATTGCGTGTTGTTTTTGTAAGAGTTGTAAGAGTGGTCAGCCGCTGACGGTGAGTGGCGGTGAGTGGTAGTTGGTTGTAGAGCTCCACCTACAGGAGGCAAGAGTGACTGACTGTATTGTAGGTTGGACAACAATAAAATATAACTGTTGATGGAGGGGCTGGTGACGTCACGCTTCAACAGTTGTCAATACACTGTTGTCAGTGAACTGGTGATATTAAACGGCCAGGAGATGTGTCGCTAATGATTCTTATCACACCGACTATGATTGACAACTAGGACCATGTTAATAGAGATAGTTGAAGGAGAACATTATATTAATTATTATACTATAGTGTTGTGTAGTATGTAGACTCAGTTTGTGAAGTCCATGTTAATAGTTGGTGGTTGTTGTAAACTGTCTTTATCGGCTCACTAATTCATTGCGGAACAAATGTAGGAATGCGATAATGTTTTTTATTGTGTAGCATTAACGAGCAGTTAGTACACAAGAATCTGGTCTACTGATATGTGAGGGATCATAAGAATTATTATTATTATAAACTTAGAACTGAACATATAAAAAAACTCTACCAAACTACACACTGCGGTCCGCGGACACAGAAGTTGAAGACATCGTATCAACTCCCGACCTTCCTTGGTAAACAACTACATAGTACATATTATAAGTCATGTAATTTATATTAATTAATATTTTTAACGTTGTTATGTGTGTTTCTATATTCGTCACACAATTTAGATTTTTGTTCGAAATAAATAAATATACATTAGAGATTAAGATTACTACTGCAGTTTCTTATTAATAAGATCTGAAACAGTATAGTGTGTTGTTATTGTATGTATGTGTGTATGTATGTTTGTTGATACATCAGTTTTCAGTCGTCGTGGTGTCGCCGATGTAATATAACAAATGTCAGTAAACGTAAAGTGATCTATTTCTGTAAACGTTAGTTCCGTAATCCCCAGGCACAGTTTAAAAGTTACGTGTTAACTTAAATCACTAGTGACGGCTCACCGCCGCGCGCCGGTCTCAACTAATGTGCTCCTCCGGCCCTCCGCTCATTACAATAAGAGGCGAAGGAACATCGATTGGACCGAAATAGATCGCTTACAATACAATACGGTGGAGGAGAGTGGAGTGGACTAACGGCTTTTATCATGTCAAATTAGCAAAGCAGCCGTAACTACGACGTTGCTGTACCGTGTGTAGTGATGTTACTGGTTCTTATTTAGTTCAATTAGTTTAGTTCAGTCGTTAGTTCAATGCTAGAGGTTATAGTAACTAACACACACACACACACACAAACAGTGGGCTAACTTAAGTATTGTTTGTCCTACAGAGGGTTGGGGGCTTGCAGGGTCCATGGAGTATTAATATAAACTTAAGAAAATTTCAATAACTTATATTACTTACTGAAAATTAAATTACCGGGTAGACCCTGGCTAAGGCTGGGAAATTGCCAGGAAAAAGACATTACTTACTGAAAATTGTTCCAAGTTTAAATTTAATTGAGTAAGTTTAGTTACCTGTAAAGAAAACTGAAGACTGTTTGAAATTTTAAATTAACATCTTTTCATTAAACACACCAGCGACCCGCCCCGGCTTCTCACGGCTGTAAAGCTCATAAGAAATATACTACAGAAAAACAGTGAACGTTGTGTATAAAAACATATCGACCCGCTCCTGTTTAAAATATAAATCATGTACATTTACACAAAAAGCATTTAGATATATTATATTAAATCCATAACTTATTTAATAGATAAAGATTAATGCTGTATTGGTTAAAATAGCTTCGAAAATTTGACAAAAAATGTTATTGTGTGATATCCATAAGATATATACATATATCATACCGGAGTTTTCTGTAGAACTTTTCAATATGTACAATACATACTCAGATCATTATTTTTATAAGTCCCGTAGGATTCAGGCTGTGTTTGCAATGTAAGAGGTAACAATGTAATACCTATTTACAACATCACATAGGAAATCTCTAAAATAACAGTATTTCTCCACTATATAATGTATTTATTACTATACATTTAAACCTTCCTCTTCTATTATTCTATTAATTAAAAGAAACCGCATTAAAATCAGTTGCGTAGTTTTAAACATACAGAGATATTGGGACTTAACAACCGACTTTGTTTTATAGTATGTAGTGATGATATACACGGATAATGGTTTCATTATTAAATTTTTGACTTGGCCTATTTTGACCAAGTCTTTTAACCGACTACCTAAAGGAAGAAATTTTCAATGTGTCCAGATGATCGTTATGTTATTACTTAGTAAAAATAAGAAGAATGATTTACAAAATGTTGTTCTTCATTTGAAAGCATTTTAAGTAGTATCACTGATACCAAAATAAAATCTGACGAATCTACGAGAATTCAAATGAATGGGTCAAAAAAACGGATAAAACGCATTCCAAGCCGCCGGTAGCAACTAGTACAGAATAATAAATTAAAGATCCCTAATAATATTCGCACTGGCGGCTCCCGACTGCGGGCTGGTGGTACATATTATAATTAAATTAAATTCAGTTGAAGAGTTTTAATTTTAATATAAATGTTCTCGTGAGTTCGCCCCGGCCACGTGTTAATCCCGGTGTAAAGCTCTCTCTCACGTCCGCGACATCTGCATCACGGGATTAACCCGGGATTATCAGGCGCACTACACTACTAATACTAGCTATTAGAAAAACACGCACTAAACGCTCGCGACAACAATGTCACCCGAAATAGATGGGGCGACATCGACACGGACGGACGGCACTCGCTCGGCGAGTCGATACACGCACACACACACACACACACACACACACACACACACACACACACACGGACATACATACATCATTATATAGAGATGTCCAGGGTACCTGCAGCCGATGATGATAGAATACTATGTATGTCCGCAGTGACTCGTGAGAACAACTACACTAAAAAGTTAATGTTAGGTCAAGTTGACCAACACATACACGAAATATACATAAATTACAAATACCTAAGTCTAGAACTAAACATTATGGTAACAAAACTATACAATTTGAGGGAGCGCTAATGTACAATAATCTACAGAAAGAAATATTTAACGAAAAATCTTTTTAGAAATTTAAGGCTAAATTAAAAACATACTGTCAAACTTTATAATATTTGAATGTTTGTATAAATAAGATCACCATTAACTTTGTAAATGTGTATTATTATGTTACTAGTTTAGTTTCCTATGTAAGTGAACTTTCTTCTTAATGGGAAATAAATCATCTCTAAATGTAACACAGAGGGAGCTGGTGGCTGGGTACACAGCATTGAACACCTACACCATTATAAGATGGACTCTTTTTTTGTAACTCAAATGATATTTTTCATTGTGTATGTTAAACAAGTGTCGCCTGTAGTATTTCTGTAAGGTATGTGTATTTGTTATGTTTAATTCAAACTGTATTAATATTCATTAGTCGCTCGTTCCCAGTAGTGTGTTCCTGTTTCATTGGTTCCTGTAAGGTAGTACAGGTTCACAGTACATTATAATAGTTGTTCTCAGAGGGTCAGGGTCCGCTGCTCGTCTCCAGATGCAGCAGGTATTCTTGTTCTTCTTCATCCCCAATAAGGTGTCAGAGCCTTCCCTGCGGCCTTGCTATATATTTCGTCATTCATTTCGTATTCGTAATATTATTATGAAAACTGTAAACTGTAAGCAGCAGAAAGATATAAACTTTGATATAATTTAATATAATATTTATAACATGGACTTCACTACCTGATCGTTCTTATAAAAACAGACATTACTTATGAATATGAGTGTATTATATTTTGTATTAAATCATTTTATTCGTGAGTCCTTCTCGTATTCTTTTATTACTTACCCCGAGGACGTCCTCGCCACTTGCCTAGTGATGAGTGACGAGTTTTAACTGACCAACGGTTAGTATAACGTATCTGACGTCTAAATCCTCATCAAACCGAAGTATCATTTCCTCCGTCTGTTTCAAGAACCCACACGGAGCAGTCCACGCTAACAATACTACATATTTAATTAGGCGTTGTTTTTATATTTTTTCCTGTCCTAGTATAATGGAGTTTAATTTGTATTTGTTTCACTCCCAGCGGCCAGTCGGCTGGATCACAGGCGCGCCGACACGCGAGGCCCGCTCTCTAACAGTCCGTAACATCGGTGTATGTACTGAACCTATCTTATGTACGGAACACGTTCTATAGACGGTGCTCTGTATCTGACGGTTACACAACAATCCGTCTGTTATCATATCACATGATAGTCAGTACTGGAGGAGCCAGGTGCAGGTGCCAGGTGCCAGGTGTAGGACACACTCCATGGACTCCAACTGATGACTACATCTCATTAAGCGAGTCTCTCTTCCGTGATTCTCATTCTTAGGTTCGTATAAAAAAGGTCACGCTACGATCTGAAGCATTATGTTTTATCAAAAATAATTGTGTTCATGTTGTAATGGTCTGTGTTAATAGATAACAATATATTAATACATAATGAGTTAATGAATACTAGCATTGTACAGGGAACAGACATACATACATACATACATACATACATACATATAATAAGATGCGACGGGTCCGAGCTGTGACTCAATTATGTGTGGAACTTATCAATAGCAAGTTTTTAATGTAAATATTTGCAACCAATTAATAAATATAATTTGCTTTAAATGTCAGTAATCCTTTGAGAGAGCCATGTCTTTTTTCTTAGGTACGGTCGCACGTTTCTCGACTTATTTTTGAAATTATTCATAAAACTATATTTTTTCCTCATTAACATAAATTATTCAAGTGACGTGTACGGTGTAGTGTAGTGTAATATATATTGAATGTAAGCTATGTATGTATCGATGATGTCATTAATGTTAAAGAAACAGTAATTAGTGAACAATGTTACTGTGAAGTTGTTATGCTAATGTTGAGATAAAATGACGCAGGAGGCTGCTCACTGTAACGTTCATTGAGAGTTGTATTAACATCGGCTCAGGCTTAACAGATACTTATCAAAATAACAAACAGACAGACATACGAGACACTAAACTTTTTTACAGTTTTCGTTCATCAAATTATCTTATTTTTTTATTTCTTATCAGACTGGGAATTAAAATCATTTAGAGTAAATAATTTATTTTGGAAACGCATTTAAATGGATGAATTTATACATTTACAGATAACTCAGAAATGACTGTGCGGGTTGTCACTGTAATATAAAAATAATAGAAGATAGTGGTAGGAAAGTGGCTGAGAAAAAACAAGCGAAGTTAATACAGTAAAATACGAATGAGAATTAATATAATACTGACATACATACATATAGAGAGAGGATAATACTTATGAAGCAGGCGACAACAATGACTCGATGGACAATTATCAAGAACCTCTCCTATAACTATATAAAAGATTTATTTAATATCATAAGTAGATTGTAACATTGGCCTTTGTTATAAATATTGTTTTATAAAGAGATTCTTTACATCAGCTCCACGGTCCGCGCGGTCCTCGCGGCGAGCTCGTCCGCTGTCCACTTTATATGTATATTGCTCGTCCGGTCCGTGCACTTCGACCTCAAAATAGAACAGAAAAATACAGAGGAGCGGGTGAGAGTGTCCATTAGTGAGGGAGGTGTTTATTGATACAACTAATAGTGTTTAATGGTCGCGGGTCACAACACGAGCCCGCTCCGGAGACATCACATTAGATGGAGTTTTACTACTCAGCGGGCCCACTGCTAGAAGGAACTTTAATGACGTGATTTAAACAAAGCTTTTATTAGTGGTTAATGGCTCTCTTACAAGATGCGACCGGGAGGAGAGGCTGGGGGGTGGCGGGAGAGGAGAGGGGCGGGGGGGGGGATCGGTTCCATACTAAAAATAGTCAGAGATATTTAACATTGTTTTAATCCGAACTAATTCGGTGGCCGTCCACTGACAGCTCCTAGTGTGAACCGTCCCTCTGTGTAGGAGCGGTGAGCGTCTGGTGTCACTAGTGAACACTAGTTTATGAATACATTCGTCTATCTCGGCGTGTGTAGTGTCTTTGAAGCCGCTTGGCTCGCTACCAATGATCGCAATTCCTAAAGCGCTCATTAAATCACAATTACACGAATCTAACATATGTTCAGGCGTTGTACGAGAGACGAGTCTTCAACGATACTCATTTATTATAAAGAGCTCTCACTACTGTACAGCTTCGCTCCATGTCAGTACACACGGGCATCCTCGCCAGGGTAGTGTCATCGTGACACACTGTTAGTCATCTCCACCACCTCCAGGCTCGTTTCCTTCCGCGTCTGTAACACGTGTTGTGATCGTGTCGTGGTCGTGCCGCCGTGTCTCCGCGGGCGTGTCGTCCGTCCATCCATCTCTCGTGACATATTTACGAGCCAGCACGTCCCCCCCTCCGTCCCCTACCCCTCCGTCGTCTTCCTCCTCTCAGCTTCGTGTCGTTTTGTTGCATAGTTGATGCGAATAAGTGAATCTAAATGAAGGAGTCGCCCGAGTCTCGTGATCTGTTTATTGAAGACGCCGCGGATTTATATCTCTCCGATCGGTGACTACTTTGTAGTCAGGCGGAGTGTTCATATAGCACTTTCCTCTGAGAGGAAGGATGAGGAAGGATGTACTGGAACATACGTGTGACGACGTCGCTGGCTGTAGGGGTGTACGTTTATGATACTCGAGACAATTTTAAATTGAACTCAAAACTTTATGATGCTTTATGATAGGTGCTTGAACTCGTACAGTGTTGAGGTGGCTGGTCGTATCATGTGGCATCCCTCGCCACTTCTCCCGTCACGTGTCGCTTCTCATAAATCTCTTGTATCGGAGCTCCATAAATCGTCTCTCCCCCTCCCGACCCCTGGTCCGTGATCTGACAGTTATATCATTATATTAAGCCACTCTCTCGTCTAATTAAAAGGATTATTATAAGTATTGAAAGTATTATTACTCCCCCATCAGTATGAGTGTAAGCCCTCGCCCGGCAGTCATATGTTATCAGTAGCAAATTATTCAGAGCATATCGGTAAGTCATAACACATAGTAAATATGCGAACAGAGAGCGGGCGAGCGGGTCATCTACATACGACCTGTTGTGACATACATACATACATACATACTGGGCCGCCCGCATCCGCTCGTCTACAACACCTACACTGTACTTATTCAATAAAATTTGATCTCAGCGAAGGTATGGCTTTATATAGAGAGATGATGAACCGTGGCGAGGGACGGACTAACTGACTGACTCCTGGACGTGGACAGTTGAAGGAAGAGGGACGCTTCATACGTCCTCGGAGGTTTAGATGTAAACTAATTCAATGATTAATACAGAGATTTAATGTAAAGTCATGTACTTACATACATCACACACGTGCCTCTCTTATTGACAAACATTTAAGACATTAAAGATGTTCAAAATAAAAATTCTTTATTTTCTTTAACAAATTTGTACTTAAACATAAAGTTATTGGAGTCTCCTTTTAAGCATATGAAAAGCCTGTACTAGGAAACTCCGCTCTTCCATATCACGAATTAGGTACAAGTATAAGTATACAAGATATTTAAGGAATAATAATAATAAAGAAACAATATAAAAAAGTAATAATAAGAGAAGTAATTACCAAAAAGGAAGCAAATGTGGGATTAAAATGTATGTGTATGCATGCGTGCGCATGTGTGTGTGTGTGTGTGTGTGTGCGTGTGTGTATGTGTATGCGTGTGTGTGTATGTGTTGTATGTGTATGTTGGTGTGTGTAGGATATGAATGCTAGTTCCTATATTCTAAAAAAATATCCGTTTCTTGAAAACCTAAAGATTTTATCCATTTTATTATTTTAATTTTATACTCTTTACAAGTTTTTGAATATAGGTATATCAACGTATATATTTAATTTATTATATAAATAAGCAGATCTATTGTCATACTGAATCCTAGCGGAGACTGTTTTAGTAGCAGGGAATCAGGGATAGATATAATATTAAGTATATGCTATACGTTTATTGAGTAACGATATATCGTAGGTTAAAGATTTGTGTGTTTTAAGAACTGTATGCACAATATATAATTTCTGTACAGCTAACAAACCACTTTCTTTATAGAGTCTTTCAGTACTAAACCGTTGTTTTTTAAAGAACATTACTTTAATCAATGCTCTTTGAGCTCGTTCAATTTCAAAGAATCGTGTTTTACGTGCACCTCCCCAAATAGGTAAGCAGTATGTTATTATGGATTGTACCAAAGATATGTAAATTTGATTTAAGAGATTATTTGAGAAGTCATTTACAGTATTATTAGTTACAATATGTCTCAGTGATTTGAACATCCACGTGAAAGATGATCATGAATTTACTTAGAGAATAATATTCTAACTGATATATTAAACACATAATTTTTTCTATCGTTCTGCAGTTCCTCGTGTCGTATGTGTCACGTAGCGGCCAGTGACCCGGCGGTCACTTCATATGAACATCGCGTGACCTCTGACGTCTGGTCGTTAGTTCGGATGTAGTGTTCTCAGCTCCACCGACGATTTGCATGTGACGTATACATCGAGAGGCTGTGTTGTGGGCGGGGCGATGGGAGACACGCCCACCGCACCAGCCCGTGACGTCACGCTCGCAGCCTCCCTCCCTGCAGCCATCTGCACCGAGACGTAGACATGCCGAGATTTATTAATGAAATACTCTTCACAGTACTGAGAGTCTAGTACACATCAGCCGCCGCCAGGGTCGGAGACAATGAGGATGAGAGACAGAACAGAGGATATATAGACTGGAGGCACCAGGGAATAGAAACTGGTGTGTAGATAATAGGTAGTAGTAGAGATGCTTTATGTAGTTTGAAGAGGCACGTCCTCCTCACTAGATCAGATGGAGGCTGGGATCATAGAAGTAATATTATTATATGCATAAATAAATTAATATTATCAAACTCAAAAGTAAAATACGGAATTATAAATAGTTATCTTTATATAAGATCATTGAGTTTATACATTGACCGTTTCTTTTATTCATTTATATAACGGAGAATTTTTGAGCTCTTGTAGAGATATATAATATTTTGGTTATTTTATTCAATATGTGACGTAGGGGAGGTGTCTCGTCTCCATCCAACACCACAACATCCCTGACCTGCCTCTCCTCCCCTGGGCCCGGTCCGTGTCTGTATTGTTCTACCTCTAATGATGTATGTTATTTTCAATTCGGCGCCAACACTCGGCCATTAATAGACATGGGCGACTTACTTCAACTGACAAAACGATTGTTACGATTGTCAACACGAGACACAATCATACTGACGGTTAGTAACAGAACAACATCGATAAAACAGATAGAAATGAAGTTAGAAAGAAGTCGGCTGGCTTTAGACCGGGCTCCAGGTATGTAGTAAGAGGACCTGGGAAGACTGGGTCCCGGATAGGCCCGGAAGAAACTCTTGTGAAAGGACAATTCGCGGAGTATTGAGAGTAAAAACCAAGGAACATTCAGGACTATAGACATTGTAGGTGATTCTGGATAGAAATGAAATGATGATAAAGAATTGGCTTTGTGATCGATATCAGAACGTTATAAAAATAACGTAACAGAAATATGTAGAACTGAGAACAAGGTTCCCGAACCTCGCATCAACCAGCCACTTACTTTGCAGTTCACTTACATTGAAGTACTTTAATAATAGATTGGTTAAAACAAGACTGATTAAGAACATTTGTAGTAGAAAAAATAGTTGACTGAAAAAATAGAAAAAATAGTTGAGAGCTGTGTGGGTACGTGAGATAGACTGTAAGGGATCCGGGCAGAAAAATACTGGGATATTAAAACTCAGGTAACACCTCGACCTAGCGAGGCGGCGACGTGTCAGACTCGGTTCAAGTCACTCGTCCTGGAGCAGCCGATGGTTCACTGAATGATCAACATCGAGGCGATACATAGTTGGAGCGTCGATCATTACACGAGATATTTATCGCGCCGCGGACCACGCGAATGAGCTTTTTGTGTTGGCTTTAAACTTGACGCTGGTGTAAAGTGCGTCGATATGAATGCGGCCCGGGCCCGCCTGCGCCGAGGGACATTCCCTACGTCTGGTTCTCGGGCCCGGGATCCAGTTCCCGTGTTGCCGCTCGCGTGCGCTCTTCTTATATTATAATCCACTGATTCACTTCGCTTCATTTTATCCTAATATTTCATACATAAGACGCACGATATGTTTCTGGTCCTAGTTATTACAACGACACCTCCTGTATCATAGCTGGCATAGTGTGTGTGTGTGTGTGTGTGCGCGTGTACTTGTAGTGGCGCTCGTCCTACGTCATAGATGGCCGGCGTATTTGTGTGGACACGTTCCTAGTATTCGCGTGTAATGGACTCCCGGCGTCCGTCCTGGCGGGGCGTGTCGGCCCCGGAGGTACACGGAGGAGGGGGGGGGGAGGCTGTAGAGGAGGCTCTAATTGCGGAGGGTGTTTTTGCTCTCGCTGCAATCTGTATGCGGCGAGCGACGGGCGGTGATTCCGCGAAAGCAATTACCGCATCCGCCGCAGCCATCTTGCGGGTGACTTATGAGCACCGACAATTATAGGCAATTAATTTAAATAGCTTCTGAACGAGCAGCCTCCGGGGGTGCGCTCCTGACCGCGGGCTTTGTCGGACGAGAGAGTCATACTGAGAGATGTGCGGCCGAATTAAAACATATACGATGTACACTTATATAAGGAAACGTTTGTTTAATATCATGACGGGGACATGACGGCGGCTGGCGGCTGATGACTAGTTAACATCCAGAGTTTAAAGGACATGATTGTTTATGACTCCTCTGCAAGAAACAATAGTAAACTCACATCACTCACAGAAACAGTTCGAGTTTGAATTATTTGTAAACGTTTATACGTAATGAATTGACGATGAAACATTAGTGTAGATGGTATCGGGTCCACGTGCACTGAGAGGATGGAGTCTCGTTTGAACAGTTAATTCATCATAAAAATACTATCACCTGGAGTTTTTGATAATTAAGAATCCGTATTCCGGAGCTGGCTCGTCGATGGGACGATAAACAGGAATCAATAAAAGAAATGTAATTGTGTTAGAAGATTGTTTGAAGCCGTCAGGTGAGTGGGAGCGGCGCAGGAGTTCGAGGAAGAGGTCCGGTAGCCGCGCGGACAGGCGGCAGGCGGCAGGTGGACCGCGGGTTCATTAGCTACCGACGGATTGACTGCGACGGACCGGACCTGGCGATACTGCACCTTGTGTCACGGACATAAGGTTCATTATGAAGGATGCGGCTGAAGATAACATCAGTGATCATCGAGAGTCCTTTAATGTCTTAGATAAGATTACACGATCACCTCTAACAGTCCCCCGGCCGCGAGTTCCCCCTCTCCCCTCACCCCCGGGCTCGTCCGTGTCCCTGTTCCATGTATTCGTTACTCGGGATCGTACTCCGCGGTCGTAATATTATAATTACTCTGCTGGTACACAAATCAGTGTCGAAAACAAATGCGATGGAGAAGTTTCTGATAAAAACTACATTTATATGATTTTAATGAATATCAAAGTGTACGTAATGTAATGCTAGAGAGCGTGACATTCCTCGCTGTTCGTTA
This sequence comes from Danaus chrysippus, assembly GCA_916720795.1. Classification (NCBI taxonomy): domain Eukaryota; kingdom Metazoa; phylum Arthropoda; class Insecta; order Lepidoptera; family Nymphalidae; genus Danaus; species Danaus chrysippus. The sequence continues at coordinate 11,948,071 of CAKASE010000045.1, read as the reverse complement.
TAAATAATACCACGCTTTGTTATCGAGCTATGTTTTAAACAATTCGGACATTCCTCGGTTTATAGCGACTTAACGGTCACCAATCAAAATACCTCTTAGTACTAATTAGAGCTACCCCGCCTCACCGGACCTCTCATATAATAAATTAGACTAATTAATTACACTGTTGCCGAAAAATTCGTGTGAATCACGAACCGCGAAGACCTCCCCCCCTCTCCGCCCCGCTGCCCCCACACGGCCTTCTGTGACGTCTTAAAATATTAGGAGTATAAAGAATTAGTCTGAAAAGTCCTACTTACTAACAAATAATTGTAACCAGTAACATTAAGTTGGTTCTTTAATGAACGCACTAACTTTATTTACGTGTAGTTGTTGAACTAATGTTCTTCATAATGCGTTTACAATAAATGTTATAATGAGTATAGTTTAAACGGTCGTTTACTGTTTTATAGCTTTTCATAGTTTAATGTGAGCTCCGACGACACAGAACAACAGTCTCGGCCGGAGTCACTCACACACACACACACACACACACACACACACACACATACTTTAAGTGAACTTTAATAGCTCACTTTTATCGCTTACTATGTGTTTCGTTTTCCAATACGAGGAGTTTTATTTGGTTTAAATGCTTTAATAAAATTACAATAACCATACAGTATATATCTTAGTCTGTTATATGAGGTGTGCCGATACAAATATTTGTTTCTATGATAAATTTTTTCACTGCACCAGATGTTCCCTCTCCATACCTCGATTCTGGTTTTAAATTTATACTTTTGTAATTTCTTCCTAATTATCTAAATGTAATATTTCAAGACAAATGTATAATACTATAACTAAAGGAACGTTCATTGTCTCAGTTTATATTTCTGTTCGTGAGTGTCCTGAGTCCTCGTCCGCCGCGTGTTAGTAGTGATAACATCTCCGTGTGTCAGTGGATCCTCTATTTATCAATTATTATCCGTCATTATTCATCTGGTCCCTGTCGCGCCACCACCCGCCACCACCCGCCTCCACCGCCACCATCCCTCCGCTACCTCCCGGCCTGTGTCTCCTCTATAAATCATCTTGGCCGACCCGACCTCGCTCCATACAACCTCCTTCACCAACATCCACTCACCGCTCCTACCAGGAGTATTCTCTATCTGACTGTCTCTGTCACTATAACATTATATATTTATTTATTCTACTCTATAATTCAATTACTGCCTACTGTTTTTTTCTTTTATTTTACATAACAAGCCGGGCTAAAAAACTATCCGCGTCGCATTGTATCACACGTGTATATATGTGTGTGTGTGTGTACAGCGCTTGATATTATTCAACTTTAAGAATTCCATTCCAATGATCTAGATCTACGGTGTTTAACTTAGCTATATTAAATGAACCAACTAATTACCCAGCCGTCTTCAGCGACCCGCTTCAAGTCGGTGTGAGCCGTATCGTATGTATCGTGTGTGTCGTGTGTGTCGTGTGTTCGGTCACATTGTAAGTCGTCATCGTCCGTCCTTAAGCCGATGCTAATGGCCGCGTGTAATGCGAACATCGTCAATATTATGCAAAAACAGAGTCGTATTGAAATACCAGCTCACAAAGTATTCAAGCCGAGCGCCACCGGTGACCGGTCGGTTCCCACGCGGATATTAACGGGTATTAATTAGTGTCGATATGTCGCCCAATGACGCCGAGATTAATAGCTCGGTAAAAAACACAAATATTTAGGTAATATTTATTGATCGGTTATTTATAGAGGCGCTCGGAGCTCGGCGCACACCACGCTACGTACCGGTATTAATGGAATCTGTAATGTATCGATGGTTCGATCTGTTTACTGTCAGGAGCAGGAGCCGTCTCCGACCCGAGCCAGCACGAGCACCTTCACGAGGGCTCGGGCGCGTTCCTGGAAACATAAAGAATGAAATGTCTCCTAACAGTGTCAATAAAATTAGAGAGCTATCTATTCAGATATCCGAGATATGGGGAAGTGGATCAGCGGGCGGCTCGACATCTGCCCCCGCACGCCCTTCTAATAAACATATCAATGTGTTCTTGTGAACGACACTGGCCCTACGGCCCTCGGCCCGAAGGGTCATTATCGCGAACAGCGCGGCACATTCCTCGCTGCACCGGCCGAACGCAGCGAATATTTCGACACAATCTTCATCATATATTAGCGGCGGCCGGCTGTTGCCTGCTGACTGTACAATGCCTCCTTTGTTTGGAAGCTCGTGCCTCCTCCGACACTAAGTGATGCCATATTAATACTGTGAAGTAATAAGTATACGTACATCGCGAGCTGGTCGACCGGCACCGACCTCTGTGTACTGTAACTAATATATACATATTAATTAAAACCTACAACACTATGAACAACTAATACGTATAATATTGTCGTAGAGATTTTGTTAATCTGTTTTGGTTAACTAATATAGTTGTATAGACTCGGGTTCTATTTGAATCTAAGCACAGAAGGATTATGAAAAGTAATCGGAATGTTTAAATGAGCATATGTATGGACGACATGTAGCTACTGGCTTGTTACCGGAGATTAATCTTCTATATATATAAAAATGGATTGCTGTTCCTTAGTCTCGCTAAAACTCGAGAACGGCTGAACCGATTTGGCTAATTTTAGTCTTGAAATACTCCTGGAAGTCCAGGACAGGTTTAAAAGGTGAGAAAATTTGGAAAAATTGCCGGGAAAACCCTAAAAACAGCCCTTTTCTATTTCCCATACAAACGATTTTCTGACATAAGACTTGACAACTAACTAATATGTCAATCATTCTGTTCGATTGAAACAGTAGAAATTTAATAAATACCAATACCGGGTTATTGAAGACGGAATAGAGTTTGCCCGGTCAACTATACCTATATTACTAATGACGAAATTAACGCAGACGAAGTCGCGGGCAAAAACTAGTTAGTTATAAAAAAACATCTCTGTTTTTGAATGTTGTAATAAAACATATTACAATTTACACAGGCTTGTATACCTACTATTGTTAAGTGTGTAAGCCATGTATTCTAATGTTATTAAATAATCCATAACTATGACCTCGGCTTGTTTTTTTGTTTACTTTTGTTAAGTATCTACTTAATACATTTTTAAATCTTCCGGCGAATCTATGTTCTAAGAAAGTATATTAATTTAATAAATTCGGTCCTCGGTGCTAACTAAAAAATGGTATTTGTAATAGCAAAGAGAAGGTATTTGCCGGCAGCCGCCTTAAGGACGAACACACGCACACGCAGAGTTGGACTGTTCGAGATACAGACACACACAGACACATACATACACACACACTCACACATAAACCTTCGGGCCGACAAAGTATGCGCGAAATTTTTTGCAGAGCATCGTTTGAGTGGCCGGCAACGTGTTTGTGAGCGGCCGACACTGACCGACACTTAATTAATACGACTTCAACATCGGGAGCAAACAAATTCAACAGATCGTAACCCCTACACCGCCAGGCTGCTTTTAATTAAATTTATCGTCTTTATCAGTTCTCATCTCGGCCGCAGCCCGCGGTGGGAACCGAGCGCGCCCGCCAAGGACCACCTCGCATTTTTAGGATTCTATGTGTCCGTGAGAACTGTCCCCACTCAAACGACCTTCGACCGGTCGGCCGAGGGTCCGTCTGATGACGGCTAGAAGGAGCCAGGCGAGAGGCGGTGCATCTCTTATATGATACAATAGAATTAAACAGATACCTCCTACAACAAGATCGGCCTGTTACCTCTCTCTTTCGCGGCTCCATTACGACGTGCCCCCCCTCCCTCCTCCTCCTCCACCAGGTCTCAACGTTCCGTTCTTCCCAACCTCTAATATCTCTTCTAATTTACATATGCCTCACTCCTCGATAATCCCCCTCAATTTCCAAATCTCTCAATTCACGGTTGTGCTTGTTTTTGGATTAGAGCTAATGATTGTAAACAAAATATTATATTTCTACTGTATGTAGGTTAATGTCTTATTTTATGTATGTATCTGTTATTAATATATGTAATATGAAACTCGTACTTACAGTTCGTTCACCTCTCACCTCTCAAGGTATTTTTAAAGAGTGAATTAGCCATCCACTATTGACATCTCATTGAGAGGATAATTTTTTAAGACAGATTGACAAATGATCGGTTGTCATGTTGCGGCGGGAGGAGGGGTCGGAGGTGGGGGGAGGGGGGGTTATGTTCGACACGAAGATTGATGCTGGGGGTCGCGATACCGATCTAGTCGTAGTGAGTGCCCGTCCCGAGCCCCGGGGGGTACGGCCGGCGCCCCGTCAGCGACATCCGTCTTCAGCTGTCACCACGTGGACCGTTATAAGACAACACTACGAGTACAAGGACGGCTCCTCCACCGACCACCGACCTGCTGCTCACATGACAGATTATATCGACTGATGAAACATGTTCATACTGTTATTACAACATTTATTGCACTCACTGACCAGTTACGATATCTAAATGTCTCTATACTTTCTTATCTCAAACGGATAACAAAAATGTATAACCCGTACAGGCATAGAAAAATAAAAATTTAAGAAGCAAAAACACGATGACTCTTTGTTATGTAAAATAATGAAGGGAGATTTTTAATTTAGTGTTCAGATATAGGAAAATTAAATGTTTTTAATTTTATAGGAAATAATCAAGTATTTTAAATAGAAGGATCATTTATAATAAACAACAAACAATATGTAGAGCAATACATATTGTCAATGATCGTTAAACGATGACAAGGACGAGCACATGAAGAAGATAATGCATATCTATCATGAGTATCGCAACCTTTGAGATCGAACCACTGACTACCTTTAATTTGTCTGTATGTTATATGAATAGTATTATAGAAGACATATTAAATGGATCGCTTCACCCGCCTCTCGTTGTCATTGTATCGCAGCCTCACGTCTCCCGCTCGGCCGGGTGTCTAGTGTCTGGTAATCGCTAATATTCCGATCCAATAAATACCATTAATTCGCTGGTGACGCGTGACGCGTGACGCGTGACGTCACCAGCCCTCCGGCGAGGGGATGATGTCTTAAATCGTCTATGAAATTGTATACATCACGTGGAGAGACACCTCACCTTACGTTTACTATGACACATCCACATACATACATACAGAGAGCAGGGAACAGAGGTGACTTGATGACCTTTATAACATTATAACATTATAATATAATATGTAAAGACTCTAATATCCCATAGTTTAAATTATATTAACATCGTTAATGACTCGTAATCTGATACGAAGTTATCGACTAACACCTTTCTATCAACATTAAACAAGCAGGTTCTTTTTACTGAGTTTATAATTCATTTGTCTTTTTCTGTATAAGTCATATTTTTTTAATATATGTGGTGTACCTTCGTAACTGGTAACAATAAAGTTTGATATATTATGTCTACTTGGTCCTGGGTCCGTACCCCCTCCCTCTCCCGTCCCCCCCCCCCGCGACCTCTCCGGAACCCTCTCGCCCTCAACCCTTGTAATCTCCATTACGTGTAATCAAACTCAGTGTAAGGGTGAAATTGATAATGAAAATATTTGAAGAATTCTCCGGCGAGTTCTTTTGAAGAGCAAATTGTCGGCGCCGGTCGATTATATTAGGTACTTACGTTACGGTCGGACTGATGCCGAGGGAGAGGAGGCGGGAGGAACGGGAGCTTAGTACTTATAAAGATGTTGTTTGAGACTCATCCTTGATGTAAACATTGACTTGTTACATAACTGATATTTGTTTTATGTTTTTTGACCTGTCAGTGTTGTGTGATACAGTTGTAATTCAATAAGACTAATGATAACATTGAATGACAATCAAAGAAATCAGCGAAAAATATCATTAGAGTGATCTCAAAGTGGTGATGAGACGAGTGAAGGGAAGACGACTCGACGCGAGACACTTTTCATTAGATCAATTGTGATCGTTCCCCGCCCCGCGCCCCGCGCCGCGCCGCGCCGCGCCGCCTCGCGAGCGATGTACCTACTGGCAGGAGCTGTACTTATTGAAGTAATGAACCGCGGGGAAGTGGAACATTACACAGAATTAATATTATTAAAGGAAATCTCTCATCATTATAACTGAGAGGTAGACGACATTTATTTTTTATTATTTAATATAATTATTTGAAGAAGTTGTAGGCAGAATACCTAATTAAGTTAAATAAGTTTAATTTTAATGATATCAAACTTGAGAAAAGTTTATACTTATAATTTAATGAAATAAATGAAATAATTGCGGAGTCACCAAAAATAATTAATGATATGGAGATGGTCGTGTGGTCGAATATCATCTTAGGGGTTCCTCATACCTAGAGGTGAGGAGATGATGAGTAGGATAGATAAGGTTATACCATTAGATACATTTATTTCTATTCTCGATTTGACTAATAACTATATATATGTATTTATGGGACACACTACATGTAGTTCAATTCAACAGACTGTAATATTAATTGTTGTTGAACATGTTTTAATAACAACACCCTCTAATACGTGACATTAAAGAGAGGATGTTACAGAGATAATAAGTGTGATATAAATAAATAAAATAAAATAAAAAGCCTTTTATTTCCTACTAATTAGTTTTACAGTTTAACTTTCAAAATTTAAGTACTAACTTATATTCTTAACCTAAAACATGTTTAATGTAATATTTATATGAAATCTACGTTTATTTATTACTTTTGAACCATATTTGTTTGCTTTTAAATAGAGTTTAAATATTTTTCTTTTTTATATATATTTGAGCTGTACCTATAAATATTTATTTAGCAGGAACCCCATTATTGGGTAAAGGCCTCCTCCAAAGCGAGTGTGATATACTATACACAAATAATTGTTTGAGATCATATCATTCAAGAGAGGCCACATCTTGTTAAGTGAACGCTGAACACACACACATTATTAGGGAAAGTGCGTTTTAGTACATTTTAAACAATTTTGTTACAATTGTAAAGAACTTTCCCCCTCTTTGAGGTAATTCATTTATTAATTGATTGTTTATAATATTTACGGTTTAAAAATCACTTTATTTCTCAAGATATAATCACTTCGAGGAGAAATAAACAAACTTAACAAATCAGTTATAATTAAAATATAGTGTGCGCAAACAAATAGAGAGTATTACAAAAAAAGAAAAAACTTGCTAAACAAAAAAAACATTTGTGAACATGGTACAGGTACATTTCAATAATTGTCTACTGAAATTATACATATTTTAACATTTACATTTGTTATTGAGTATAAGGCCGGCTTACATGTTGTTAGAAAATTTTCAAAACATTATTTTTTTAAACATATTTAATAACATTACCTTTGAAAATGTGATCCTTAAGTAATTTCTTATAAATATATATTGTTTTTGCGTCTTTTATATAATTTGGCAATGAATTATAAATTTGACTATCATATCGGAGGTTATTCGTTCCACGATATGTTTAACCAATCTTTTTGTTAACGCATAGGTATACACTAATCGTTGACGGCAGTTGTTTCTCAAACATGGTTTTATTAGTTCAATTCAAGAACACTCTCTTAACATCTCCAAGCAACTTCGATCCTCAGTGTTAATATCTTCAGTGACATCCAATACTAAACTCGCTCAGCTCACGAGATTGAGTTGACGTCCATGTAACTTAAGGTAAAAAAGACTAAAGAGATTTGTTAAGGAGTACCTAAACATAAACATTATAATTTAAGTTTCATTTGAATCTGTCTCGTAGAAACATGACGTTACCAAATAAACCTATTATTTATATAACCTTTAATATCTCTACAACGATTGTTTCGACATAATTTCACTTTTTTATTTATTAACATTCGACTATGATATAAGTGTAATAGTTTTAATAGTATGCTTATAATATTCAATGCCTTCACAATATGTCTGTAATGAGCTGTTCTCCGAGTGTTCTGTATTAAACAGTTTCGTGAACAATCATTAACCGTAGATATGTGTATAATGAGTCTCCGGGTGTGATCCTTTAACTTCGTCACTTGATGCTCGTGTCGTCTCCCTAAAACTTTAAATATGACTAACTGTTACATACAACATACAACTATATTCCTTATTGATGATGCTGCTCGGTGCTGATAAAGCCGTTATATACATAGTTTATATACATGTCTGAACTATTACTATAATATATTTATATAGTTAGCCACTGTGTTTCACTCATTATTAAAGTTGTTAATGTTTGTAAAAATTCCTACAACTAATTGTATTCACATTATAATATCAGCGTGAAACTCAAATCACCTCAAGCTGTATATTGATATGACATAAATAAAAAGAGCACATATGTTATTATTATTATTATGGCGGTGTAGGGACACGTACACACGTCACCTTATTATTTATAGTAGCTATGACCCGTCTCCTCATATTAAAGTTCCTATCTATAGCGGAGAGGAGAACAAAGTGGGTCGAGGGTGATCCCGGACAATATGAATTCATTTTATGACATGCGAAATTGCTCTCAATAAATAGTTGATGAGCGGTCTCTCGGAGCAGGCGAGAGGGTGACGAGGGCGGCCGGCGGCGGCCACGTGCGTGCGATCATATTAAACTTTTCATTAGTGGCTCGTATTGTCGGCGCCGCGCACTTGTTCCGCTGTACATCAGCCGGGCCCTTTAGACACAGCCACCTGCAGCACCCTCCGCCGAGTACACTGATTTAAATATATTAATACGACGACTACACTCGACGCCGGACCATATCGTTCATATAATAAACATCTGGTAATTTAAATTAAACTAATATTTTTCGGATATACTCCGCGGTTTATTTTTGCGAAATACTAGATACACCCGACGTGTCGGATACTTTTTAGTAACCGTGATCACGGACAGGCGAGATGTAATGAGAGGTGAGACGAGTTTTTAGTTTCATTTAAATGAATAAAACTCTCGAAAATCTTCGATCTCATTAAAAATCTGTTAAATACGTGTTCTTATAGGAGTACAAAGTATTGACACTTGAAGATGTTCAACGAACCGAGCTATTTCCTAACCTATTAATCTCCTCTATTATTTGTCTTCCTATATTTAATATTTTTCTGCAGATTAAAATCTACAGGGGTGTCTAAATTGCGCAGACAACACAAGTAATATCAAAAGTCAGTCAGTCAGTCGTGTGTTACACGAGGGGTCCTCGAGGTCCCCGGGCCTCTCTTAATTCGCTACACACAACATTATTTAATTTTAAATTTGTCTCGGCCGGTGCACTCACTCACCCCACTCACCTCCGACTCTCTTTGTACTCGTGTTTTTATAATTATTATCATGTCAAGTCTGTTTTATTTGTTGTTTAATGCCTTTCTTTATCTCAAAACTATTTAATCTTTCACAGACACTACAGAGTTCACATTAAACTGGTTTGTCATTCGTTACGTAATAATATATGTTGATATATACAAGATATGCAAATTCCTCACAGGAGGCTGCGGCGGCCAGATGTTCGCTGGGTGTAACAGAAACGAGCAAAACGTGTCGGAGAAAAAGGAAGGAAGGCGAAAATGAAAATAGCATGACAAATAAATATGTGGCAAAAGAAGCGACCCGCGGGCGAGGCCGGGGGACGCGGGCTGCGGGCTGCGGGCGGCGCGGGGAGGGGCCGAGGGAGGGGGGGTGCCATATATCGGAGCGGGTAATATCAGCTTTTATTAGTTTTTTCGGCGACAACCCTCGCGAGCCGCATATTTGCTTTGATGCCGCGCGCCTCGCTCCTCGCTCCACATCCGAGGCCCCTCTGTATGGAGACGTTCGGGCCATTTATTGTCATTGTTCTCGAATTCATTATCCGGCTCGGGACGCACCCTCGACACTACGACACAATACACCCGTAAAACGATTAGTCCGATTTAATACCAGGAATTTAGGAAATGTTTGTTGACAGTTAACGACTCTGTAGCGGAGAATATGTTTGGACTCATAAATATTTGATGAGCTCACAGATTATGGTTACTTGTGATGTGTTGATCCACTTACATTGGTTGCAGTAGAAAAAACTCAGACGCTTTATGTATGAGTCTAGATGTAACGACGCGGACCTTCGAACTAACTCTATCACTCTATTGCAGTAGGTACACATTAGGGCAGCGTTTGTTTATATTATTAATGTTCCTCATTATCCATTTAATATTATCACAAGATGTCTCTAAGTATTTCTACAGTTCAGCTTCAGCGTGTTCCGGATGTTTTTTGTGTTTGTTGCGGCCGGTTACAGTAGTGTACCGTGTGTATGTAAAACAAAAAGTGGACCTATTGACGAATGATAGGCAGTATGAGTCTTAAACGAGGCAACAATGTAAGCCGCTGTGAGTGTGAGGGGGCGAGGGGGGAGGGGGCAGGGGGAGGGGGTCCAGGGTCCGTGGGAAGCTCGGCTCGGACGTGTCTCTGTTCCGGGAACTGCTATCGTCGATATCAGCCGCCGCCCTTTGAAGATATCATCACCAATCTTTTGTTTCACAATCTCCCAAACGTAGATACGTATTAAATGTTAATAGGAGCTACACACGCCGACACCGTGGCATAAAACGACGAATAGACTTTCCCTAACGAGCAGATTTTTTTTGAATAAATTTGATTGATAAATTATTCATCTTCACAATTTAATTGTGGCGTAATTTTAATTGCCATAACAATAAACAACAGTTTAAACAGCGGTTTATACAATATAAATATGTTATGTAAATAATACAAGAAGAGTTGAGATTAAATTCATATGAAAATAAAACTGAAATATATTGTTAATGGCTCGCGACTTTAATCAACATCTTTCAGATCGTTCTTATTTCTTCACGGTCTTCATACAGCACCAAGGACGTGTCCCTGGCTCATAACACAGAAGTTGGGAAGCCACGGATTATATGAGTTTATAAACATTATGTATATTGAAGGTCATCTGGATGTTTAACTTCTAAAGAGAAGATTCCTTGCATTTAATTGGACAATTTCTTGAACAAATTTAGGAATAAAGGCACCTTTAAATAGGGCTTTTAGAAGTTATAATAATATTTCTAAAAAAGTGGGTATTGATATATATAACGATAGTCTAAAATCATATAAAACAAAAATAAAAAAATAACTTTAAACTTTTAATGTAATATACGTCTTATTGTAAATAATATCTGCGAAATAGTCCATAGTCCTCGCACAGAATAGTTCTACTTTATTTTATATTATTTATTAATATATACAGGGTGACTGGTGAATTACTATCAATATTTAAGGAGAATACTCGGTAGATGATTCTCATTCGAATTATGTAAAAAAAATAGGTACTTAATGTTTGACCAAATTTCCGTATAAATAAATAATATAAATAAATAAGGTGTGGACACGTTCCAAGTGTTCCAAGTGTGGACGCGTGCGGCGGCGTGCTGATACAACACCACGCCGCCGCGCGCGAGTGTGTGTGTGTGTGTGTGTATACCTAATCTGTAGGGTGTTCACACGATGCGTAATTAATTACATAACTTATGGTTAACTTTACTTAGAAGTTTATTAATATTTATGTTATATTAATTTTTATTTTGTCATATATGATCGTCAAATATCACGTCCTCAAGTATCGATAATAATTCACCAGTCACCCTGTATATACAAATATATATATTCACACAAATGCTGAGTTAGCATGTTATGTGATCCACACAAATGCTGAGTTAGCCTTTAATTGCAGTGTACTTTGTAAGATCATTGTACATTATGTTGGCTTCCTAACAAAATAAATAAATAAATAATTGGTTGTTTAATTCGGGGGTAAATTATTGAAGTACCTACTAAACGTTCATCAAACTGCAAAAAGACGGGATCAAATGTAAAGCTGAGAGGGCCTTCACATACATCGCTGGTCATTTATGACCAGTCTGTGAACGATTAGAAGCGATATTATAATTATATTTTAAAGTTACTAATATATTTTTTGTAGTTCTGCTTACGTCAAGGTACTAGACTATATACTGGTGTATTTGCCAAATTTTATGACTCTTGACCAAGTGGCAATAAATACCCTTTAGATTAAACATCGGGGGCCTAATTACATTCATATAAAATAAATATATGTACATGACCAAAAATAAAAAAGAATAAGTTAATTAGTGAAATCTATACATTTATATGTTTTGGAGGATAAATTTGTCCTTTATGAAGCAATCCCGTTGACTTTTTTGTTTTCGAAAAAAGATAAAAGAGTTGTCCCACTAAGGATGTGACAATAAATCGAGTTAAACCTTCTAAAATCTGAGCTAATTTGGGAATCACTCCACGGATGCTACTAAGTCTTAAGATTTTCTTGTAAAAACCTGCGTCACTTCAAACAAATGTCATCGAAATCGGTCTATTAATTTTTGAGGGGTTTTCCGTTTCAAGTTAGCGTCACGTAGTTTTCTCATTTGAAAGTAACTCTTGTTAAATTAACCCAACACATAAAATACTAAAAAAGTTTTAAATTATTGTCACCTATCCATCTTTAGCAAAATTGTGATAAAAATCTATAAAACAATGAAGAATGAAAATAAAATTATCTAAAAAAAAACACAAGTTTACAAAGCGGACATTGAATGTCTTTTTATTAAGATGCCGATTATACAATATATTATGTATTTGGCGTGTAAACAGCTAGATTTATTTATTGAGGAAAACTATTCATATTAATAGGTTCCTGGAACGGTCCTTCCTACTGTCTCCTGGTCAAGGACTCGGCTCGGACAGGTGGACCACTCATACACTATTGTAGAATCTGTCTTTAAAAATAATAGAATATAAAAATACTTGAATCAGTTCATTCAGTTACGAAACGTGAACTACATTAAGAGAATTATAAACTATTACATATGTTAATATTCCTCTCTAGAAATGTACAATTGAACTTTGATAATGTTTTATTTCATAACAACATATCAAACAGTTTAGTAAATATCAATAGTAATACATACATACATCGTGTTACATATTTCAATATAACGTGCGTTTTAATGGTTGTTGTAGAATGAACCAGCCGATTCAAATATTATCGTTAAACCAGAGAGAGTGCTGAGAGATCATGACCGTATAATTTTATTGGATCGCAAGAGATCGGTCATTTGAGAGGAGGGACGCGGGTCGTTGAGAGGCTGAGAGGCTGAGAGGTCGGCTCTCGGGAGGCTGGGAGGACGGAGGACGGAGGATGGAAGATGGAGGCGGGTAGCGGAGCAGCGGAGGGTCAGTTAACTATTTTAATGGCTTTTTCTGTGCGAGGGCACGTTCACTGCAACTCGCATTATTAAATTCCTTTTAAATTAAACTCCTCGCTCCACGAGCATTCACCTGGTTCTTATTTAACTTACTTCCATGGATTCTGTTTTGTTTTTCATTTAGGTTTTCACTTTTCTACTTAGTTCTATGATTCATTGTTTATTACATGTGTATGTTCAGAAAACGGTGTGTTGATACTTTAATACATTAACAAAACAAAAGAGAAACAAGTTCATGTATAGTGTGTAACTCTTTCTCATAATATATTATTTATATTCGATCCTACGTCAATATTATTATATATTATCCGTGGTGTCCTTTATTTGTCCCAGTCCCGGTCCAGCATCAGTCGTTATCTCCGTGTGTCCGCTCACAATGAGCTCCTGTATCTCTCTCCCCAGTACGTCAATGTGTCCATCCAACTGACATAATAGCCGACTTGGTAATTACCTCTTCTTTAATTACGCACTATTTTCTGGCCGCCTTATACGTTTTTCCGTGAGCGGCGCTCGTTAAATACCTCCTTTTATATGGCGTATAAAATATATCTATTAATGTAAGGAGCGTACACTCAGGCCTTCATTGGCACATTCATTCATTACTACATAACACTATTCTCGAACCGTCAACTTCAATTATTAGAAAGGTAATCAGTATGAGTGTTACAAGTGTTTAATGTATTTTGTTTTTAAGGGTCCGTCGTTATGTCCGCTGGTTCGTTAATCATTAATGAATGATAATGAGAGTCTCCCAATGTATGTATGTATGTATCAATCAGTGGCCAGTGCTGCCCGGCCGGCTGGTCGGCGAGGCTCGTGATGTATGTCTAGTATGCGAGCCAGGTCCAAGTCGTGTCGTGTCCGTGTCCGTGTCGTCGCGGCGTCGTGTCGCCGAGCGCTCGCCTCCATTCAGTGGTATTAATAGCGTCGCCGACGATTGATTTATTACTTCACATTATTTCAGTTCTCACTGGTTGCATTTTATTATCAAAAGCTTATTGGAAATTCATTTGGTTCGGGACACGAATGATTAGTGTGATAGTCGACTTAGATAGCGTCTTGTTATCCGTTGAGGGTCATACAAGACGAGCGACCTCCGGGCTGAGTGTAGAGAAACAAGGCATGTGTTTCGTCAGTAATCACTAGACTAATAGCAGAGCCCGGTCCGTCGGTAACTGTCATAGTGAGCCATATATTAATGAGGCCTCGTCGTGTAGCTCCAGGCCCGGCCCGGCCCCGGCCCCGGCCCGTCCGTCCAGACGGCATCCGTACAAAGCGTTTTTTGTGACTAATTATTTATTGAACGTTTAAAAATAAATATTGAATCGGTAACAGTCGTTATGAAACGAAAAAGGAATTCGACGACGCTTAAACTGAATGAGCGCATTAAATCTCTTCTTAAAATAACACTAAAAAATCTATACGTCGATGTACACACGACGACGCACGCCAGCTCTAAATATATAACAGAGTCTATTGTCCGGAGAAGACTTCGACCGGACCGGACAGGGGAGGGAACAGCGAGGAGGAGGAAGAGGAATAGGAGATGGAGGGGGGAGGGACTGGTCGGTAATTTATGCTCGTTTAATTAAAGTATCAAAGCCGGAAGAGCTGCGTCGCGCCATTTTGATGAGTCACACGCTGACAATGCGACAATTACTATTTACACAGTGACAGGGATCGACACTGTTCGGAAGCCGCTCTCTCTAGCTGTATTGAGGAATTCCTTCACATTGTTTTAACATCGGCCACAGTATTTTAAACTTTATATATTGTCATCCAGAGGATCGTAAATTATTTTATTTTTAGATGAGTCTATAATGTTTCTTCTGAAATGTTTGAAATTTATGTTTATGTACTTATAGAATAAAGTTTACAATAATTGTAGAAAAGAATCAGTATGCACCGCCTTATATTGTGTGAAAAAAATCGAGGATGTTGTCTAGATTTTAGAGGTAGATCTCAAATGTTGTTAAAATTTGAATGACCGTTCAAGGAATGCGAATTATGATATTTAGAATACACACGATCCTGGATACA
This sequence comes from Danaus chrysippus, assembly GCA_916720795.1. Taxonomy (NCBI): domain Eukaryota; kingdom Metazoa; phylum Arthropoda; class Insecta; order Lepidoptera; family Nymphalidae; genus Danaus; species Danaus chrysippus. Next base: position 11,932,776 of record CAKASE010000045.1, on the reverse strand, counting down.
GGTAGGACAGTATCTCAGGAGCTCAGTATCACGGTAGCTCGTCATCACAACCTTGAGATTCTTCGCAGTAGTGTGTCGGAGCGCGGACAGTTTTTGTGAGGACAGCCATATTGTCTCCGCGAACACAATAGCTCATAACGCCCGGCTCTGTCACAGGGGGGGGGGGGGGCATTAGTAGCGTACATATATGTCTCGGAAACTTTCACATTACACGACATGTCAAATACACATCCAGTGACCATCGACACGTGAGCCGCACGCTGTAGGTACCTACACGGAACCAGTTCGTCGATTGACATATTATATTACGATACACACGAAACAATAGCTAAACCATTCGACGGATCAGCTGTTTATTATAAATCAGTGGGTGCGTGTCTATTTATACTGGACGCTAATTACGACACAGATTAAATCGGCTATTTCGGTTAATAAAATTAGAGTTGGGTAATTAATACCCGGTTCATAATGAACGAACAGAGATAATGCTAATAAAAATTCTTTACATTCAAATTAAATAATAGCTTTTGTAAATAGTTTTGGCGGCGAGTGCGGCGAGTGTCGAGGTCGGACCTTGGGGTGTTTCCATTGTTTGATGTGATTTAAAAAAGAGAACGGGAAACATTAGTAACGATAGTCGGCACCAGGAGGAGTCATCTGGGAAATATGCAGAGCTGCGACGACGATTAGCGACTGACAACACAATCAGAGAACGTTTACAGAGCTACGATTGTATAAAATACAACATAACAAGAGGATCATCAAAGATTTATCGACTTTTAGAAAGATACAACAACCGAGTGGACGGTTCCTTAATATTAAATATAGTTCAACGTAATATTGAATGTTGTCGATGATGCTGACCGTACAAGCGGCGCGCGCGCATACCTCGTCCATAGCGGGTGCGCCGCCGCTACTCGTATAGAGTCGTGCAGTGATCACCTTATAGGAATACGAAACGTACGCACCCGGGCTCATTTACATACACACATACGAGGGCTGCTATATATATTTCTGGCCTAATAATGAAAATACGAATATTTATCAACGAAAATGGTTTTATTGTTTTTCAAAATATTCTCCATCAAGATTTATACACTTTTGCATGCGCTCGAACCAATTTTCGAAGCACTTTTTCCACTCCGATTGAGACACCTCCAAAACATGGTTTTTGAATGCTTCAACAGCATCTTCTGGCGACGAAAATCGTTGTCCACGCATTTTTTTCTTGATGTGTGGGAATAAAAAGAAGTCATTGGGTGCCAAGTCAGGGCTGTACGGCGGATGACCCATCACTTCGACGTTTTGGCCGGTCAAAAAGGCGCTGGTTTGAGCCGATGTGTGAGAGCTCGCATTGTCATGGTGCACAATGATTCGTCTTCTCTTGTTCATTTTTCGAATTTCTCCGAAGACTTCAGGCAAACAAATGGTGGTATACCACTCAGAATTGACCGTCCTACGTTGCTCAAGCGGAACAGTCGCCACATGACCAGTTTTGCCGAAGAAACAGGCGACCATTTGCTTCGAAGTGCTTCTTCCACGAACAACTTTCGTTGGATTTGGCTCGTCTTGGAAGACCCACACGGTCGATTGCTGTTTTGTTTCGGGCTCATACGCATAGATCCATGATTCGTCACCTGTGACGATCTTATAAACGTCTTTTGAAGCACCGCGATCATATTTTTTCAGCATTTCTTTACACCAATCCACACGAGCTTTCTTTTGAGCGATTGTCAAATTGTGCGGGATCCAACGAGAACAAACCTTTTTTACGGCCAGGTGTTCATGCAATATCGAATGTATGCTGGTGGGAGAAATGCCTAGGCATGCCTCTATCTCACGGTAAGTCACATGACGGTCTTGCATTATCAGTTCACGTACGGCATCGATGTTTTCTGGCACAACGGCTGTTTTTGGACGACCTTCACGGAATTCGTCTTTGAGCGAGCGTCGGCCACGATTGAATTCGTTGTACCAGTTTTTCACAGTGCTATAGGATGGTGCTTCGTCGCCATACAAAGATTTAAGTTCATCGATGCACTCTTGTCGTGATAATCCACGTCGAAAGTTGTGAAAAATGATCGCACGAAAATGTTCACGAGTTAATTCCATTTTTTTGCCAAATTGATTTCTTCAAGTACTTGTAAAAGAAAAAAAAAATTGTCGTAAGTCAAAAAGTTCTGAGTACATTTATGCTAAAAAATGTCAAACTTTCCAATGGAAATGCCAGATTGCACCTGGCAACACTTAGTGTTGCCTAGGCCAGAAATATATATAGCAGCCCTCGTACATACATGTTATTAATAGTGACTGATCTACCGAGAACGCGAATTACTAATGAGACACAGAAAAAACATTATTTATATGAAAGAAGGAATACTGTTCAGAGAAATCGTGAGCCCAAAGAAAAATAAGTAATCGTGCTTTAATATACTTCAAGGAAAATAATGGAAATAAAAATTAATAAGGAATTCATATGTTTTCTTCGGGTTTTCATGTAATTAAATGTAAGTAATGAACATTAAGGGATGAGAGCCGGGTCACTCGGACTGTGCTTCATTGAAGAATGTACTGAGAGGACGAGTATGTCCCGCGGTGGTGTGACCGGCGGTCGATATACACACGGCTTACGATCACTACGACCCGGCGCCGGTTGGGTTTTTGTCTTCATTAAGGATTGTAACAGGCTTTTGTTACACGACTTGTTATAATAATAATAGTACACACTTATAGCATAAACAGTATCTACCGTATGACTCGGTGTAACTCAGCCGTCAACTCGCCTGTATTAAACGTCATAAAAACCGTGAAAGAGGAAATTGAACCAACTCTTATTTAACTTCGTTCCGCGAAATTGTTCGATAACTGTGAAAAATTGAGCCGCTAACACAGCAAATTGAGTGAAGTTCCCGGGAGGGGCCAGAAATTATACCTACCTGCAGTGTTACAGACTGTACGGAGTGTACAGATTAAACAAGAGATGGTGGTACCGCCTCCGTACGGAATGTACAACACGGGAAGTGTTTAGACTGTGGCGCGGCCCGCTGGGGCGGTGTGCGCCGTGTGGGGAGTGTGGGGATGGAGGGCTGGTGTAGGGGTCGCTGGGGTCTGCGGGGGGCGGGGGGGGGGGAGGGTGCGCGGTGACTGTGAAATTGATCCGTTCATACTTCATAATCATTGGTGAGAGCGCGGCATTACACGCCCGTCGCGCTCTTCAAAGGGACCACGCCGCTACGTGCTCCTACCACCCCGTCAAACGACAATCGACCTTAACACCAACAAAGAAGAACTAGTATCGTGTGGAGGTATCGTTGGTTATGATCAAAGTAAATGATGGCCACTCACACATGTACGTGCACGATGCGGCACGCAGACTGATCACACAAATTGAGCTTCATTAATCCAGTAAATGTAGTATCAGATGATAGGCAGAGAAGACAATGCACTCGACTTTTTGCAACTAAACGCCATAAAAATACGATCTAATCTAATTATTACTACTGTTTGTTGTACCCGCCCCTCGACCCTTGCCCCTCGACGGTCCACCCTTGTCCTGACCTCGTCGTCATGACACGCGGGTTCTTTAACAACGTATTAAACAACATTATACATTCATGAGAGATCATATTTCCTGTTACATAAAGCGAAAACAATTCCGAGATCTTTATTTTCCTTTAAACTACATACCGTTTATATGTGTATGTATGTACCACCCTTCCATCTACCTACATGTACATCGTACAACTGGATGTCGTTTTTTGGTGGTTACATTAAACTATTAATTTTGGTTTAGAATTTCAGAATTTAACGAACTTCAAATATTTTTTTCATATAATTTGATAATTATTAGAATTTGAAGATTAAAATATCATTTCCAATATTAATTTAAGAATTAAAACCTCAACGCCGCCGCGATCCACAACGAGCGACCTGACAGACACCGACGAATAATATTTTAGATACTGTTAGAAAGATTTTATAAATGTATGTTATTAATTATGTACTATTATATTATATAAAATGTGTGTTATAAAGAGACAAGGCGCGGGTCGAGTAGACACAAACATAGATATAGATTTTATTTATAAGACAAACTTTACAAGCTCACACTATCAACACACTGGAAAAGTTTAGTTTAGTTTATGTTCAGTAATGTCGTCTCTTAGTATCCTACACAATGTTTCCTAACATCGATGGTGTATATCGAGTGTTTATCGAGTCGTACTAATCGTTAGCCCGGAACATATCTCCAACCTAACTTATTAATTGAATACACTGAAAATAACTGGCATAGTACGAGGGCGGCTTGTTGTGGGAACAGGAGCGGTCATCGCTCATTCATATTCGTACAGTAATATACTCGAAGTAACTATTATAAACGGAATAATATTAATAATTCCTGTAGGACGGGAGGAAGCCTTTAAAGCTAAAAGTGTGTTTATCTATTAAAAGTTAGTTAAAATAACAACTATTTCTGTGTAATAATTAGTCCCCGCCCTTGCTCATATCATAAATGTATGTTCCTGTATGTATTGTATACCTAGTACAGTTGGCGGGTGGATGTTTGTCGTGTAATCACGAGAAATATTCTCAGTGGATTTTGAGGAATCTCTTCAGAGATGCGACTTATTACAATATTGTTTGAGTCACGAGGCGAGCTCTGTGGACGAAGTTGCCAAGACCGTCTACTCATTGAAGACCAGTTGATTAAAGATAGTATAAGATTATGTTTTATATTGTTAGATTTTTTTTTTACAACTTACGACTCGACTCAGCAGAAAATCAACCAAGCTGTTTTCGTAAAGAGTAATTAGAAAATAAATTATTTCATATTTACATAATTTTCTATCTATGTTGGCTAAATATGCCTCAACGATGATCAACTGTAGACGAGTGGGTGCTCCATCCATCAGGTGATCAAATGTATCGTAAAGGAATCTTTAATTGAAACCTACACGTCATATGAAGATGCGCGGCTTACATTACAAAGCCACATGTGAGTTTTCTTAAGGTCGTCATGTAGTCACATAGTAATAGTATTTTTTCTGTTTATTTGTTTATTCACTATATCCTCGGACGTGTGCGAGAGGTCCGCAGGTCCACAGGTCCAGATGTCGTCGTCGCGGTGTCTCTGTGTGTGTGTGTGTACGAGGGTGTTTGTGTGTGTGTGTCTTGTCGGAAACGGAACTCTATTGTTTTTAAATTTCATGAATTCGCAAAAGATGCAGCTGTCGTTTACTATTATTGTGAGTTCGATGACCCCGCTCATACATATTTATTACGAGGGCATTTCATAAATTTGTGGTTTCAATAGACGCTGGGCCGTTTTATCAACTTGATAATAAAATAAAAACTTGAAACCCTCGAGTGAAGCAGCGTCATAATATATAGTAATGTTATAAAAAATATGAAATTGATAAAAATAATTTTGTCAAGAGAGCTGATTGGCGTCAATGTTATATAGTTTTTATGTGATCATATGTTATAGTATGGATATCAAGCAAATTAACGTATTTTATGATCTAAAGATTAGAGATACATTCCTTAAAAAAATCATCAAAACAATAAAATAATTACTATCAATTTACATCTCCGCAGGTACACCTAATTTCATGTGCATATATTTTTGCTTTTGTGAATTTTTCCTTAAATGTTTTTTATGAATCGCTCAAATTATAGAGGAACGCATATCAAAGTGAGCGCGCTAACATGTACCGGGGAAAAAATAAATTCCAAACATACCGACAAACGATCTATTAAAAGCCAAAGTACATTCCGTGGAAGTTCTGCCGGTAACAAAAGGAGACGTCCTCTAATTCCTTCTCTAAACAATAGAGGAAAAACTTTCGTTTTTACTCCAACTGCCGCTGACGGAGCTGACCGGCCCGGACTGACGGCCGTCAGTGTAACCAGCGACATGGAGCGATAGGGAACCGTGGAGTGAGTGGTGATGACTGAGGGGCGGGGGGGAACAGGGGGGGGGGTGAGGGTAGACATTAGCACACAATGGTGCAGATGTTTGTTATCAGATAGCGGCGAGTGGTACGCGGTGGAGGAGGCCGCTTGACCCTCACAGGAGACTGACCCTGATTAATTGACAATTTACCACCTTGTTAGGTTCCCCGGTTTTTACAACGGAGTTGCTTATTATGACAGGTGGTCAGTCGAAGAAGGGACGAGCGCATTGAATGCATTATTAAATCAGAGATCATACGATAGTTATTACAGAACTATATACGACAAGATTAGTTTAGTACCTCCTACAGCTCCGGCGGCTTAAAGGACTTATAGTTATATATGTAGGTGTGTAGTATAATACTATTGTTAATTATGATTGTTTGTTTTCTGCCTTACACAAAATAAATACAAAATCTAAATAGATGTTATTTATCTGTGTATGAGTATCTTCATCAGTACGTCCGTGTGTCGTGACCTGTACCCGCTGCTTGTCTTGTACCTAACTGCACAGTAAACATTAAACTAAACGAGTCTTAGTTCACAAAAACAATCGGATCGCAATAATCTAAAATTATTAATATAAACAGCACATGCTCCTAAATAATTCAGTATTGATTGATTTATGTATTTTGAATATCACAATGTGTGGAGGTCGTTAATCGTCAATTTGAAAGTATAATCTACTAACATGCAGTAGGGAAGTGTAACGACAGTAGGTGGTGGGTAGTAGGTGGTCAGTGGTCAGTGGTCGGTGGTCGGTGGTCAGTGGTCGGTGGTCAGTGCTTCCGGTATGTTTGTGTTTTTGTGTTTGTCGCGTGTCCGACGGATGAATAATGTATCTGTCTGTTTGTCATCGCCGATCGAGGGGGAAGCTACTTTACTATATTGCGACACTTCCTTAAATTATGGCATACTCGGGTCGGGTCCTCGTAATAGGGTCAGAAAAAAATATCTGTAGGCTGATACTATAAGCTCCTAAATCGTATACGAAAACCTTGTTTCCATTTGTTAATGTACGTAATATGAAATAATAAATAGGTTTCTTGAAAGTAGTAGGTATGGGCTGTAAAAGTCGCTGTAGTAACAGTGCGCTTATTACTGTGGCATTCGACCTCCGAGGAACAAATAAAATGTAGCGATAAAATGTGATCGATTGTAATATGGCTGTTGTGTTATTTACGAGCGTGACTTACGGCGGCCGCGGCATGTAGAACATTCGAGGAAGGTAATTTCGATAAGCGAACACACTTCGCCTCCATTAATCATTTAGTTTCCAAGTTACAAAACTTTCCGTTCGTCGCTCGCCTCGCACGCATTTCACTTTAAAGGGAGCATTGAGTTACCTCGGGCCACTCCTCTCTTCATATTTCATTGGAGTGACTCTGATAGTAGACATGTTGTGCCAAACTGAGACCGGCCGGGCCCTACCCGCGCGGACCGAGCGGGCCGAGCGGGCCGAGCGGGCCGAGCGGGCCGGGTGGAGCTAGCGTTGAGTTTGTAAGTCGTAGGTACCTTTATTTATGGTAAGCGAAGCCGTATCGGCTTGTCTTGTAATACCTAGTATAATGCGCCTATCGCATTCACTTAGTCATTTATAGAATGAGTTTACAGATTTATGACCACGTCCTAACCTTTTAGGATCGCCCGTAATACTAATTGAAATAGCTCACCGATCATTTCACGGAACGTCATATGATAGTTCCATGTACAGCGACCTCACAGGCGACAGGATCCCACTTATATAAGGTTGATACACTTGATGAAATATATGTATTAGAAACATGTACAACGAATACCTAATATTATATGTATTAATGGGACCACTATACGAACTTCATCTGAAACATAGCAGGGTGGGTTTAAAGTAAGACTCGAGTTGTTGTGACGTTATGAAAACATAACACTCCTTATATGTTGTAGTCGGTTAATGATTCTCTTCAACGTTTAGTAATATGTAATGTTGTAGACATCGGTAATAAACCTACGCTCTATATACAGTGTTTAATTTTTTGAAAGATCATCGTCGATATTAAAGAAGACTCCGCGTGTGGAATATTAACATGTACTTCATTAGCAGAGTTTGAAGAGTTGGTACAAGTCCTCGGAGTAACTTACAAGAACTCCTCGTAGCACGGCCACCCCTCCCCTCCTCCCCCTCTCACACTCCACAACACCTTATTTATAAGTTCATTATTAATACATCTTTTTCATACAAAATTCATACATTTATTGTATTACGGCTCCTTGAATGAGGTGAAGATGTATTAATAATAATGATATACATTATAAGAATTCACATTTCCAGTAGGTACATGAATACAAAACACATGCTTCTCAAATTATCTGTTAACACTGAATAGGGAGCTCTTCAAGATAAACATAAGATAAAAGAGTATTAATTGTGAACAAAAATATAAATATACATGTGAATACATAATACATACTAAGAGTCGTAAACAATAAAAACAATAAATAAATATTATTTAATACATACATAACAATTACGGAATTTACAAGGTTGAGGAATGACTATATATTAAATTAATTATTGAATGGATTATGTTTCACAAATAATATTTAAACTTCATCAAAACCAGAGAGTAATGTTATTTTGTAATATAATTACAAGTTTCTATATAAAGTAATATTCCCGAGTTTCCGTGAAGTACTGGCGTTATATTCTCAGCATTTTTTAAGTAGCCATTGACTCTAAATGAAACTAAGGTTTTCAGATTACTTCGGAGTACCTTTATTATTTTGAAAAACTACATACTCCCGACGTTTCGATTACTTTTCAGCAACCATGATCACGGAGAGACGAAATGTGAATTCAAAGTCATTGACTCTACTTGGGTATAAAATACATTTTTTATATGAATATTATCACGAAAGTTCGTATATTCTGCGTATTAGTTTATCTTGGAACTATTGAAAGAATGTTATTAGTCAGGAACAAACTGAAAATGTATGTATAAATGTTATAATCTCTCTTAGTGGTCGTCTTACAATACATTTGTTGTTAGACAGATGTTAGAACACACACTAAAATAAAAGTGCTTCAAAAGAATTAATAATATTATCTTCATCAAGAAAAAGGGTGCTCTGGTTGGATGAGTTATTTTGGGTTCGGAGACAATTAACTGGAAAAGTGTTAAGAATTATACAATATAGGTAGTGTAATAAAATATGTAATGTTTTCAATATTAAATAATGACTTAGAAAATTAACAATTGACAGACAACATATGGAGTTATTAATATTTTAAAAATTTATATATATATATATATATATATATATATATATATATATATATATATATATATATATATATATATATATATATATATATATATACATACATATATACAACAAACACATTACATATACAATATTCTTAATGATACACGTTTGTTATAAACTGAACACACTATTGATTTAAATTTGAGTACAACACAGGGTACTCGCGGAGCCTCGCCCCTGAGTGACAGAATATAAACGCTTCATGATCAGTACCTAATGAAACTCATTGCTCACAACATATTGACTTTTGCTGCTCTGACGAAGATTTTTGATTTTAACCCTACTCAGCCGTAATTTAGGTAGGTAAATCGACAAGTTATAAAAAGGAAAAAAATTGGTGATAGGTATAACAAGAGCTCCACTTAAAGAAAACCATATACCTACTTACATAAATTTGGTAAAATATTTAAGATATTTAAAAAATCTTTTCGAATAATATAAATTTCTCGACTTTAAAATAAATGTATCAAAGTAATAGAAAAACACTATTAGGCAAATAGATCCAATAGTTAACATACAATACCAATAAGAATTCCGATAAATAAATTGATTACTCTTACCATATGTTAGTAAAGTTGATGTTGGTTTTCAACTTAACCAAAAAATATCTCTTCTTAATAATGAAATGTAAATTAAAGTTTAATATGTTCATTCAGGCGAAGAATAATTAATTTAATAGGTGAGTCTACTGAACATTATCTAGATGTTGAATACTAACAAGGTTTTTATTTCATATATCATTGTCTACAATTATATAAATATAAGGTTTAGGACATCATATACAGCACTGGGGGCAGCAAGGTTGAAGAGTAGAGAGACGGTACAGCATGAGAATGACGACCAGCAGCCTAGCGGTAGATGGTAGGAAGTAGGAGATAGGAAGTAGATGGTAGGAGTTAGATGGTGTATGGTAGGAGGCAGGAGGTAGGAGGTAACGCAATTAACATCGCGCCCGCTTCATTACGGCACCCTTTCGATATAAATCTTGCAACTCCTGTTACACGGACTGTTATTTAAAAGTACCAGGAAGTATTTGTGATTTATTATCAAATAAATCCCTCCCTTTATTTATGAGGCCGGAGATAAACGCGGTAAATATAATTTATTTATAAAAAACTTACATTGTGTTGTGACTATGTTTCTGTCTCATACTCATATATCTACTAACACAATCAATCATTTTAATTGCATGTTACAGAGACAAAGAGATATGTGCCGAGTATGTTAATGTGTGGGTACACAGTACACGTGAGGTATGAATGAACTGAACCAGGAAGTACCTTACTATGGGTAAGGGTTGTGATGAATCCACACCATCCAAGAGGACGCTCATCACTAGTTCATCACCTCTCTGTTGCATGTATGTATGTCTGTCGTCACCACACGTATCAACGCTACATTCTCGCTAGTCTCCGTGTAAGGTCCGCGTGACATTCATCATACAAGGTGTTATGTATGTGTTCCAAGTATCAGCTACCGTTTCTACCAACACTGACACTCCTCGCACCTCACAGGTTGTAGTAATCATAGCTAACTATCTAAACTATGTATGTCATTATAATTTTCCCGAACCGCGTCAGTGTTTATAATTTTGCATTAATTATTATATTTATTTCAATATTAATAACTTATTAGATTATTTTTTTGAATGTCAACATGAGTCTCGCTTATTACATACTACTGGAAAGCATTAATCATTGATAAGTTTCTTCTTCAGACTCTTTCATTTGATAAAATCCTGAAGACTTCTGAATAACTCAATCGTTATAACTTCAAGTGCATCAATAAGGAAAAAATTTAAATTGTTATTATATTCCGATTACGTCAATATGTTTTATTCACATAATATTAATTTTTTCATAACATCGAGTAAAATAGAATCATAAAAATAATGAATGTTATAAATTATAATGATCCGGAGCGCCTCGTCTCGACCTACACACAGCTTGTTTAAAGCCAGTTAATATAACCCTACTAATATTATAAATGCAAAAGTAACTCTGTCTGTCTGTCTGTTACTCTTTCACGCCTAAGCCACAGAACTGATTTTAATGAAATTTGGTACGGAGATAGAGTTGACCTTGAGAAAGAACATAGAATAGTTTTTATCCCAGACTTTTGAAAGGTTCTCTTGGAAACGCGATATAACCGAACTCCACGCGGGTGAAGCTGCGGGCGGAAAGCTACTTTATAATATATAATAAACATTGTATGTACGGACCTCTTATATGTATTATAATTATTCCGGAATCTGCATATGTTGTTGTTTTTTCTTTTTATTAACACTATTAGAGTAAACACGCGTGGAATGCTAACAACATCGTGTCCACGCAGCTGACACCGCCTTTATTATAATACGGTGCTTTACTAATTTAGTTTCTACCTTTATTTATTTAAAAATGCTTTTAGTCTAATGGCATCGTATCCATGTATAGTTTATGTGGTGAGTGAGGCAGCCTCAGTGTGAGTTAAACACATGAATATAACGCAGGTTATATGATGAGTGTAACAACACAGTTCCTGAGAACAAGAGCTAAACTATAACACTATTATATATTATTATTTATATTTATTTCATCTTATTAAAGTGTTGTCACACATGTCTTGTTATGTATCAGTAATAACTCTAGTCGCCGTGTATCGCGGATGTCTGTATCAAAGATTCCTCATCTTATAATTATAACTTATATTAACAATCAAAAATTTTCCAATCACGAGTTACTTCCTTCAACTCGTCAGTTAGTTACTATAAAGTAAATAAATATTTTTATTCCGTATCTCTCTGAACCATTATACAACCAAGATTCCGAATCCAAAATAACTTTCGAGAAGATTTTTACTTTATAGTTTTTTTCGTTTCATTAAGATGTTTTCTTTTCTATGTTACTATCACAATGGAGAGAAAAACTTCTAAAAATGCACACAAATGAACTATGTAATGAGGATTACGCGACTCTCACACATAACATAGGACACACCTACCTACTATAATGACGGAAAATATGTTCTCACGACGAAGACTTGGAGTGAGGAGGTTCCTCGGAGGTGTTTGGGAAGTCGGCCGCGGACTGAACAATCAGCGAGCTCATTAAAATGTGATTCAGATCGCAGTCGATTGTACGATTGTTCATAACTTGTCCTCATCTCTAATTAACGAGGAATTCACCCGTTTGAGGTAAACTTTAACGGAATGTGTGCGTCGTTATAATTGCTAGACTATTAAGAATAATTAGATTTAAATATAATGTATGTGTGTCCAGAGTGACCTTTACAAGGCGACCCTGTCCAGGAGGGCTTGGAGATCAGATCCACGGACTGTGTGTATAAGACGTGTGTAATATGTGTCAGTATAAGGAGTGTTGATACAACAACGATCCATAACGAGCAAGTCGAACGTAATAACTATAATAATATGTGAACATACCGAGAGGTTCCGGAACACACGCACCTAGCAGCAGAATGTGGAATGTATGTAATTAAAGAACTACAGATGTATTACACATATAATGAACTTCATTATTACTATACTAATATCATCCTCTGATGGATGGTCGGTGGAAGAAAGTTGTTGAGTTGAGGCGATTGTTATGGTCAGTGGTGCATAGAGTGAGTCAGTTAGCCTACATGATACGTGAGTTACAGATAACATGAGATATGTATATAAAAAGGTTACTAAGTAAGTTGCTATCAATCGATATTAATTTCGATAATGTTCACCTATCCTTTTTTTCTGTATAATGATTGTTAAGATGTGAATCATCATGATTCGTATTGAATGTAAAAACAATAAATAAACAACTCGTTACATACATAACAGCAATAATAAAATACAAAAAAGGAATAAAATAAAAATACATTATAATATATAATAACATATTTAAATATTGACGATACAATAGAACATTATTATTTTTTTACTCTTCCAAGACGCGGGAATGGAAGCCGCTAGTTATAAAAACAAAATCCAATATTTAGGTTAACCAATCAAAGATAAAATCTATTGAAGAGATACTACGTACCTATTAGAATTTAATTATTTGAATAATTTGCTTAATATCTAGTTAAAGTTGATTCCGCCATTCTCTACTCAGTAGTGTATGGCTGGAATAGAAGTTAACATAGGTAGTGGAAAAAATCTTGAATTATATGTAATTTGGAAACACAGGGAGTATTACAGAAGTTCAGGGGAACTGAGTGGTTTGTTTTGTATATAATATACAGTATGTATGTATATATGTATGTCTGCGTGTTTAAATGTTCTCTTTATAACGTTGTATGAATGAACCGATATAAATCATTATTTTGTCGGAAGTCAACCAACTGTGAGGCGGAAAATAAGACGAATCTTCACAATACATCATGTTTATAGCGTCATCTATTCTTTACTCTCCCCTCAAGATCTGCTCATCTCAACCCACCATTGTTCACTTGAGGTAGGTAAATACATAATTTCTTAATGTAACGGCGGGCTTTTAATTATTTGTATAACCATTAAATCATTTGTTTATGACAAAAGGTGTTAGTGCTGACAGTTAAATAAATTCTGAGTTTAAGTATTAACGTCGCATAACTATTATATCTCCATACATATCGTAGGAGCTCGTTAAAAAAACGTCATTCGGTAGGAGAGAGGTCGGCCGGGTCGTAAATTGTCGGTAATTAGGACGCATTAATATGAGGAGTCGTAAAACGAGCTGTAAATCACGCGATTAGCGCGCTGAGGCGTTCGTCTTATCACAGAGATAAGAGAATTGAACACCTCGCCCGCTCGCACTGGTGACGAGTGATGAATGACGGACGAGATCTGGTGGAGGAACGAACAGTACTGGAACGACGACGGATTTAATACATTCATGAATTACAGCGTGTTGATGCGGCGGCCGGCGATGAAAATAACTTGGACTATCATAATACATTGAATAATGACCGAGGAAGTGACCCGGGGTGCCGTAACATACATACATACAAACAAACAAACTAACAAGAACTATGTTCAGATGAATGCAATGACCTCGCTCTGGAAACTAACTACATATTATATCATAACATATCTGGAAATAAACTATTAATTTTGAATCTTTATGTAAGTACATTTGAATCAGCGTCGCTCAACATGTGTCACAGCTCATTGTAATATAAATGGGACGAGTTGAATATTAAAATATTTGATAAATATTTATTAAATGATTAACGATCGTGTTGTCTTGTGATTTAAATTTAATACATATTTCACATTCTTTGAGTATGTAGGTAAATATAATTAGGATAGACTTGTTATTGTTTCCTGTTTTAGAACTGCAATAAAATTTATAAATAAAAGCTTGTAGTGTGTTCTCTAAGTATTTATTGAGTACCTGCTTAATTCCAAGTTCAAGTATTTTTTTACACATTGAGTTCAGTAACAATATTCAATGTTGCCAATCAAAACTCTCAATCACCAACACACACACATGTAAGTATAACTTGTTAACAAATATATATTATAATATAAACGTCGTTATCTCGTGATATGTATCATATTAATTTATAATAGGTGTATGTTCAAATGGTAGGTCATGAAATATGGTTAGTTAGTAAACGAAACAAAACATTTATCGTCGGCCACTTTATAATAAATTACGTATTCCGATAGCTTTTATTGTAACTAACTTTTAAAACCGAATTTAAAATATCAACATGACATCTCCGGGACATCGAAGTCAATTTATGAGCCGCTGTTCGTAGATAAAGTGTGTGATAGCGGTCGCTCTGACCGCCGCGGCCGCTGACGAGCGTCTCTACGGGAGAGGCCGGGTGAGGTTACTAGTACTAGTAGACACGACCTACTGTAGTATTGTTAATGATGGAGCGTGTTGTATGTCCTGTACAGTAAGTACATCATGGTAGGTACATGTATATCATACAGTAGTCGGTCAGTAACGTGTCCCGCGCGTCGTCCGTCCACAGACCTCGTCGTCGGGCCGGTGACGTGTGTGAGACCACCCACCAGCCGACACTAGATTCCGCTCTCGACGTTTTTTACACCCTAATTAAGCTAATTTATCGAGACAATAAGAAAAATTATCGGGGAGCGGTCCCTCGCCGCCGCGCCGGTTTATGAGAGGTATTAAACTGTCGCTTTTAAGAGAGCTACCGCGCTACACTATACTACAGTATAGTACAGTATACTACACCGGGCCACGGAGCGGCGGAGTGGCGGGTGATGTTCCAATAAATATAGTAGATACGATCAGCGGCGGCCGGTGGGTCGCAGGTAACGTGGTCCTGTCCACCTCTCGTCACCCACCACGGCTCTCTTACTAGTGACTCGCTCCTGGCTCGTTAACATACAGTTATCTAAATGCGTAACTCGTGCAGACGGACCGGCCGGAGGTATGCGCTTATTTGTCACCTTTCGTTTTAATTGTGAGTTAAATAACGTTAATAGTTAGTAAGACGCGAAACTTGACGATCGACGGAGATTAGACGTGTGCGGTGTGAGCTGTGTGAGTCACCGAGAGGTATTTAGAAGAGCGGTCGGTCCCAACTCTTTTATTGGATGGAAGTTTAGGTTCGATGAAATTTTGATAGCGGATAACGGAATTCAAAAGGAAATATATATTTAAATTAACTATTTACCTGCTACTGTTTATAGTCGGAGTATAATTATTATGGTTTATTATTTGTAGACATACTAAAGGTAATAGTTATTGATTTACTTCGGTCCACGGTCATTAAAATTCTTGGATGAAAATATTATACAATACTGTACTATAAATAGTATCTCTATAGTGTTTTGGATATCAATAGGTACACATTATATTTTTAATATGTCATCTATTCCTTGTTAGAATAATTTCATAAGCCTCTTAATATTTGAACGGAAACAAACAGTTTTCTTGAAGTTTATAAAGAAAAATATTGCAAATATTAAGTTTTTATATTATTTATAGGTATTACATTAGCTTTCTTTCATTAAAAAAACATACGCAAACAGAGAGATACAGTTATGTGACCTTTATCAAAAGTAACAATGTTCTATTCTTTCATTACACAAAAAATATGGAACTATTTAAAGCCAATCTATATTTTTTATGTAGTATAAATCACCGCCAAGAACCGTTCTTCCTAAACTTAGACTCGTATAAAAACTCAAGATACAAATCGGTAGCGGCTCCGTGAAGGTACATTTTAAAGTCTCTAAATTAACTTTCATTGTCAATTTATTAGACAGCATGTCTGTTGCCTGTTGTCTGTTGCTTGCTCACAACAAAGACAACAGGCGGTGTTAATAACTCATTTTGAAAGTTTCACAGACAAACCGCGAGAATTTCCGCCGTGTTGTTGTTCATTTGACATATTTGATAACTGTGTTTGTTGTTCCGCGAGACTAAAATATACGACTTATACGTACATTGACGTATTAATTATGTAAACATTGTTAAACATTTTAACGACGGCTCATTTATTTGTTACATATTCCTCTTGCTTACTAAGAACAGATTGTGCGCTACGTACCTACATACTAATACCTATATATTATTTTCACGATAGTTTTTGTCACATTAACGATGCTAATTTTATGACAATTTACAATTGTAGGCAGGTGGATAAAACAGCGAAGTTGTGAAAAATGTTTTACATTAATAATAAAAATAAAGACTTATGTTGAATATGACCTGTCTCTTGCTGTATGTAGGAGTAAAAATTTCCCTTGTCTATTTTGTTATCCCTTGTTCATCCTTGTTCTCCAAGCTGATCCACGTAATTGATATAGTCCTGACTCCTGACCTGTGCCTTGTTATCTAACAGAGACCTCCTTTACCTAGTAGTCATCGTCAGCGTGATGCTCGTATAACATAAGTTCTTACAGCAGGTAGTGTCACCAGAGATGGTCCGCCCCTAGGAGAGGTGACTGTAAAAAATACAGTTATGATATAGAAAACGTGTGTTTAGAGACGGACGATGATTTGCTTGGTCACGCTGAGACGGAACACGTTTCATGATGTCCATTGTTGAAATCTTTTTGACTATTAATACTTTATAAGAAATCTGTTTCTTTAAACTGTCAACACTCATTTTTAATCTTCATCAGCGAATTACAGCTGAGTATTATCATTTTTTTTATATTATATTTTCTATGTCTCATAATACATATAATTTTCATAATTAATTCTGTACTTTTTTAGGATTATTGTAATGTACTGTTGGCAATTTATTGTATATATAAGTCTGTTGTTTTATTACAAGTAAGAACAAGGAATCTAAAACACTCGAAAAATATGGTTGCTATGTATTGTGAAACATTCCGAGGGGAGGAACTAGATGATACGCGCCTCTGCCAAAAATGACAAAAACTTGTATGACGCGGTCTGTGAGGGTTCAATCAAGACAACGAGGAGCTATTCATAATACATATATACAGGGCATATACATACACATATGTAGTTCTGATTAGAATAGTAATATTCGCTTTTGGTCTTCATTTAAGACTATTTAGTTGTTGAGTGTACACACTTCATTACAGGTATCGTCAATGTTTGACCAAACTAAATGCATTTTGATCGATGTATAACTCGACTTCCAGTATTTCTCAGATAAATGACATTCTTTAATAATATTAAACAAATATTTTAGATCAGAAAACTAATGTGTATATACATATTTTAAATAAACTAATTACTGATCTCAAAGTCAAATTTCATTGTTTTGATATGTTTTATCATTGTAGGTACCTACCTATACCTAGTTGATTTTTATTTTGATATGAAAATAAAAAAACCGTATTTATGAATTTATGTTTTTGTTTTCTTCACTCCACTACAAAGTTTTATAAAGGTCTTAAAATAAATTAATCAGTCGCCTCTTTATACTAATATGTATTATAGTGCTATACTTATCTACATATGTATTTATCTACATTATTGGTACCTATGTTTAATATTTATATGGTATTGAGAAATATTTTTTATTAATTTATTCTTAAGGTAAATTATTATTCTGAAACATTATTTTTAAAAATGAATAAATTACTTTATTTTAGTGAGTTCCATTTTGACTGTATGTAAATACTTATATTAAAAGGTATAATATGAACTCTTTAGAGGACGACAAAAATGAAGATAAATTATAATAATATTTTTTGTTCTAAAGTAGATAGAGCATGATGAATAATAAATATGATATTAACAGAAAACAGTATATTTTTAGACATATATTAAGAATCATAAAAAATAACTAAAAAGAATACTTAAAAGTATAAAGCGTGAGTTCTCTTTTTAAATAATAAGTAGGTATGTACATTTTTGTATTAAAAAGTTTTTACAGGAAAGATTTTGACAACAAGACTTATAATTACTAGATTTTATCTTTTACTTATTAATAAATGTTAATTATGTTAAAAAGAAAATATACATTCATAATAATAAACATAGGGATTCAGAGTCGTTTGTTCAATATTCAGATAAATGTAATATGGAAAATTATTTATGTTAGAAATAAGTGTGAACTTTATCTAATTGACCAAGAGAATAGTTTTTAGAAAATACATTATACATGCTATGTTTTAAATAAGGTAGCAGCCGTAGATATTACTTTCAGATAAATATTAAAATCATACTATAGAACGCCATCTAGTGTGTACAGCCGAAAAAGTAAATCTAATGTTGTAACATTTGAGATTTGTTTCTTAAAATCAAATATCGTTGTGAGATTCATAATGCTTTCGAAACGCTGTGAATTACGTTACAATTATTTTCATAAATGTTTAAGCGAGACACTTTCGTAAATAAAATGTGTATATCTGTATTAGTTTTACTTTAAATGCTTAATGTCAAATTGACATTTGATGTTTGACACATTGTGACAATAAACATAGGTTGATTGCTCGGTTAACTTAGGAGAAGATTATCTCTGTTGATTCCTTAAAATGTATTATAAAAGAGAAGGAAATAAAACGAGTAGATAACAAAATGGGTAGTTTGAACATAGCGGAATGGACACCAGAGCAAGTAGCGGACTGGTTAACAGGTTTGTTGTGAAATCACATTACATTACGTTTGAATTCTGAGTGGTGAGTCACAGTGGCGGTGTTTTGTTATTACAGGTCTAGGACCGAAAGTAGCCCAGTATGTGCCGGAGCTACAGAAGAAGGCTCTCAACGGCTCGAAGCTGCTGACGATGCGATGTGATGACTTGGAATATCTGGGCGTTCATATCATTGGGCACCAGGAACTTATACTAGAGGCTGTGGAGCACTTACGAAACTTTGTACGTAATCAGTTACATTACGGAACAGTCGTAGACGATAAAAATTACGAGTTTCATGCATGCCAAGTGAAGAATTTGATTTTATTTATAATATATTAACATTTCAATACATTAAGCATTTGCCAAATTGAAGACAAGTACAGTTTTGATTTTGTAGTAACCTAAGTTTAACAAACATATTGTAGCACAAATTAGAAATGATAAGATAAGCATGGACAGTAAAGTAACAATTGGAAAATAGATAAGATGCAGCGGAGTCACAACATTTTATTTGCTGTCATTAGTTTATTTGTTGGTATCGTCAACAGTAGCCGTGAGGTAGTCAGTTGGCAAATTAAAATATAGAAGTTATTATATGTATATACAGAAGTATGATAGGGTAGTTTTATTATTAATATAAATTTCTGAAAGACAGCCTTCTGTGAAAGGATGTAGATAAACAAGATGGGGTAATGTAAATGTGTGAACTGTGGTTAAACAATTAGATTGTACATGCAAAAAAATTGTAGGGTGGTTGCTTAATGTAATTGTTGGAAATATTCATAATACCAAAATTATTGTTTCTAAACCATATATTCAGCCGCAGCGGGAGTCGGCTGAAATTATTATGTAGGTTCATGTGAAGTTATATAAAGCTCCTTCAATCTATTGATCATATTCTGTTCACTTTATAGTTTCGATATCAATTGTTCTGCATGTGTAGTGATACTAATGACACAGTGTTGTCGTGAACATGTCTAACCGTCATTATGAATGTAATTTGTCAACCATTCCCACCTATCATGTCGAACTAATCTTTCTTTACACTTCACCTTGCTACCAGTGATTTCAAACTGGTATATAATCATTAATCATACATCAGGAACTATTGATAAATGAAGTCATAGTGTTCTATACAATAAGATAAACTCAATACATTACAATAACAACTTCATTAATGACCAGATCGGGGACTTCCTGTGGATATAATCACAAACAATTCTCGTTTACTTGATAAT
This sequence comes from Danaus chrysippus, assembly GCA_916720795.1. Taxonomy (NCBI): domain Eukaryota; kingdom Metazoa; phylum Arthropoda; class Insecta; order Lepidoptera; family Nymphalidae; genus Danaus; species Danaus chrysippus. The sequence continues at coordinate 11,912,272 of CAKASE010000045.1, read as the reverse complement.
TAATAGATTGTTTTTACTATATATATGTGTTGTGTTTGTATCATATCCAGCACTATGAGTCGTCCCGTGAATGTGTGCAGCAGCTAGCGGTGCGTGTGTCAGGCGCGGCTCAGTCCCTCGCCCGCGCGCTCCGGTACCACGGAGACGCGCGCCTGGAGACTGACTCACTGGCTGACGTGGCGCGGACCGTACACGCTGTCAAGCCGCTCGTGTGCTGGCTGGACCGGTGAGGGGCAACACAGACATCACACACATACAGCATGGACAACACAGACAGTAGACTGAAACAAAATTTAGGAATTTACACAGCTATATATCTTTTTTTAAAATAATTAAGTTTAATAACTAACATGTTAAAATGATTTGGATGGATACAGAAAATGAAAAAAAAAACTCTTTAGGTCTTGAAATCGTTAAATCAAACACAAACACACAGCACGGACACCACAGACAATAGACTGAAACAAGATTTAGGAATTGAAACAGCTATATATCTATTTTTAAAATAATTAAGTTTTATATTACTAACATGTTGAAAGGATTTGGATGGATACAGAAAATAAAAATAAACTTATTTTATTCACTTGAGGTCTTGAAATCGTTAAATCTAAGCCCATGCTCCGTATGTAATGTTACCGTACATTACCTTGTCTGATCATCTGTGAATGTGTGTGTAGCTGGCCGCTGTGTTCGGGCTCGCCCCTCGCCGCTCGTAAGGCGGCCCTGTTGAAGCTGTCCCTGGAGGCGGCCACGTGCGCCCAGCGGGAGAGGTTCGCGGAGCAGCCCGCACGAGCTGTGGCCGCCGCCGCCGCCGCACTCGCCGCACTCGCTGACTACATCATACAGGTACATACACACACATGATTAATAATACAAAAAAAAACATTTAATTTGCTCTGTAAGAGAAAGTTTAGTTGTTAGGTGAACGAAGATTACAAGTCAGTATTTATTAATAATAACCCTTAACAAAAGAAATCATGCTCATTATCATATAAACGAAGCCCGATATTATAAAGTCGTTTCCAAAATCAAAATTATCTTCCTCACTCCCGTTTTTTCGGTTATAATCTAAATGAACCACACATAACAAAACTGCATTTGACTTAAACGGGGAGTGTATGATTTAAAGAAAATTATACAGTGCAAACTCGATATAAGAAATGTGAGGGGAACAAGAAAATATTGGTTGGTCTAAAATTCGTTATAAAAAGGTAAAATACCTAATACATAGTTTTACTTACCTCAACATTACGTAAATATCTTGTTATAGCGAACAACTTCTACTAATAAATGATAACACATTTTTATCAAATTACTACTGTTTACATTCAAACCACTTTCTTCTGAAAACTTATCTTTAAATTTTAAAATTGTAGTCAATGTACTTGCGGGAGTTCCGAACTCATTAGCTATGTCTAATTTTTTTGTCATAGGATTTTGGTCAACATAATTAATGATGATTCGCTCTTTTGCGACCGATAAGGAACACCTTTTACGCTTCTGAGCCATTTTAACTTAAAACTTTAACAATAGTGACGAGCAGAAGTGCTTATATTACTTTTCATCAAACAACAACTATTACTTTATGAACAAAAGAGTGTCGAAACATGTTGAGACATGAATTACAATTTAAGATTAAGAATTATATTATTGGTGGCAACTTTATATAAAGGTTTTGGGTTGACTAAATTCGTTAATTAGAGGTATGAATACTTTTTCTTGATAGTTAAAATTCGTTATAAAGAGGTTGTTCGAAAAGAATGTTCGCAAAGTAGAGGTATATCTTATATTGAATCGTATGGACAAATCAAGGGGATTACGAAAAATTCGTTTAATCGAGGAATTCGTTATATTGGGGTACGTTATATTAAGGTTGCACTGTATTCACATACTTTTTAGTCAATAAAGTTTATTTTTTTATACTTATTAGTATGTATTTATAATTTATATGTTTGTTGGTTCATGTGTGTGTGCAGGACGTGTCGGACCCCATGATCCTCCAGCCGGCGCGGGTGGACTCTGTGTCTCTGGTGCAGGGGGAGCGCGCGCTCGGCTTCGAGGTGGTCCCGTCGTTCTGCGGACACCACCAGCTCGCACACATCCGGTTCGCATCTCCCGCACACGCCTCCGGGCTCGTGCACGAGGCTGACGAGATCGTGCAGGTGGGGGGGCGCTGTGTGGTCGGCTGGCCCGGGGAGGCCGTGGAGGCGGCGTGCACGCGAGCGGCGCGCAGCGGGGACCTGGCGCTCAAGCTGCGGCGGCGAGGGGCGCGGGCCCTGCCCGCCCTCCCCACCCCGCCGCTCCGCGCTCCCCGCGCCCGCGCCCGCCCCCGCGCCCCGCACGCGCCCTTCACCCTCCACCGGTACGAGCTGGAGTTCCCCCTGTCGGGCGCCGTGCCCCCCGCGCGCCGCTCGCCCCCCCGCCCGGCCCGCGCTGACAGCCCGTCCTCCGAGGACAGCGATGCTCTCTCCCCGCCCGCCTCGCCGACGCTCCTCCTGCTGCCGGACACCGCTCGGTACGTCTTCAAAACCTTTACTGTAATGTATTATCATGTTTTATGTCAGTGTCCTGTACAGTGTACACGTCTCCCCCACAGTATGTATCCTCCCAAGCCGCGCCTGTCGGTGGTCCGTCGTCACTCAGTGAGCGGAGAGACGCCGGCGGCCGCCAGTCACGCGCTCGCCGTACACCAGGTACCGTGTTCCTAATGAAAGACACCTTGTAATTGTAATGGCGGTTGAACGACTAAATTTTAATAACAGATAATCCACATTCATATAAGTCATCATAGATGTTGACAGATTATAAATATGTATTAATATATTATATTGATATTAATTCTAACATCTCCACTTATTAAAATAATCTAAACATTCTACACAAAACTTATTAAACAAACAAAAAACAAAACATCTTTTATTTATTACATAGTCTGTTATTACACAATGCCTTGCATACCTAGTTTCTTTATAAAATAGTTATGTTTTACTCTATATAATCCCTTTGTTAGGTCTGCTGGCATTTCATTTATTGGAATGTAAACTATCTTAGTGAGATTACCAGCAACTGCTTCTCTAACAAAATGATGTCGCACAGCTATGTGCTTGGTTCTTTTGTGAAACAATGGGTTCTCAGTCAACTTCTGAGCACCCTGATTATCATTATATAATGTAATAATTATATAATGACGTAATCAAAACCATTTACAATTTTAGAAAACAAGTTTCTTAAATAAATCGCCTCTTTACAGGCTTCAGCTATCGCCATATATTCTGCCTCTGTACTGGACAAGGCTACAGTGCATTGTTTTTTACATTCATATGAGATAACAGTTCCAGAGAATTTAAAGAAGTAACCTGTATAGGATTTCCTATCTAGTGTTTGAGGCCCAATCTGCATCAACATAACCTTCCAATCTACAATTATCTTTGCTAAATATAAGCCCATATGATTTAGTTTTACATAAATACCTTAGGATACGTTTTGCATGCTTCCAATGTGTATAGGAATAACAATTATTGAATTGGCTCAAATAGCTCACGCTGTAGGAAATGTCTGAACGAGTTAAAACACTTAAGTACATCAGGTTACCTATTAGTTGTTGATATGGATATTGTCTACAAATTTCTACACTTTTTTCTAATTTTAGGTTACATTCAATAGGAGTATCAACAACTTTACAATTTGTCATATTAAACTTACTTAATATATGATCTACAAATTTTTCTTTATCCAAGGAAATACAGCCATTTTCATACATCTTTACCCTCATACCCAAACACTGTTTTACTTGCCCTAGGTCTTTAATTTTAAATTTTGACATTAGATTAGTTTTTAATTCCTTAACCATATTACTACTGTTAGAAAAAATTAAAAAATCATCTACAAAAATTGCTACTATAATCTGCTCCTTTTTGCATTTTTTAGTATATAAACTAACTTAGATTTAACATTAATAAACAATCATTTATTCTTTCATTCCATGCCCTGGCTGATTGTTTAAGACCATAAATTGCTTGATTAAGTTTGAGAACACAATTTTCTTTACAATCCAAGTTGGGTGGAGCTTGCATGTATACAAATGTATAATGGTTATCTACATGAAAATTCATGTAGATAACCATTTAGGAATGCTGTTATTACATCTAAATGAGTAATTTGAAAGTTAAGTTTGACACTTAAAGCGAATAAGAGTCTTAATAAGGAGTCACCTAATTTCGGGTCATTTTTTTCTGTTCCTCAGTTGTGGCAGCAGTTGCAGCAGCAGCGCCTGGCATGCGCCGATGGGGACAACGCCCTTTATCGGAGAGATAAGGTACGAAAATAATGTATCGTGTTTGTCCCAATGTTTAATACCTGTACTGTGTGTGTATATCGCCGCGCCTGTGCCCGCCAGGCCGTGTCGTGCAGCACGGGCCTGCAGCTGTCTCCGCGGCCCCGCACGTGCCTAGTGGTGCCGCGGCCGCTGGCTCCGCCCGCCGCCTCGCCGTGTCGCGGGAAGCTCGACAAGAGTCACTCGACCCCCGCCTACGACTTCGAGCCGAGCTCGGAGCCGGGGTCGTTGGCCGCGCAGACCATCCCGGAGTCACCCACCACTCCCGTCACAGACGGCCCTCACACGGAGAAGGAGGGACAGATACTGGACTTCAAGAAGTCCAGCTCGCAGATAGAGGAGGCCATCCAGCAGAGGAACCGGCGGGCGAACGGAGACGAGGACAAGAACGACGGCTTCACTGAGGACGACACGAAGCTAGAGATAGTGGAGACGGTCAATGAGGTGATGAGGGAGACGGGGGGAGGCGTTAGGGACAGAGGCAGGGAGGACGCGAGGAGGAGGAGGGAGGCGGCCGCGGACGACACGAGCAGCGACGACCAACAAGCGGCTCCTACCATGAGGTAAGGAACGTCTTATAACAGGTAGGTAGTTGTTGTTCCGCGCGAACAGTTCGTGTCTATTATTAAGACAGATTCATGTGTCTCATGACAGCACCATTCTGTTCTTTCATTCGACTTAAAATTTTGCCTTTCCAGAATGTCTTCGGTTTTTTGTGCAAAAATAAATATTGTCAATGAGTATTATAACAACTAAATGTCTGAATTAAACAAACCTTTTTAGAGATAACGAAATATTGTAACTATTCAAAAAATTGGGAAATATGAGAGTTTTTTAAACTATGTATGTTCTTCAACGAGACCTTCATTTATTTATTTATTTATTAAAAGGTACATCAGCACACATAAACAACACATAAAATTAATAAAATCTAGGACCTGATATAAGTGACAATTACGGACGTACACAACATTCATAAAAAGAAAAAAAAAAACTTATTTTCTACCTGATGAATTTAAGTGATAATTAAATAACAATATACAAAATTACAAGAAAAAGAAAATAAATTTAAATATAAATCATAGAAACAGAAACATGTGATAAAATGTGACTACAGACTAAGATGTTAATTGATTGATTTTATTCTTAAATCTGGGCAAGGCATCAGAAAATACGTCCAGATGCGGGATCTTAGAACATATTTTGAACATATATAATCATTATATTATCAATGTTTAATATCTCACTTAGTATTTCTTATCTTTATACAACGTTTCGGTTTGATACCTGAACCAATGTTCAAGCCGGGTCCATCGCTACATAAGGTCTACTAAATGAATGACTCTATGAAAGTGATTTTTTGTCGGATTATATTCATTGAACTAAATACCACTTCAATAATTTCAGGCAAACGAAACCCCGCATCACGGAGCGTTTCCGCCCGGTGGACCCGTCCCGTCCTCCCTCTCCTCCCCCGCGCCCCTCCCTCCCCCACCGTCCCGCGCCCCCCGCTCCCCGCGAGCCGCGCCCTCCCCCCCGTGACGCTCCTCAGTACCCTCCAGTGCGCGTCCTCCCTCGACCCACCGAGTCCCGGGACGCGTCTCCGCTCAAGGCCCTGAGACCAGAGATACCGCAGGTGAGACATAGGTTAGGTTTAAAGAATATATATTTCTCATTAAAAACACAACAGTCACTTACATGAGAAAATTAATAAAAAATCTTAAATAAAAACAATAAAAAAAAAAAATGATATGGGTAAAACACAAAAAAAGTTTAGCAGTTAACACATACCTATACATCTGTATATACATATAAAAGAAAGTCGTGTTAGTTACTCCACTTATAACTCAAGAACGGCTGAACCGATTTAGCTGAAAAATAGCGGGGAGGTAGTTTAGAACCAGTAAATTGCAATAGGATTCTTTTTATCTCGTTCGACAGTATTCCCGTGGGACTTGACATGAAACGTCAGTCACTATGAAACGTGGAATAACGAAACACAATTGACAGCTATGCAATTGACGTATAATGACAGATATATAATGACGTAATGATGACAATTAGATATTTGTAAGAGATCTACTATATAAAAATAAGTCCGGTTTTCCATCCTGACGCTATAACTACAGAACGAACGAACCACTTTCCACGGTTTTGCATTCGTTGTAAAACATGTACTACAAATCAATATTTTAAATAGATGGCGCAGGTGCATGATACATTGTTTGACAGCTACTCATTGTTCTCTGCTCAGTTAATTTCATGTGACAAACCGGTATTGTGTTTGTAGTTTGAACTCTTAAAACAATTTAGTATTTGCGGGATTTTAGAAAATCATTGTTTTTCACATGGGCGTTATATTTTGCGTGTTCACGAGTTTGGAAACCATCCGCTTTATTTGTGTTAAAGTTAGACCAAAAAACAAAAAATGTGGTTTACAAAGGACCACTTCAATGAAACGGATAATTTGCGGACACGTATAACGCTTCGATTAAACCAAAAAATAAAAATGTGGTTTACAAAGGATCACTTCCACGGTATCTACTTTGGATTCACTTTCATTTACTTAGAGAAGTTCAACTAAATAACACTTCATTTTTATAATCGAAATTAATTAATTACTGTTGTGAAATGAAATAAAAATTTTCCTTTTCAAATTTAAAGCAAAAAAAAATTCTTCATCTTTTAATCACCAAACGAAATGTTATATAAAAGCCTTCTGGTGGCGAAACGGAGTTCGCGGGGTTTACTAGTATTAAATCAATTTTGTATACATCTAAAAGCATTTAGAATTAGTACAACCGTCCCGCACGAGTGGCCGGTTAGTTGATATTACAGCCGCTGATCGTTCATTGGTTGCTTGGCTATTCGAGGTCTTATTCGCATAAGAATGCACATGAAAAATTACTATGTAATCATTAAAGTGAATATAATTATTTATTTTTAAATGAACCCAATATATGGTTCCTGAGCCTCTTCTTAAAAATACTTAATGATTTAATGTTTTTTAATTCGTCTGGTAATTTGTTGAATAGTTGTGCTCCCTCAAAAGTCTAAGATGTCCGTATTTAGTTTTAATTTTGGGTATTATAAAGTTTTTTTTGGGTCTACGTAAACTATATCTTGGTGATTCTTTGTTCAAAGTTAATTGTATTTTCGAATTAATTTTATTGTGTAAAATTTTGTAAGTGGTTAATAGCGTGTGAAAGTGGTTTAATGGGTAATATTCATAATATTAGTTTCTCTATAGATTTTTTCAATACATACTAGTTCTGTATTTAGAATTGAATAATGTTTTTATAATTTTGTTTTGTAACGATTGCAGTGTATTTAATTTTGTTTTCGACCCTGTTTACCAAAAATTCAATAACTTAATATGTTAAATTAGATTTAATGTAAGAGTAACGAACTTTTCGGGAAAAACAGCCAATACTATGCCGAAAGGCACCAAGCAACGATCTTTGTTTGGTCATGACGTAACTAATTTGAGGACTCCACGTTAAGTTGTTGTCGATTCTAAAACTAAGATATTTTTCCTCCTTTTTTTCTGTCAATGCCTGCCATCAATCGTTAATGTTTGATAGTCTCCGATTTCTTTGTTTATTGGCTTAAAAATATATCTTTAACAACCTAGCCTTACGATCCCAACTCGACTGAATCATAACATACGAGACAACTCGTTCCAGGCGTCTGTGCCGCTGAGACACATCACCAAACACGACATCAAACTGGTGTCGGCGGAGAGGCGCGAGCTGCCCGCCATCAACGGCGAGGCGGAGCGCGCGGCCGCAAGGAAGGATGACGTCACGGTGCCGGCCGCCAGCCCGGGCGGCGGGTCGACGCCGGGCGGGGCCGGGGTCCCGCGGGGCCTGTTCCCCTCCTCGAAGGCCCGCAGTCTCAAGAAGAAAAACTCCCTGCTGGTGAAGCGTCGCTCGGTGCCGGCGCGGCTGCTGGCGGGGCGCGGCGCGTGCGGCAGCGTGGTGCAGCGCGTGCGAGCGGGCGCGGGTCCGGGCTGCACGCGCTGGGCCGCGCGCCACCTGCTGCTGGCCCACAACCTGCTGTACGCCTACCGCTCGGCGGAGTGCTCGCGCGCCGCCTGCATGATCTACCTGGAGGGGTTCACGGTGTGCGCGGCGGCCGAGGTCAAGTCCCGCGCGCACGCCTTCAAAGTGTACCACACGGGGACGGCCTTCTACTTCGCGTGCGACTCGCGCGAGGCGATGCTGGCCTGGATCGGTCTCATACACCGCGCCACGCTGCTGCCCTCGCTGCTCTCCGAGGCGGTGTGTATTATGTGTCACGTGACCTCCACCGGGTAGTACTAATAAAACAACGTGCTTGCTTGCTACGCCAAAACGAACTGTTTTATTCATAGACAAAACTAAACTACTACATGTGTCTTACATATTTACCACTAGATGGCGCTAGTTGTATTATTTTAATATAAACTAACAAGTACTACAGAGACACCCACGTAATCTTTCAGACAAAGTTTCTTAAACGTTATGTGGGAAGTATTTTAAAAATCGGATATGTACTTCTAAATCACAGTTATTCATTAAACGGACTGTACTAAGCCTCGCCAATCCTATTTAAAGTGATTAAATGTGTTTGTATGCAGATGGAGCTATCAAAACAGTTTTCGGAAACTGATTATTCTGAAACCGAATCGGATTTAGAAACATCGGAAAGAAGAATGGAGAAGGAGAAAGAGAGGGAGAAGGAGAGGGAGAAGGAGAAGTCGAAGTTTGGATCGTTGAAGAAGTTGACGCATCGGACGAGCAGGAGCGATTCACAGGAGAACGTGAGCCAGCAGGCCGCCACCAGCCTCGACAGGAAATATCTGAGGTTCTTCTCGCGAGCGCGCGCCAAGGACGACAGTAAGACGGCCAAGGTAGGGGATTGTAGACCTTCTGGTGATCGCCATAAAGTTTAATTCCTAGTACATGACTTTCAGAGCCAGGCTGGATCACAAGTGATGGTTGTTAAACCTTTTTATTTAGCTCACCCCGTTTGTTTTATTTATTCTTGGGTCAAATTTATTAATTAAAATTTCACCCTCTTCCTGTCAACCGATTAATCTGAAATTTTGTATACACTTTGGTGTTTGGTTTTGGTGACATTATGTTTATTCATTTTCATTATGTTTATTCATTTTCATTATAAATTTAAGATGGCCGCCGCTATAAAATGGCGGACAATTTTTGTTTTATTAATCCCATCAATATGGGTATGAAATGAAAGGGCTCAACAAGCAGAATAAAATATACTATAACAAATAAAATCCAAGAAATAAAATAAAAAATAAAATGTCTACAATCGTTGATTGAAATGTTTGTTTTGTAATGTTACAATATAATTAGGCAGTTGTAATTTCCATGAGCAAGAAAATAGTAAGTAATTTCCTCACCGTCTGCGGGCCAACTGTCTAACGACGAATTAAACGATTCTTCTATCGCACATTTTAGTCTAGTGTGTGCTTATGTTTATAATTCCCACGACTGTATCTATTTTATTATTTTTTGGTTTTTAGTACATTTATCTTAAACATTGCAATGTATGTTTCACGTAAAACCGTTTAACTTAACAAGTTTTTTTACCACGATTCTTATACTTTTTCAGAAGCCGTCCGGCGTGCCCGTGCCTACGGAGCATTACCGCAGCTACCGTCGCGCGGAGCCCCCTCTCCCCTCCCCCCGTGGCCCTCCCCCCCGCGCCCCGCGCCTCCTCCTCCAGCAGTAAGAAGCTGCCGAAGCCCATCAACTACATCCACGCGTCCAACCCCAACTTGCTGGACTTCGAGAAGAGCGACTTCGTCACAAAGCCGACCATACAGGTGTGTGTAGAGCTGCGACAGGTAGAAAATGAGGGCTACAAGTTGACCATTTCCAAGTATACATTTCCTCACAGCTTTATATGTGGGAATATGACTATTCCTGGTAGAATGAACCGTATCTTTGATATCTGATACTCTTAAAATGTTACTTGTGAGAGACAGAATCGTATGGAAGTGTTACAGTCGCCTGGTAAGGAGCGTGTGTTCCCACAACTTTTGTTGATCCTTGAAGGGCAGTATATAATCTGAACGTTACGTACTAAAACTCGTACATTTATAAAGACTCGTGTCGTATTCACTCTATTTTAAGGTTCAGTGTAGTCTAGTTAATACTATGCAATTTTCTAAGATATTTGAATTTCGGAGACCTGTGAGGGTTGTCAGAGTATTCAGTATTCAGATATTATACAGTTTCAACTTTGTTTAAGTATTCCTAAGAGAATGATTTTAGTATAGATAAATGCGTCCACAGTAGACACACACCAACACATGCTGTATAACGATCTCCACGTGTCCGCGACCGGTCAAAGCGACATTAATACAGTTACAACTATTTCTATAGTATTACAAGTTTAACTTGTTGTATCAATTAAATGGTTTTTATTTTTTAAAATCGGTCCAGTAGTTTTTGAGCCTATTCGTAATATTTGTTTGTTTGTTTGTTTGTTACGAATAGGCTCAAAAACTACTGGACCGATTTTAAAAATTCTTTCACCATTATGATTGTACATCTTTCCAAAGTAACATAGGCTATATTTTATTTTGAAAAAAAATTAGGGATCCTTGCCAAAACTTTAATAACATAAACCACGGTCGATAAAAATCACTATTGAAATACCTTAAATCGCGTGCGCTGCAATAACTATTGATGATGGAGCAAAATAATGTTTAAGCGATTTTATTGACCGCATTATTATCTACAGAAAAGTCCGCGGTAGTGTATATCTAAGTATTATAGTTACACCAATATAAAAACTTATAGTTTAACAAACTATTTAAATCGGCAACGAAAATAAGATGTCGATATTCATACCATGGTATTTATACTTATCTAAATAACTTACTTTTTATTTAACAGTAGTTCAATACCTTTATATTGCTGTTTAAATTATTTTAATCGGATACTCCATTCAAAACATATAGCGAGTTTAAAAATTTGGGTAACTTAAAAATTAACTAAGCGTTTCGCTGCATCGCGTCGCGATGTTGATTGTGCGTAGCTGAACTGCGCATGTGCGTGCAATGTCTATGATTTGTCATGGAAATGATTTTGATAACACAAGAACTACAATATTTAGGATATTATATATGTTTAAAGTGAAGTTATATACTTTATACAGTGTTATAAATTTTTTAACTGATAAACTAATCAAGATTAAATTTTGGTATTAGTAAGTAGCGTAGCACGTTCCAAGGACTGCACCAAATAATATCCCTACTAATATTATAAATGCGAAAGTAACTCTGTCTGTGTCTGTCTGTCTGTTACGCTTTCACACCTAAACCACTGAACTGATTTTAATAAAATTTGGTGCAGATATAGAGTTGACCTTGAGAAAGAACATAGGATAGTTTTTATCCCAGACTTTTGAAAGGTTCTCTTGGAAACGCGATTTAACCGAACTCCACGCGGGGGAAACTGCGGGCGGCAAGCTAGTATATTATATATTCGAGTCGTTAATTATAAGTAAAACCTTTTTAGCTTACAACCAAGCTATAAAATCTTATATGGAGATTTGGTGTAGACCCACATGTTAACGTAAATTAAAAAAAATTAAAGTGTTCTTTATATGATTATAAATATTATATACACATATAGTTACGATGTTTAGCGACATTAAACTAAATTTAAATTAAATCGAAAAATCAAATAAACAATGTAGAAAGAGACATTAGATTAATATTCGAATCTAGGGTGTCCTAGTTGTCAAGTATTTCTTTTTATAAAGGAAATAAAATAAACATAAACGTAAATAAAATCAATGTATTTTTTAACGAGACCGAAGGCGTTTTCCATTTTTTTAATTTGTAAAGATTGATCCAGATGATGTCCGGTACATCAACTCTAAACTCCGTTCTTCCAGTCTTGTTTTATAATAGACCACAGTGCCCTGCTGAGAATCTTCGTTTCTCGGTTTATGACTAACCCTTTGCTTCCTGATGAAATCTTTTCACAGCATTTACAGCTTTTGTAGTTCTAACAATACCCTGACCCTCAACAGACGTGTTATCTTGTTTGGTAATAGTAGATATACAAACACACCACTGACGTCTTTGAAATATGATCGACGACACTCCATACACATTTTGAACGCGTTTTCTGCCATCTTATGGCGTGCACACCATAGATGCAAAAAGCACTGCTTACCCTACGCATACAACAACTAATCCGATATTGTTTAATTCTTACTAATACCTACTTTTAACCAAACATTACGGTATACAAATGTTAACAGATTCATGATTTTGTAATAAGTGCCATCTATCAATGTAAATACGAAACATTTTCGATCGGTCGCTGCTAACTGCTAGCGCCGCTATGTAGCCAGAGCTGCGGTATACACAACCACTCTGTGCTTATTTTCCATATAAAAAATCTCAAGGATGATCTACAATTCTCGTATATGTATGCAGGAAATGCTTGTATGTTTGTGTGTGTGTCAAACTAACACATGCATAGTGTTCGAGAAGCACTGATTATTTTGTATTGTTTAAAATATCGTCGAAAGTTCGTTAATTGTCAAACGAAACGGGACTCTCTGATTGGTCGGTACCTATTATTATTTTAGCCATTTTATTAGTATTGAATATTGTCATTTGTCTTTCTAAGCGCAAGTGAATAAGTTTTAATTACTAAACAGCGGATTAATTTATTAACGAATTATGGAAAATTATAACTGTGAGCTCTGTGCTTATGATGTGTGATTTTTGAAATTAGTTACGAGTAGATTTTCAATATTGTCGTTTGATAATAAAATTAAAAGAACTGTAAAGTCAAGGTGTGTACAGCTGAGATTAAACTAAGAAAGGTAATGTTATTCGTTTTAATAAAAGTATTATGATAGTTTTAATTAGTTAGCAGGTTGTGTACACACAAATAAGTTATTTTGTTTGCCTTGTATGTTTTTTCAAATGATACTAATAAGAATGTTTGAGTCTCCACTGGATATTCGTATTTAAATAACTTGTAAAGCTGTGATGAACAGATCGTAATCGTTTTAAGATACGTTCATGGCTCAGAAGCAGTTGAGAGATTCATAAAGTATATAGATGTTCGTTCTGATCGGACTGCTGTAACGTCATGCGCGAATATTATCAATGTTTAAAAGGAATTAATATTTTCTGATCAATTCGCGTATTTTGTTATGTTTAAAAACTACATACTCCCGACGTTTCGATTACTTTGTAGCAACCGTGATCACGACAGATATCGTATGCCTGTTAAAAATAATAAAAATATTAGTTTCATTTAAAATTTAAATCAATACTTGCGAAAGATAATATCATTATTACATTGTTTTAGAAAGGAAATTATGAAAATTGCTATTTTATTTTTCCTACATTTTGCCTACCCTATTCCAAATCTTTGTGCATGCTTTTAAGCCATCATATATTGTATTCTTATAATTAACACGAAAATATATGGGACACGGCGAAAATTTGAAAGAATACTATGTATACGAATATTTAAATCAAAATAGTTAAGAAGAAAAAAAAAGGATCAGTAACAAGCACGTCTTATCACAAGTATGTAATAGATCGTTCTTAAATACTACATCAGTAGATAAGATTTTAAGATCCTGAATGTCAGTCAAGTATTGCACATTATGTCCCCTTTCTATGTATGACAGTTATTTATTGTGGACGGGATATATAGGTGCTCGTATATTTTTCGTGTTAATATTATTTTTTGTATTATGGATTACGTATAAGCCGAAACTTACTAAAATGTATGGAATACAGCTCTGTAACGTCGGTGAACAATGTAGGAGAGCTATTTTAAATTTTTATTTCACAAAGTGATTGTTGAAATTATAAAAATATGAGATGGTTGTATGGAGTGTGGTCTTTTCTCATGGTGGAGGGGGGGGGGGGGCAGCCTCGAGAGTCATCCATGGAGTGGTAACTGAGGTCATGGTTGTAGGTTCCCAAGCCGAAGGTGCCAAAGCCGGACAGCCTGGCGGGGCTCGTGACGCTCGAGGAGTTCATGCTGCAGAAACAGGCGGAGGAGAGGCAGCAGCTGTACTCCGGACGAGTGCTGCTCGGGGTGGAGCGGGGCGCGCGGGCGGCGGGGAGGGCCGCGCCGGGGGGGGCGCAGGGGACCGCGGCGGGGGAGGGGGAGGGGGGCGAGCTACAGCGACGGCTGGACCGGATCGTGCCCGACGTGATCTACGGGGAGCTGGCGCCCGAGCATAGAGACAGGAACAAACCGATCTCCGTCCCTGACAAGGATGGGTGAGCGACCGTTCATACACAGCTTGATGTAGTCCTCACAGGCACCGGACACAGCTCGGAACTACGATATGAACTGACAGCGCGTAACTTAATATTTTCATGGGTTGTTGGGGGATGTTAAGTTCTGGTAACCATTTTTGTTTCCTTGACTTTTTTGCATAATACAAACGTCGAGTAAACCTAAAACAATGCATATTCTACCGGTAGTGATGGTATTTATCCTTGTTGTAATTATAAAATATAAGAAATTGTATATAACTTCACAGAGGACCACAATAAATTAATGTTCACTATAAATATACATATATATCGTGTGTTGTTTGTAAGTCGGTATCTGAGAGTTACATTAAGTTTCCTTGTGGTCTTGGCTCGTTAATACAAAACATCATCGAAATACTAGTGATGTGTCTAGCTCAGATAGCGGGCGGCGCGGAGACGTACCGAGATAACACAAGGAAATAAAAGGCGTTATGGTGACAGAAAATAATTTAGATATTTAGGATCATTAGAAAAGACGAACTGCTGTGTTCGCATTAAATCAGAAAATAATGAAGAAAGTCTCATTTAACTGTAATACTAATAAGTAACTACATAGCATGAAACATATTTCTATCTAACACTTTCAATCAGATTTCTTAACATGTGATCGTGTCGTGTTCCAGTTACGAGACCCTCGTGTATCCGGACGAGCGAGACGGACGGACTGACTCGGTATGTATATACTATACTAGATGAAATCTCTTAGCATTCAATAGCAGGTCTATCTAACGCGCGTTAAACGCTCACCTCCACCGTCCAAGCTCCTCTCTCTATTTAACCAATTTGAAAAAAAATGACTAGTGCTGCCTTTGAAATAC
The DNA here is from genome assembly GCA_916720795.1 of Danaus chrysippus. Lineage (NCBI taxonomy): Eukaryota > Metazoa > Arthropoda > Insecta > Lepidoptera > Nymphalidae > Danaus > Danaus chrysippus. The sequence continues at coordinate 11,896,791 of CAKASE010000045.1, read as the reverse complement.
GTTTCAAGAATGAATTTATATGAGTTCTAGACAGACCCAAGTCTTTTAGTAGGTTTCTCTCTCTCTATTCCTAGTGAGTTCGTAATATTTATTGACCTTGATGATAAGCCCTATACGGCACAATGGGATGGTTTCTGGGGATGTGAGTTTCCCAAGATACCGTAAACTCTATTAATGAGATATATCTTGTGTATCAGTTATATCTAATATTCCGTCTACCGGGATACAGACAGTGACATTTACTTGGAAAACCAGGTTGAACAAAATGTCCTCAATCCATCCGTCCACTCACAGAATTTATCCACTTCATCCAATAGTACTTGACAGTGTTTGGGGTTACGTGTCAGTATTGCGAGATCGTTAGCGAAGTTTAAAATGGATTCTTTGCATTTATTATTGAATGTGAACCGATATCTCCATTATTGGAGATAAACAACAGCCTTTAAATAGTCCTAACTTATTACTAAATTTTTTTGTAGGGCCTTCTTTAGTTACTATAGAAAACTTTAATTTTGAGTAATTGACACGGCCATATCACTAACTAGGGGTAGAAGGTTAAATCATCTTAGCGCGAATAGCAACAAATCATATTGTATCGACCGTCGAGAACGCGTTCTCTAAGTCGATCTAAGTAAGCTGAGTGTGTGTGTGTGTGTGTTACAGATGGTGTCCGGCTCTTCGCACGGTCCGCATCCGGCCGCCGACAGGTACGTGTGAACTATAATAATATTAAATGTTAATCGTTTCAGGTAAGATTTGATTCAGTGAACTTAATATACATAAAAACCCTGAAAATTTTATATCTTGATTTAATTTTAATATTGACGTTGTTTGTTTTTTTTTTTATCTTAATACTAAAAAAAGAGATATTGTGAGTAAGTCTTTGTATGTATGTGTGTTCGCGGTCTACCCAACAACGTCTCACAGTATTGTAACTCAGTATTAATATAAAGGTTATCTTTAATCCTATATAATGATAAATATCTGGTCACTAAGCTTTGCTCGGTATTTAGGAATTTTTAGTATTTATTTATTTATTTTTAATTCGTGTAGGCATTTTTAAGTGAACACGTTTAGAAGACACAAAACAATATAAATCAACAATTAATTTCTTAGTCTAACGTCAAAACAAACACTCAATGACTTCCTGATACTTAGCAACGCCATCATCTGTTGTGTCGTTTAACCCTTAACCACCTATCACCTATTTTTGTCCTTTAACCGCTTCACAGAGGCCGCTCAAAAATTTTTGCGATTATTTTGGGTTCTATGATAAGAAAGTAAAGTTTAGTTAAATAAAATACATGGCTATACTTAATTGTTTTATTTATGCGTCACAAATTAACAAAAGTAATTAAAATGTTTTATAAAAATGGAATAATATCTATGGTATAAGGAATATGGCATCATAAATAACTATACTAAGAAAATGAGATCTTTATTCTAAAATAATAAAATTTTTCAATTTTTTTTCTTATTTCTATTAATTTGAATAAACTTAAAATTAAATCAAATAAAAAAACGAAATAAGAAATAAGAAATTAAACAAAATTGCAACGCCTCAACTTTTCAATTTTTTCGCAGCAGTAACAACACATTTTTTACAAAAATTCCAAAGAAATAGGTAGTTTACGTACAAAACAGTAATCCGCTTTGTGTTTCTTTTTATATCATACGTATTGTATTTTTATCTCATTAGTCTTATTTCATTATTTGTGTGTAGTAAAATTTTGTCCAAAATCTCATCCGTAAATAAGAGAGAAACTCCAAATATCAAGTGGTCTAGTAGAATTATTAAGAATACTCACTTAGTTGGTTAAGGGTTAGACAATTATTAAAAGCAATTAGCAAAAAGTAGTATTACTATTCGCCAATAGATGTCAGGAGGAGTCATATTTTAAACTGCTCCTTTTTGTTATTTTTTTTAAATAAAATGTCGTTTTCTAAAAATGATTCCTAGCTAGATCGATTTATCGCCCCCAAATATTTTAAATTTTATGAAAATCATTTGTCTGTGTTTTCAGCAACGTGTCGTCGGGCGTGTCGCGGCTGCGGCTCATGTTCGGAGCCAGACGGGACCTCGTGCGACAAGTGAGTGTTGAACTGAACTAACATGACAGACACGAACATACGAGGGTCAAACTGAAAGTTCTTAGAAAATCAAAAACTGATTACATTAGCCAGTTATTAGTTTTATTATATCTTTTCAAAATATTGTCCATTCAAGTCAATACACCGCTGCATGCGATGGAACCACTGGGAAAAGCACTTTGCCCACTCGTCCTTAGGGGTCTCTTCAATGGCATCGCGATACTCGGCCACCGCGTCTTCAGCATTCATAAACCGCTATCCTTTCAGTTTTTCTTTAATTTTTGGAAATAAATAAAATCACAAAGAGTTCTATTTTAAAATTTTATAATTATTTTTTTATTATATTGTTTACAAGTGGCCAGTTCTAAGAACTTTCATTTTGACCCTTGTATGATAATGATACACGGGTTGACGACCGGCGGTTACACAGCGGGTGTAGGGCGCTACACACGGTGTTATAGTTACCTCGCTTACTAAACAATGTAGTTATAACGGAATTCATAAAATCTTTGTCACAAGTTTGTTTTTATATAAGACAGCTGCATCATACATCATGAATGCGGGTGGAATTATTACAAGAGACATTCCCTCGACTTTATACCTTATATTATCGTGGAACATACAAGGACATATTGACAAGGATATAGTTGCTCTTATATACTGTCACGTGTATGTATTATCTTATAAACGTCTCTGCCTTGTACAGGTACTATTTTCTTTTATTTTATCGGTTTATCCTTAATATATTATGTGTGTGTGTGTGTTCCAGGAGAGCAGCCGCTCGGAGCAGTACCCTCACCTGCAGTGTCCGCCGACCTTCCAGCCCGAGACGTACTCCCTGGCGCGGCCGCCCAGAGACGCACACACACGCACACACGCGCGCGACTGACGACACGCACACACACACACCGCGCCCCGCAACACTGTTGTAACATGAATACACACACACACACACACCAGTACTGTTTAAGTTATTAGAGACAGTGTGAGCGGAATGAGAACATATCAAGTTTCTAACACTGTATTGTGTTGTTGTTCTATACAACGAACCGGTGACTCGAGGTCTCCTACTCATTAACACTACATCAGCCACGCGTCGCTGGCCGGGTGCTTGAGACTATTCTATCCCATAGCGACTTCATTATGTTCGCTTGTATATGTTATACATTCTCGGTCGACTTTCCTCTAACGAGCGAGGGACGTGGCGTGATATACATAGGTGCCAAATATTATACAAATCTGTTTCAATAGAGGCTACTCTTATATAAACACGACGTCGCGGAGTTAATAATAATTAGGTTTTAATGATGTTGTGACGTCACACACGTCCACACATCACGAGACGTGGGACGCGGGAGGACCGGACTTGACGCACACGAGATGTTTGGGAACAGATGAATCTCAGGATAATCAAATTAATGTTATAGCTAAATTTTTAAACTAATTTTATCCGGCTTTATATAAAACAAAACACGTTAAATATACCCTAGTTATAAAATATATTATTTTCGCTCTATATGATTATAATAAAAAAGCTGTCCATATGTACTTTAAAAATTGTCATGATTTGTAACCTTCATCTCTTAACACTTCGTCTACGTTTATAGGTACCTATAATATGTATATATATTTTTTGCCATTTCGTGAATAAAAGGGTTAGTCTTAAGTGTTTATCCGATGTATACTCCACGTTGTCATCGATATTGTATCTCATTTTCATTATGTCTGATCTGTATAGTTACTATCAATTTTTCTTTGTAAAGGAAACTATGACCTTGGACCTTGGTAAATATTTTTTCCACATGTCGTCATGTCAGCTGAATCATCCCGGGATATTATATCGTGTGCGTTAGGAACAAACTGTACTTCTGTTCCGCTACTCTCGCTCCTCCGTAGTCCATGTTCCGTAGTCTCGTGTGATCGTCCACATCTCTATATAAACACTCGTCGTCATGTCTGTTGTTCGACACAACATTAAAGGCGATCAGATGTTGTTGATGTTAGTGTATGTATCGTGCTCCTACGATTATAATTACTTTATATTTGTGCTCAATTAAATATTTACGCGTGTTTATTATGAAATGTTACTTTTAGGTTGTAAGATGAATACGAAACGATCGATGTATGGTTGAACGAAATAAAAGTTAGAACACCATTTATTTAAGGAGTTATATGGAAGTTTTAAATTTTTGTACGGAACTTTTGTTATGATTTCTTCGGGGTCGTCGACCTCTTGTGGTGCTTTGAAGTGTAATCTTCGATTTTAACTGAGACTAATATAAGAATAGTTAAGCGACGTTGATCTTTCCCTACATCCGCTTTTTGTATGTAGATATTCATTGACAATGAATAACTGTTGTACCAATAACTCTTGTACACATACAACTGTTATACAAACAACTGTTCTATTATAGTGTATGTGATGCTGTCTGTACGTACCGAGCATGAGGCTCGGTGATACTCATTGTAACAGTAGATAGACTTAATACAACTGTACGATACTTTGTTACTATTATATATTTAATATAAACTTCCTCCATTTGTTTACTAGTTTACTGCACACGTAATGTTAAAATGTTCCTTAGATTTTTTTTATACAAATTGTAAAAACCACTTATGAAAGACACAAATGTCTATATCGATATGAATGTATGTGCGTCAATATTTTTGATTAAGTTTTTTTAAAATTTTAATTGAAACAACTTAGTTGTGATGACAGTTGTTAGAAAAATTTAAAGTATATATTGTACTGGCGCTATATAAACAAGTATATATGAAAGATACTTGATAAATAAATATATAGGAACAGTTCCTGACACGTGGTGTTACTGGACGTAAAGGATACCTATAGAGAGGAAAGATATTATTTGAGAAGAAATATTGAAATTTATATTTTTGTAACTAGATAATCAATGTTAGGGACGAGATGTAAGCGGTGTCCAGCAATGAGTGACTGATATACGGATGAGTGAGTGAGTGAGTGAGTGAGTGAATGAATGATGGATACCGCGGTATATTTATCATGTCGAATATCATCTTGTTCAATTATTTACCTAAATAAAGTGGTTTCTTATATACAATGTTTTTTATTTCCTTAACAAATTGCCAATTCACATTAATAGCAATATTATTATACTACTGTAATGTCAATAGTTCGTCAGAAGGTCACACGTAGACAACTGTACCCGATGAGTGAGACTCACTCTGTCAGTGAAGTGAACACCGTTGTGGGCATATACTGATAAATGAAATTTGAATTTGTTTGTAATTTCAATACAACATTTTTTCTCTAAACGTATGTTGAAGTATACATTGTATCAACCATTTTGTCCATGTGATAGGTTTTCCGGCTTATTTAAGAAACAACTGTACCGATTTTTAGCGGAATTTCCCAAGTCTTTGCCTATTGTAAGAAGTAACTCCGGCTACTTTTTAACCGACTTCAGAAAGATGAAAGGAGACCCTCGATTCGACTGCTACATTATTGATAATTCAGTAAAAGGCCGTTTCTCAAATTCATTTTTAATCAATAGCTCGCTACAAATGCAGGTTTGACGAAGTGATCATCAATTCTCAAAATTATGAATACTCCTAAATCAAGTGGGGTTTAACATATAGACAGAGACATATTAGGTGTTTGTAAGACTATTTGAACTACTAATTTTTATTTAAAAAGAGGGAACCAGGAGACAATCCAGTTATCATAACTGAATTAAATTAGCTACATAATGATTACACAGAAAAAGTAAGATATATGTACAATATTGAACCGGGCATACTTTTTTTTTTATAGCGACTGGATACAGCTTGAGTTTCATTCAACCTCGTTGGTAGATGGAACTGAAGCCGTAGATGCTAAACGTTTTATCTCAGAAACAACCTATTCACCTTTTTCTTGAAGATACCGTTTACGTTGTACGCTTGAGGAAGAAGGAAGGTCCTTAACGCGAAAATGCAAGCCCACCATGAGTCTGGTTATCCGGTGATGCGGCTTTACTTATTAATAATATTTATTTATTAGTTTTATTTGACCGACTCTGTACAAAAGTATGACGATTAATGTTCAGAACATTTCTATCTTGAAGATAATTGTTATACTTGCACGTTACTCACTAACGCATGATGAATCCATTTTTATTAAACGGTTTTTTTAGCTCACCCCGTTTGTTTTATTTATTCTTGGGTCAAATTTAGTAATTCAAATTTCACCCTCTTCCTGTCAACCGATTAATTTGAAATTTTGTATACACTTCGGATTTTGTAGACAGTACAATTATGTTTATTCATTTTCGTTATAAATTTAAGATGGCCGCCGCTACAATGTGTCGGACAATTTATGGTTTATTAATCCCATCAATACGGGTATCAAATGAAAGGGCTCAACAAGCAGAATACAATATACTATAAAAAATTGAAATCAAAGATGGCGGCAGCTACAAAATGGCGGATAACGTAGGTTTTATCAATCCCGTCAATATTGGTATCAAATGAAATTGCTCAACCAGTAGAATACAATGTACTATATAAAATTAAAATCCAACATGGCGGCCTCTACAAAATGGCGGATAACTTAGGTTTTATCAATCCCATCAACATGGTTATCAAATGAAAGGTCTCAACAAGTAGAATACAATTTACTATGCTAAATTGAAATCTAAGATGGCCGCCGCTACCAAATGGCTGATAACAATCTTTTTGAGGAGTTGGACTGCAATAAACTAACGGGCAAGAAACCTTGCAATAATGAAGCACAAATGAATTAAACAGAATGCGAAATAAAAACTAAAAACTAGAAAATAAAATAGGTAAAAAACTTTTTAAACTGCGGGCCACCTGCCTAACGACAAATTAAACGATTCTTCTATCGCACATTAAGTCGATAATTTGTAGACAATTGACGTGCCCCACGCTTTTATTTTAGTCTAGTCTATGCATATGTTTATAATTCCCATGACTGTATCTGTTTTTTTATTTTTGGTTTTTAGTACATTTATCTTAAATATTGCAATGTATGTTTCACGTAAAACTGTTTAACTTAAAAAGTTTTTTTACCTATTTTTATATGTATTAAGGTCAGATGAGTAAACTTGGACGTGAACTTTAGTAGTAAGCACACTTGGACCAAGAAGTGATGCAGCGTCTCAATATATTGTAAACCTATAAGAATCATTAGTTGATGACTGCTGTAAACCCAGGATATACTCATTTAATATTCAGAGAGTCAAGAGCATGAATGATCAATGTGCTACATACAAATTGTATTTACATACACATTTCATTTTTATTTGATCTGTTTTGTCATCGTGTGTTAATGTTTCGTCTGGACCCTCTGTATCTTGTTGTTTCACCGCCAGACTCTGTTTCTATCTCAGTGTACTCACAGTACGACTCTCGCCTCGTTCAATCCTCTGAGATTGAATGTAGCTACAGCGACTCGTGTTTACATTAAACAGTGTGGTCTAGTTTGCATAATAAGACGCTGTTTAGTTCCAGTTACTAACACATGTTGTCATTAAACTGTTAAAGTCAAATTTGGTTGGAATATATATCTTCGAGGAGAATCTCTACATCGTCCTATTGATAAATAAGTGGACTATATGATAAAAAAAAATCCAATGACATGGATGCCTTTTGACTAACGATCAGCGCTCGTGAAGTCAGATAAAGGTAAATCTATTAAGTGGCAAAGTAATTGAAATGAAAAACTTTCTTATTCAAACGGAGAAGGTAGCTCTGAATGTAATTTGTAAAATTATTGTTTATGCAATATAAATAACAGTTTTTCTTGTCACTGTTGGCTTTCGTCATGAAAACTTTAAAACGAGATGTGTAAGTTGGTCAGATCATGTTAATAATGAATATAATATTATAATAATGTTGTATGGGTATAACACCGTATTTCGTGTAGCTGCGGACAGACCACCTTCTTTGTAAAGCTGGGCACACCTTAAACCACATAAGATATGTGTATTCATTGCTATCCTAACATCAAGGTAATAGTGTGGTCTTAGATATAGCTAAATATATTTTAGTTATGTAATTTATATTATAATATATGACTCAGTAAATTTCGTAGTCTTCCAAGAACATCTGGCTGGCCGAGACCCTATATAACTTGCTGTTTGACGTTAGCTGTAGAAATATTAATATTACGACTGTGTTCATAGAAGGATGCATTAGGTACATGAACATAATGGGTACCTACTTGTGTTATTTACATTTTTGTTGGTTCAAACATAAATATGTGATTAAAACAAAAAAAGGTCATAGTCTGTACAAAATGTGCTCATAGTAAGTATATAAATATAGAAAAAAATTGTTGTAATTTGTAAGATGTCAAAATAATCTAAAAATTTCGTTGAAACTGGTTAGTTGCATAAAGTAAGATTATAATCTACAACTATGAAATAGTTAAGTCTAAAGTTATCTTTTTTTTGGTAATCTTAAAGCAACACAACCCGCCCTCATGATGGATGTGGTCGGTTGTCGATTCACCTCTTAATGTATTCTCGCCGTGTAACAGAACAGTCAGTGAGTCAGTCGGAGGGCATGTTTTATTGTTATATTAAAATATAAATTCCTCCATCATAGAGTATATTTCATCTCGTCTCCTACACCGTCTGTCAGCGTACTGTTGACACACTGTCATTACTCGACACCCGTGTGTACGTGTCACATGACGTCACACGTCTGTACACTGACTGTCACCTGATACTATGAGTCAGTATTAACTATCAGTGTATTGAATGTTCTGTGTTACGTTTAACATAGATCGAATAATCTCTATCACTAATTAGTATCTGTTAGAGGTAGCCAGGTCGTACTTATTGTGTTGTTTTGTTGTTTTTCTTCTAGGTCAATATTATAATTGTTTTTAAATTGTATGTATGGAAGGATTGGATGTAGAGAAGGTTCGAAAATATTGATATATTTCTCAATCTTTTAGACCTTTTTGCGAATGAAATAGATTGTTTGTATATTAGCATGTATATCTTATTTGAATATATTGATATATCTGATGTAGAAGACGAAAAACGTCTAATTTATAGGTGGTAGAGCCTAGTTGTGGTTAAGTAACTACGGCTCGAACGTGGACTAGCTCGACCGGGGATGTACCACTCTCTCACAGAAGATCGGCGTGAAGTAGCCCTATAAGTAGCCTCGTAATGAAGTAGCCTCGTAAGGCTACGTTTCGTCTGATGAGTGAAGGAGCAGGTTACCCTTTCCCTTTTCCGACCTTCTCCTGAACGTTTCCCACCCTCTCTCTCCCTCTTACCCAAATAAGGGTGCCAACGTATTCGCTTTTGCGGATGTTCATTTTTTGATTCTCGGATTTTTTTAATTGAGTCTCGAAAACCTGGGGACCTCATCTTAGAAGGACCTGATTATCCTAGGTGTACAAAAATCCGCAACTAATCAATATAATAAGGATAATCTCATTAAAAAAAAGAATAACAGTATTATGCTCTATAACAGAGTAAAATATAGTCGGACAAAACATATCAATATCACGTAAATATTGTTATGATAATATAGTTGTTGAAGATGACGCCACGAGCACTAGTTGACCAAAATGAGGTGCAGCCTGATAATGGCCGTAGTTGCAACTTTTCTTCTATAACATTGTTTGAAATTTGAATATATCAAGGGCTGTTCAATGAAGGGAACAAGTGTATTAGGGCCGAGACTATAATTTAGTAATGCCGCGTGTGATACTTGTGAAAAAAACATTCATTTTATTACTCTTAGCGACTTTATAATGTTAATTGTGTATTCTATAGCACCTTCCTCTTATTCAAATAACAGAGTAATCATTTCAGATCTTTGGCACACTTATATTAAATATCTCATTAACATTATTTGAAAACTAATGATAATGAAATAAATGACGATAGTGTTTATACGTGTATTCTTCGTGAACGTACACCATTTAATAAGGATTTTTTATTTTACAAAACAACAGAATGCTTATTCTCATATGTGAACTACCTTATAAAAAATTATGTAAGCCACTTGTTGTATCTACCTAAATCTATGTACCTTTTAGATATATAATTTAATAATTTCTAACTAAACGGCTTCTTCATTTTCATAGAACATAAAAACCCTCTTGTATAATCCTTTAACCTTCGTCAGTATATAAAAGTAATGTTGAATGTTTATTGGTAACTTGTTTTAATATGTTCAGCGACTGTTCCCTTCCTCTCCAAGCTGCTCTCACACCGTGACGAGCAAATTACACTACAAAGTGTACAGAGTTTTTAATTGCCGTCTCCGTATAGTTTCTCGCTACATTTAACTTCGTACTAACTGCTTATTAATACTTAAAGCTTTCTAAAAGGGAACTTAAATTAGATTTATAATATTTATTGTTACACATTATGAACAACGTTCAAGTTTAAAGAATAAACATCAGAGACTCGGTGAACACGCTTCACACACAGTTTGTGTTAGCGGGTTATGTTTCAAGATATTATTATTTACTTGTATTTATGTTTGAGACGACCTCATGTTTGAGATTACATATTATAATCTCACATAAAATAAGAGCCATTAAAAGTTTATCGTGTTAGGATACGCTAGAGTAACATGTTGTCCTTGTGTGTGTATATCCGATTTGAAAATGTTCATATTACATTATACCTAAGTACATAACAAATGAAAGATGGAATAACTATAAATTGGCAGTTCCCTATGTTAATGTGTATATAGCAGATATAACTTAAGACAACATAACAGAAATTAGGTTTTTATTTTTTTTTTGAACCTCGAAGATAAAAAAAGCGCCCTATACATTTTGTATAAATTTCCTAGACCAGAAACCGTCTTTTCATCCATTCATAAATAAATCCAATGTTTTATAATGACATCTTAGATTTTGGCGACTACTCAGTTAAATGACACTAAGGTTTTTGGGTGATACTACTTTACTACTGTATGTATTTTATTATTTTACAACTACATACTCCCGATGTTTTGGTTCCCTTGCATCATTTTTATCTCGTCTGCCCGTGATCACGATTGCTGCAAACTAACCCAATCGTTGGGAGTATGTAAGTAGTAGAAAACTAGAAAAAATACGCGTAGTAGGTACAATCATAACCCTTAGTTTCATTCAAAGTTTGATTGTAAAGGAAACTGAATATATGTTAATATAAATTTAATAACTAAACTAGATAGGTATGTCTATCAATTTGAACATTTTTCGTAATTTTAAATCTTGTTTAACATATTAATATGTTCAATTGATACGATAGACTTACTTATATTTGTGTGTTATAATAATTATATTTCTCTATGATTTTTAAATTAAATAAACATATTACCCAGTGGCTTCTGACCGCGAGCTTATTCGTGCGGAATGAGATTTATTACGTCCTGGTTTATGGTTATTATTGTAAATATAGATCAACTGCGACACAGTAATTAATTTAAATTTAATTCAAAATATGAAGAGAATTAAGTTACTACACGGCCATCATCAATACATTTAGACGTGGAGAAGAACTGAGCATCCATTGTTGTGGAGAACTCGTCATAACTGAAAATTATACAGTCTTATAATTTCACAAACGTTAGTATAATTTTAATATTCCATTTTAAGCTAATTCCTTTAAAACTTTAATTGAATGATACAAGAACTAAATTGTTCCCCAAAAAATCTTTTAATTAATGTTTTAAATGAAACTATTATGATACAAAAAATTCTATGTTTGATAACTAGGTATTCTGATCTTGATTTCTACTTCTTATGTTAACTTTTTCTCATTTGATTTAACACATAAGGTATAAATTATTAATGTGCTTATGTGTAACATACTAATGACTGATTAGTAAAAAAATTACAATTAAAGAATAATAAGAAATAAATTATAACAACGTGTTAGTTGATCTATAATTCTTACAAAATACGTCATCATGAATGGCTGTCCCGGGACCAATCGCCAACTCAACTATGTATATTGTTAGAGAAACATAGCGTTAGTTAATGTTGAGTATCATAAGGCTATGTAAGGCATTTGATGAGAAGTGTCACTGAACACTTCTTTATAGATGTCCAAGGAGGCAGGTCGGCTTAACTGTTATTTTATGAACTTTGTGTTTAATATGGATAACTAATAGAAACATTACGATAAAGACTTTATCGATTAGGGTGTATTAAAACAGATTTTGACGCCTTTAATCATCTTAATTGAAATAATTCTTTTCCGTAATATTTAGTTAAAGCAATGTTTATATTCAATGATTTGAATTCAATGCATGTATTATTATTAATTGAAGGCGAAATATTATATTTAAAGTATTGAAGTTTGCAGTTTTTGAAAATGTTTCCGAACGGCCGCCTCTTCATTGACACCACCGGGCTGTAACAAAAAGGCGGTCTCACTAGCTTTGGACGAATTCATATCCAGTCGTTAGGAGGAGAAATTTCTAATTGGATAGTGTAGGATACTTGATTGGTGTTGGGTTTGTATTTTGGGAACTGATATAATAAAACGAGGCAGTGTCAAAGATTTTAAATAATTACATTGAAACTACATGGTCTTTGAATTTCAAAACCGTCCGTCGACAGGAGACATCGACTGTTTTAAGCCATATAACTTGCACGGTGCATTGGACACAATTTCTTTTGAAACTATTATGAGAACTGAATTTTAGATAAAATAATATATTATACCATTAAATTATTATTTTATCAACATTTTTAATTAATGTTATAATTCATCTGTTTTTAATTTCTTTTTACGCCACAGGAGATGAATTATCTCGTGTAACTCAAAACAAAAGAACTTGATAGATGAAGAATGTAAAGGAGTTCCTAAACTCTTATTCTCTAATTTTTTTGTAATAATAAATAAAATATATGTACAGCTGTAATAAGAATACATAAAACATTACATTATTTAGATCAACTACAAGACATGAAATTCTTTGGATATTAATGGAGTTTCATAAACCGATTCAAGTTTTCACATACATGATTAAAAATGAAGATTATGATAGTTAAATTTATTAAGCTGGTAACGTTCACCTCACTCTGTGTGATAGGAAGCCTGTCTTCTAAATAGATATACACTGCAGGCTGTAACGTGGCGAGCCGTATAGGAGACATTTGTGATTGATAAATGGCTATAGAATTTATTACCGGACAACCGGTGCTGAATGATAAAAAAATTGACTATCTATCATTTTATTACTCTAATTTAATGTAAGCAAACATTTGTTTAAAAGATATATGTCTTTAAAAGATCTAGATTTTTTCAAAGACTTACATTCTTAAAAAAATATGGTTTTGGCGGAGATGCGTGGACCGTGGTGAAAGTTTCATGGCTGCTTGACTTCTTACGACGTTACAAGATATGAAAATTAAATAAAATATGTTTTATTGTACACGTTGGTGAACTGTTTTTAATTTAGGTTTTTTGTTTTTTATCAATTGTAATATTATACAAGTGTATAGTCTTGTTCTGCGTTGGTAGATCAAAGAAGTACATATGTTAAACTTGTCATGTTCTCGCAATTGTTAAATATTTTTTGTCTTAATTATAAACTTAGATTCTTAAGAAAGTCTAAGAAACGATATTACAAATATAAAATAAAAAGTGTTATACAACCTAAATCTTTTTGTCTCACACGTAATCTTCTCTCTCATATCCTTCTAATAGAGCAAAAAAGTGTTGTTAGTGATTGTCGCGAAGCTAATATTTACTTATTGCATCAGATATTAACAAAACGTAATTTGTATTTTAGTGAATGTTATTAAAATTTTGAAACATCATGTAGCTGCAACAATCCAATAAAAATATAAGAAATAGTTACCCAGATTTAAATAAATCATTAATTAGTAATTTAATTACCGTGCGGACAAAATGGGTTTAAAAAATAAAAACCAAAGAAAGTAAGTTTTAGTTGGAAGGCAGCTGGGAATTACAGAAAAAATATAAATGGTTATCAATTCTGATGGATTGATTGTATAGTGTTCTTTAATTGTATAGGAGGTATATATTATATAAAACATAATTGTTCTCTATTATTAGTATATAAAAAATTACTTGGTGGTATGATTAATAGAAATGTATTTTAAATTTTCTGGTTGTTACGAACAGTTTTAATAAAGATATCCTCTTACTAGATGACAGAGATGTTTTCTAAGGACCTCCACGTAGCTAACCTAAGCTTCCTGTACCTTCTTTATCACATCAAGTCTACAACTGTACATGCTTTGTTTTCTTTTTTTACTCATTAATCTTAACACGTGATAGCATCACTTTTAGGTTTATAAATGAAAAACTGGAAACGTCCGTGTTGAGTTTGAAGATACACACTTGTAGTAAATATAGTTTATATTCATTCAGAACTTTTTGAATTTCTTATAAATCTATTAATATTTTTATAATATATTGTTCGGAAGATGAAATCTATTGTGTACTTTAAGTTCTATTTGTTAAACGTGTTTATGAACATAAAAATATATATTTTCAACTAACTTTCAGCACATTTAAACCATAGTTATTCTTTAAGAAACAGTTTACATAAATCAGCAAAACGTAACTTCAGGTGAAAGCACTCTTTTCGAGAATGTCTCATGTTCAGTTACAGTCTAGTAAAGTAGAACTCGAGCTTTACATTATTCAATAGGGGGAGAATGCCTCGGGATATATCCAATAGCAGTTTCTCAATACAATTTCCTATTGGCCACGTGTTTATTTAGAAACAAACAAATATTGCAGCTTTAAAATTGGCAAATAGTCATAAAGTAATTAATTGACTTCATTCAGAAATAAATAAATAAAAATTACGTTTATATTGTTACCACTTCCACCTTTGCCAAGTTCAACATAAATTGAAAATTTTATAAGTGAGACCTAGAAATATAACGATCATAAATAGCCATCGTCAAGTTTAATAAAACATTTTTTACGCTTCCACATCAGGTGAAGTGTTTACCACCGTGTTGAACATCTGCATTCTGTTTAATTATCATTTTAAATCAGTCGTATAGTTTAGAAAGAACAACTAGCAGTAAGAACAGAACTTACAGATTAAATCCATAGCGATGATAACTTACGATCCTTAAACAATAATGATGACGTTTCTTTGTAACACTGTTTTTCATTCTGCATGCTGTGGAACACAGGAAGATATTTTGGTGTCTAAATGTTCTAGAATATCCAAATATATTTTAATACAGCAAAATAATGGAGGTTCATTATTTTGTATTTATTTGAAGTTATGTGCAGTCAAAGAGAATAAGTAGATACTGCTGGCAACAGACCAGAGGTGAGAATAAAATAACACATAGTGAACAAAATTGTTCTTCTTTTAATGTAATATTCATGCCAACATAAACTATTCACCCGACATGGTATTTGTATTTGCTGACAGTCATCAATATTGATTGAGCCACAGTTGATACAGCATCATGTTTATAATTAAATGAACCCAACAGTCTGACGGAAAAATATTGTTTTACGTTATGTCTACTAACATTTTATTATAATTCATGTGGGTCTTAAATTTTTCACTGATACAGAAAATTAGAGTATTCTAGGTTTGTGTCATTGGATTTTGATCATTCCTATCGTACAGTACAGTGTAGTTACCGTGTACATTATTGTAAGTCATGATGATTCAAACGAGAATCCAACCCTTGTTACTAGCTTCCATGAAGACGAGGAATATAGGAACTGTCTCCGACTTTGATTTTACACAAAAATTACTTGTTTTAATGAACAGTTCAATACAAATATTTTTAATATTAATGAAACTGATTTAAACAAAAAATAATATAAAGATATATTTAGAAACAGGTTTTTAGATACTCAAAATTCAGTGAATATATAAATATTATTATATATTTGTTATATTCTAATTTAAGGACTACAGATTTCGTTTTTGTTAATTCCTATATATCTGTTAGTCGTTTAACTTTAATACAGTGATGTATTCATCTCTTTAGTCTATCCATAATGAGGAAGGTATTACCCAAACTTTAGTAGTTTCTGTTTCGGAACAGTGGTTTTAGTTAGATGCAGCTGCTGGCAACAAATAATATTGGACTTGACTGCACCTGATGCCCAACAACATATTTTAACTTATTCTGATGAATTCATAGAACCATATAAAATATTTTACATACGTTTAAAGAAAAACATATTTCCTCCGCTACTAAAGTGTATTTTAAAAGTGTTTAGCTATTGATACTCATGTTTTAGACTTTCATAAATGTATATATTGTATATAATGATTTTTAGATTGAATATGACTTATAAGATTTACTTCAATTGAATAAGTTCAATGAAGTAATTTCTAAAAAAAACAGTGATAGACTTAGTGGTGTTATTGAAATGAATAACGTACGGATCGAATATTTGAAGTTTCATTAGACATAATATAATGTTACAGACATCTTAAACTATTAAATTATTAAAAAAATATGAAAGTAGTGTGGTCCTGCTCAGAGGTCTGTGATAAAGTAGACGGCAATCGGCTAACCTCACTCGTTTATTAAAGTATTTAATTTGTTAATCACACAACTCAAGCACGAGATTAGAAATATAATATTTCATATTTAGTTGATGAAATTATTCATTAGTTTTCATAAAAATAATAAAAACGGAGTAGCGGAATAATATTTTAAACCGTGCCAACCACCCAACCAAAATAAACAGAAGGTTTGGTGACTTTTTAAAGGAAATGTGTTTTTATATGCAGCGCTTTTCAAATCCCGGCACGTGGATATATAACCGATATACATGCAATACAAATTTAACTTAATGACATTTAGATTAAACAGACAGAAATACTTCCACAAGTCACACGGACGGTAAGGTGGCGCTACATGTCGGTCGAAATTATTAGTTTTTAAATTTGATAGCTGAAAAACTTAACAATACCTACTATGATATCATGAATCGAATGAGATTATAAATTTCAGTTAACAATTATTTTGAGTAATGTAGAATGTATCAATTTAGGATTAGTTTTTGTATTTGTGAAAACGCAGTGTTATTTTTAAATGTATGGTGTACTATACATTGATAATAATTCTTCTCAGTTGGTATCACTCTTGATAGAGTGGTCGTGGTCATCCGTTTGGGTAGAGGTGGCTCGCTTAACAATTCGATGCCATTCACACACACACACACACACGTTTACAGGAGTTTTTGTCGAGGTGTTCACTTGATCAAGCCAACGCAATGGCACTCTACCACGATAATAAATTTACAAAAGTAAAATTTGGGTCAAAGAAAGTATATATTAGATGAGTAAGAAGCGATCGCCACATCTCAAGGAGTGTAGCAAGGAAACTTTTGAAATTATTATCTCGTCATCAACTCGCCTTTACGAACTGTTTCTTACACCGCAACTGGCAAATTACAACACAAAGTGTTCCAAGTTTTTAATTGCCATCTCCGCATAGTTTCCGGCGAAATTTAACTTAGTAATAACTCAAAGACCACAAAATATAAACGGGAACATCCTCTTATGTATTGCTATACATTGAATATATAAAAATATACATGCTATGTAAATATCAAAACACCAGCTAAACCTTTTTAATATCATTAATTTCTCATTCCCTGATTGTACATACTTTCAATAAACGAACATACTATTTGGTAAACAATCACATCTCACGGGTTAAGGTTCATTCTTAGCTATTTATTCAATACTACATACTATCTGCTCCCTTAACACAGATCGGCGGTTAAATCAAACGACACCGCCTACTTGTATCAATTAATAGTCTGAGACCAGAGTTTAAACCATTTAACCTGAATAATTATATTAAGTATTTTTTTATGTGACAACAATAACTGTTTAGTGACTTTTATATTCTTACCTGACAAAACAGTTTATTCATGCGATAAACAATTTACTTAATGCATATATTTATTATTACAATCATAGTCATTCCATACTTGCACTTAGTCCGTCAAGTTCCAATAGTTAAGTTAAAAGAGTTGATTTCAACATGTATAACATTGTATGTAATTACAATATGAACGGTACGTCACAGCATTTGGTCAATATGACTGTTGAATTAAAATAAACATTATTTAATGTAATTTTGTCATGTGCTGTCTTGTGTTATTAAATATAAGGTTTTAGAAGAATATAAAATTTCTTGAGTATTTAGACACCACTAACAAACGGTGATGGAAAACATCGTGAGGAAACCTGGACTTATAATTTCAAATTATAAGTTTGAAATCGCCAATCCTTCTTGAGCAAGCGTGGTAATTAATGTGAGAAGAGGCCTTTGCTCAGCAGTGGGCTCTGATAAGATAATGATGATCATGAATGTTACATTTATATTTAGTTGTGTTAAGGTTTTTTTTAATTGATTGTAGTTAATTATGTTAATGATTATTTTATTAAAATGAAATAGATAAAAAAGTTAATAGAATGACATAATTTTTATATACTGTTGACATTATAAGGTTTAGTGAATCAATTATATAAAAAGAATTCAATTTGGTTTATTTTAAATACTTGTCACGTAATGAACTATAGTCTTACTAGTATATTGAATACACTACTTACAACAATTCATCGTCTTCATTACTACTAAATAAGTACAAGTACACCTACTAAGGTGTTGGAGTACAAGTGAGTACTATTTTCGTTGGGCAAATATAATAGTCATAAAAAACAAGAAATGCGTTGAAAACTTTCCCTCAACACACTTTAAAATGTTCAAAACACAGTGGTATGACTTTGACTCCGTCATTATATTTGAATACTGAAAAACGTCGTATATAGAAGAAGCATAAACTGTAGCCAGAATTTGACTTAGGATTATTAGGAGCTTGTTATTTAAATATTTCGTGACTTGCAAATAATGACAAATTTCAGGCAAGCTACTATTTTATATTGATTAAATGGAAATCAATCATTATTTGTTGGAGTAGTTACTTTAAGTATTCACTGTTTCACGGATGTTATATTAATGTGTACACGGCTCCATGTAAACAGCGCTCGGTGTAAGCGTCATTCAATCTCAGAGGATTGAATGAAGCGAGAATCGTACTGTGAGTAAACGGAGATAGGAGATAGCATTGCGTTAACCTGCTGTGGAATAACAAGATAAACAAACATGTTTACTGGAGCTATTTACAAATGATTACTATGTATTTCAAAGGATTAATTCATGTATTATTACAGGATAAGTAAGCAACTTGTGACGATGTTACGGTACCAGTCTGCAATCATGCTTCACTTTATGCTAAGATATTTATTATACGTCAAAGTTTTCATACAAGTTAAAAGTCGTTAATTGTTTGTTCCTAGCGAACTATCGATGGTTCTTTGTTATAATTTGTTCACTCTCCGACGTAGATTCCTCCTAATTGTTATCAGATAATTCTCTTTTATTTTATCCCTTTGAAGGATTTCATAAAAACTGAAATTTAATATTCCCTAAGGAGAAAACACTTATACGGTCATATAAATTTGTTAAGATCTGTTAAAGAAAATATCCTTAATCACTCTGCTGTGCTGAGTTCAGAAGGAGTCAGACCATTTTTTCTGTTAAAGTGTCATCTTATCGGAACGGTTATTCTTTCCTGTTTTTCCACATTCCCTTCTTTTTTAATCTTATTTCGTTCTTTGCATACTGGCTTATGGTATTCACAAAAATCACCGGTATAAACAAAGACAAATGATTATTAAGCTCCGTCCCCTCGTGATGTTGATGACCAGCGCATCGGGGCACTGATAAAATTTCCAGCTCTGTGACGACTTGGTTCCTTTCAAGACAACCATTTTAATGACCTAGCAATTTTTTTTGGAGTAATTTTTGGATGTTTCAGCTTGGATGCTTTATTTCCCTCACGGGTTTTCTAGGCGCCAGAACTCTGGAATTCGGGTGTGTCGTGACTAGACGATGCTACGGTACTCTGTTTAGAATAGATGAACTGCCTGATTTTAGGAGATGGATTGTCTTTAAGATTTTTCGTTAGTCACCACTCATAGAAACTTTAAAAATCACATTTTTACATTTTGTATTATCATCACCTTCTCCAGACAATGATGCACGAATGGACAGGATAAAAAAGGTATATTAAATAATAAAAACTTTTCAAGACTGATTAAGTATCTGAGTTGAACTTATCAAAAAGTTACCAACGTTAATGGTAATTTCATTTTAATAAATAATTCAGTTTGATGTTGATTTGTATGTATGTGTGAGTGTGCTCATTTCAATGCGGTTTCTTTGATAGCTACTTTCATTGAAGTGTTTCCTGCCTTTGTTTTGGTTAAATATCGGCACTGTGGTGTTAAAATATTATAAGATCGTTTCCAAAATGATATCAGGCATTTTTAGTATATGTTTACTTGTTTCTGTGCTTCACGCTTGTTAGAATAATGGCTAAAAAACATACAATTTAATTACAACAATAATATTTTGTTATCAAGAATAAATGTTGCAAAAGCAGCGTACTGTATATTTTGTATTCTTTCAATACCTGTCGTCCACAGACACGTTGTTCCCGCCAGCAGATCAGTGATCGCTGCGTGAAACGATGTTGTAAAACTCCTTTGCCCGCGGCATCTTTCATTTGCCTATTATTAGTTATACTTCTCTCAAACAAGGCGCAGGAGCTGTCAAAGTTAATATGAAAAATAATACAAAAATAAGCCCTTGCAACATGAAAATGTGGTTAAAAAATACTTCATTTTCCAATAAAATAAAAGTAACACTGTTGTGTTTGTTCTAATTTCCAAATTAATTTTAATTTTATCCAAATTCAACAGAAGTGAATTGATTTAATGTATAAGATTCTTGATTAATTTTTTTATAGTGTAACATCATAAATATCTCTAACAAACTCATGCGTCATACGAATAAAATAAAGAACATAATACAAAAATTTATGCGTATAGCATTTGTTTTATTTCCTATTCTGTTGTATGAGCTCCGGTGACGTTGTATTTTCATTGGATTTATGTAAATAGCAATAAGTAGTTTGAATAATAAGATGTAGGACTACTGAGCAGAAGCAGGCATGCTTTCACAGATCAAATAAATTGGTTGTAAATTAAAAATAATAATAATTCCTTACCTGAGATGAAACAACACCAGATTAATGTGAGGTAAAATTTAATAAAATAAATCTGGTTATGATATCTTCAATGTAAAGTTGACAATTCTATATGAAATTCATTTTTGTTATAGAAACTTCTTTTCAATAACAACGACATTCAACATGGAAGTTCCAGTATTGACATATAGTTTTGAGGCTTGATTTAACGCAAGATGTGTTTTAATTATTCATATGTATGACTTTTAAAAACTACAACTAATTATACCATACCTGCAAAATATTATTAGGTCAACCTTACATCTATACAATGATTATAGCTATATATCTATCACTAAAGAACAAATTACCTTTCATTTACCTGACATAGCTAACCTTATAAAAGAATATTGCAGATTGCAAGGAACACTCCCCTCCGTTAATTACATCTCGATCTTATTAATTTATCTCATCACTTCTATAAAGCACTCTGCTCAGCTTTTTATTGTCTTTTGAATAAAAAGGCAAATTTGATTGTAATGTAAGACTAATGGTTTTTGTATTCTGCTCCAATATAGAATAAAGTAAAATTAACAGTCATCTAAGAGAGTCCTTTATATGCTAATGAATTTAGGTAAGTGTTTATTAATGGGTCAATAAATAAAAAAAAAGGTTAGTTATAGGAATGACTATTTGTAGGTGGTAGACTCTATAAGCCTGTGGTCAAGTTACTTTATCTCGAAGATGGGCTGGCTGGATTGGGGAAGTACCACCCTCTCACAGAAAATCGGTGTGAAGCAGTCTTTAATGTCTGCGTTTTAACCGATGAGTGAGAGAGCCGGATGCCTTTTCGTTTTACCCACCTTTCCTGCTCTTTTACACTTTTTTCTACCCTTTCCTCACTCTCTCCCACAATCAAGTTCGGCAAGGCAAAAAATATATTATAAATGTCATATTATAAGCATATGATTTCATTCTAATGATCAATTAAATAGATAACAATAGTTTTAGTGTTCTATAACCGTAGAATAGTAATAAATGGTGTAATGTATTTATAATTTTTGATATGATATAGCATGTATTATGTGAACAGATATTATAGTAAGTGGAAATATGTTAAAAATGTTAGTCGAAACACATATTAAATGATTAATTAATTATCATTAACAGAATTTGTTTTAAGTGTCGGTACCAAGCCAGCTAGCGTAGCGATCGATTGTAGAGCATGTCAACAGCTCCCTTAAAGGTACATGAAATTTTAATCAAAATTCATTAACATACGGTGCAGAGACAGCGAGCATTCCTCGTAACTTAAAATATTTAATATTAACATCCATCAAAAACGGGATCAAAGAGTCCACCGACAAATAAAATTAATGGCCTTCGTTACTGAGATCATGTGATCAACGTCATAGCTCTCGACCATATTTTTGTATTTAATACAACTTTTTTCTAACCACTTAAAAAATATGCTTTGAAGCTTTTTGTAAAATCTGAAAATATTTTCATTTTCTTGTTGTTTTGGAGAAATTAAAATGTATTGTGTGATCGGAATAGAACTGCCATGGGGCATGTTATTTGTCTTTGATATTGGGATCGTGTGAATATAGGACACTTACCATGAAGAGCCAACATTGCCAGACGAAGAAAAGATCCAGAATTGGTGCATAAATACTGAATAAAATCTAGTAGAACACGTCTTAAGCATTGTAGCTGGACTATTCTGATCTATTGTATCTGTGACTCTACATGTTAGGATTTTGGAAAACTTCAAATTTTTTGATTGGAATGGACATTGCAACAACAGCAACTGCAAAACCTTAACACATGCGTTCTAACGATGACATCAACATTACATAATTCCACAGGATTTGGTAGTCATGCGGCATGCTGAACAGCTTGAACTTTACAAGACCTAACTTATTGTTCAAGACACTTATAGACAAAACCGATCGTGATTCTTAGCAGGCTGAATCTAAACAAGCTTGCTCGCCACAGCTTTGAGAAGTAAACGATAAGGAGAATACATTGAGATTGATTATGTTAAGGTTATGTTAAACGTAGCATAAAAAGTCCTGGATTCACGTGCGTTCACTGAGATAGGAGGTCGGTCAGACAGAATATATTTTAATGTTTAATTTACTCAAACACATATTACCACCACTGAGCTCAGCACTCATAGTTATAATTTTTCTTACTTTTTATATGTATATTCATTAATTATATCATTACAGTTTATTCATATGCGATCAGAAAGTAATCAAAATGAACACATACAAATATTTTAAGTAGTATTTAACAACTTTGGTTTATGTTTTTATATGTATAGGGCATCCAGTGATTGTTTGTATCTATGGTCTGCACGCCACTGGCTGCCGCACGGAGATAGAAAAGTGGATAGGTCTACGTTTAGCAAAAGACAGCGTGAGGCTGATTTAATGAAGTATGCCTATAGAGTATATCAACTTTAAAATAATTTTTTTTATATCTCGAAAACAATGAATTGATCAAAACAGTCGCTAGTATGTATTTTTATGTGTATATAAATCTAACTGAAAAGCAATAAATTAGCAGTGAACCAGGTATAACGCAGTAAAAAAGCGATAAATTTTTAGGAGCGCTGAAAACCTAACAACCTCACCTAAAAGTTTAAATGTAGTTTTTTATAACTTAGTTAATTAGAAAACATGTAAGCCGTAATTATTAGTCTATTCTTGTTACGAATTATAAGAATTTAAACATCTTTCTCGTCATAACTTTCGTGATACTACTCGTGAAATTATAATAATATATGTTGACAAAATTATGAAATCTTTTAAACAATTTTCTATAAGTTCCCTGTCAAAGTGTCTTTGTACCCATTTCAACATAATTTCCTAAATATTTATTTTGTAAAATATGTTAGTGATATCGTTGAGGGCGCATTCAAATCCATCTAAGTCACATCCGATGTGAACGGTTCGACGCTTTTATAAAGGGCATTTGTTTCCGTTAGGAAACGGATTTGGCCCGAGGATGGCTTTTAGAATTTCGTTAAACGTTCCAGTATTTAGATAAAAGGATTTTTTTGCAATTATACCAAAAAACTGCATACAAAAATATGTTTGTTTACAAATAAACGAAACGAAAAATATGACGATGTCATCATATTTCTTAAATTTTACATTTTTTTTATTTTTATTACAGTTTTTAAATAACGTGAATATAAAGTATCTTGATATAATCATTATATTAAGTTGAATGCTTGGAAGTTAACGCGTGTTATAAAATATAATGTCTAGTACAAGTACTTCACATTTTTTCATAAATTACCAATTCAAACATACTCAACTCTCCTAAAGACTAACTTACCAAGAGTAATACAATGAGACTTCAGTTTTATGTAGAAATAAAAAATCTTAAAAGATAAATTCACAAAAGTTGAAATTAACACATTGTTTTCTGCATTAATAAAAATAAAGTCGAACAAAACGATGAACGACGAAATAACGTACAGATATGTATATATATGACAGATTTATTACCACTTGATCTATTTTTAGAGTGACGTCAGCATTACTGAAGTCACCGATGCCTTCTTGATTGTAGTCAGCCTTTCCTTCTTTTTATGATAACTTCGCAGACGGTTTAATGAATCACTTATTTCTAAGAGGTCGGCTGTTACGGCTCGAGCGAGACTGTATTTAATTTGTACCTTCGATTCTATTTATACAAACTAAAAATCATTGTTGCACAGGTGGCTATGCATGTAACACGAGATTATTTTTATCATCGAAAATTATTAATAACGTAAATAAGAGTTATTCGCTCCGATAAATATTATATTGATTAATGGAAGTAGAACAAACCTAGACCACATACTGCAAAACAGAGGATTATCGGGTAAGTTCTTGCAAGGGAAGAAATTCAACTCCAATGGATTTTTAGAAAAGTAATAAAAGGAATCAATGAACTATCTGTGGAGTTAGCAAAAGTGCACATAACATGTATAATTAAAATATTATATTTTGAAAAATGGCTTTAGTTTAGTCCCTGATAAAACGCAAATTTTATATGGTATGTCCTACTATTGAGATTTAAGTCGTATAGGTACTGTTTATATTGTGTTGGGGACAGTCTTCTTTAATTTGCGCAAACTGTTAATATAAAGCATTTAATTTGATAAACTTGATTTGTTTTTAATAAAATCTGGTACTATTTGTTGCTATATAAATGTTGCCTTGTGAGTTTTGTATAAAGTATTGACTCAAAAATATAGAATACTGATTGTAAACAAATTGATTAACAAAAAAAAACAATATTAAGAATCAATAAATGTTCAAGACTATCTGATCCGTTTCAATTTATTTATTCAGTTTTGTGTTAATTAAATGTTATTCGGTGTAAGATATTAGTGTTTCATTTTATTACGGTATTATACTGATTCCGACATAACACTCGCTGTGAACTCTTTTTTTAAATATGATTTGCTTAAAACATATATTGTATAAAACAATTAAATCAAAACAAAAAATGTTTACTTGTGTAGGTTTCAAACGAAATATTTGGAGTGTCTGTTAAAAGTCAGAATTACTAAGTTATAAATAGCTTTTACTTTAATAACTAAAACATTTGTTTTATGAATTGCAATATCATTTGTACCTATGTGTCTTTTCATCTTAGTATTGATATCGCTTCTTTATAAATATAAAATATTTCACTTTTAATTATTTTAAACTCTAAATAACTTAAACTTAGGGTAAAATAAAGCGCCTTCTCAAATCACTAGTATTAAAGAAGAGTTTTATCGGAGGATGCAAGTAACACTGGCGGATCACTGCAACTGATTCTTTTTCTTTATATTTGTCAGTAAAAAATATTTATAAGTTATTCTCATCACACTGACTTCCTGGTAATAATTCCGTTTTATTATAACTAGGAAAGTCTTCAATGGAAGTAATTTCATAGTCTATAGATATTTGTTTTAGATATACCATGTTAAAGGAACATTTGAATACCAATTAACGTCTTGTATGTTTGCATATTTGATGCGAAAGTGGTGTTTTTTTATCACTGAATATACAATGAGTTAAAATGTTTTCTTTAAATTCTATTTTACAGTACATTATGTTACTAAAATATACTTATATTACATAATATTACTAAAAAGACAAATATTATTTCAATTGGAATGTATAGACTAAGAGAGGAATTATGGATGGAGAACACTATTGATGGTTGCAAGTATTTTTTGTATTTTAATGCTAGACAAGTAACAAAATAGTAATTTAAAAACGTTTAAATCTAAACTATGAAGGTGTAAAAGCTTAAATTGAGTAAATGTTTGTTGCTTTTAAAAAACCATTTCCTTCTGTATTCTTCAACTGTATTTCATCTTCATTCACAATGAGAGCGTCGGATCTTCCTGGAATTAAGAACGCTTACTTGTGCAAAGTTTATTTGTAACTAGTCCACAATGATTCTACTTCAGCTGTCAGTTAAAGTAATAAGTTTAGAATTACAAATAATGATATGGTCTATTAACATCTGTTTATTCACCACAGATTTCATTATTACATTTATTAGAGTGTGCAAGTATTGATTGCTAAAAGGATCATTGAAAACAAAAAAATAATATTAAACTTGTTTATTCATCAAACATAGACATAACACTTGTCCCTAACTAAATTATTAAACGACCATTCACTGATCTCCTATATTAATTTGGAATACATTATGTATACAAATTTTCTCTTTTTAAAATAAAATATATAAGACATTTTAAAAACATAATTCAATAACATATCTTAAAATTTCTCTACATATACTGTAGTCTAAAATTTAATTTAATATAATGCCTCAAACCTAAACTTCTTTCGTTACTTTTTAGTTTATCATTCTTCTAACCTGTTAGCAAAATTTCATCACTGTTGTTTAAAAACCTTTTTTGAAGTTTTAAGATATCACGTAAAATTACATAAATACACTTCCAATTTTTTTACAACTATATAAACGGGTTTTTGAATATTTTCATTGATATAATGTAATTGATCTTTTAAGTTATTTATTTTATAAAATTTAAGTCAAATTTCTAATAGAACAAGTGTAAGTTTAGTTGGCTTCAATTCAGGAGAAGCAAACTTTGGTAATGTAAATCTATACGATCTGACCTGTTATAGTAACTTAACGTTAAGTACATACGGTGCATAAATATGTTAGTTTGAGAATATATTATCAAGAATAGTTAGAGGTTGTGTTCATATATACTCTTATGTGAATATCTGTAGACCAATAGGTCTACAGATATTCACATAATTTTTAATTGTTAATTGACAAGTCATACAATCTTATAACTCTGCTTTATAAACATATTATTTTTAAATCTTTCTTACTCATATTAATTGCGTCCATATTTTTTTTTATTTTCACGTTCATTTTCTTCTTCTAAAATAAATTTAATCTTCTGGTGTGTACATCGGTGTAGTTTTGCATATTTTTATAATAAGTTAGTAATATGACAATTACAAGTTATAAATATAATTTCAAATGTTATTTTCTTTAGAGTAACAATTATGAATCTTGTGATTACCACTATATTAGTATAAATAAACGTTTTAAAAACATTTATTTATAATTTATAGAGGAAAATAGTATTTACAATAAGGTGTAGCTTTCCTTCTCTTCAGGGACTAACTCCATTACTGATAATACAAAGCAGTATAACAGCTGGGATTGTCGCATTTAGTTCAACAAGTGTGATTTCCACAAGTTGCGAGACTCCTTTCTATCTCTTCTATGACGATTTCACCTGTGTTTTTTTTTATTAATTCCAAATTAGTTTTTACATAGCTGGAGTTAGACTCTTTATTAATTTCGTCAGGTCTTATTCCCACTCATTAGTATTTTTTATTTAACTTCGTATTAGCATAAATAAATGTATATTTCAAGAGTAATGATGTGATAAATACCAATAGTGTTTAAAACTACGTGAAATGCAATTTCATTTTGAGGATTTAAAAGATTTTCTTTAAAGTGAAATAAATATTTTAAATCGCTGGTACAACATCAATCGCAGGTGGAGCCGTCTCATAGCATAAAATGAATAAGAGGCTCGCGTCGAACGTTTCATATTAAATTCCGATGCGTTATTGACGGTACTATAAACATTTATATATGTATATTATATATATCACCTAAGGTAAATATGTGTCCATGAAGCGAAAGTGATTCATAATTTTGATTAGTTATAAACATGACGTTTGTTTGATTTTTATTTCTAACCGCTTATCTATAATTGCTAAAATATTTAATATATTAATTTCAAATGGAAAGTATAGGTAGAAAAAAAAAATACAATGAAGAAGATCGAACCTCAGCCAGGGGTATGTCACGTTACAGTTGCTTCACGAGTTTGTTTAATTTAATATGAAGTTTAGTATTTAAAATAATCATTTTAAGCAAGGTTTTGGTGTTAAAGCTTGAAAACAAAGTTCTTATACTCTTTTTTTGTAATTTGTGTTTCGTTAAAATCCGTTTTTTTTTTAAGCGGTAACGTAGTTGTCAAATGTACCGATTTCAATGAGTTTATTTTAATTTGAAAACTAGTGTCATTGCATTGGTTCTTAGCTAACTTTGTTTTTTATTTTACGTTGGGTTTATATTTTTCAAAAAAAAAAGATTTGATTCATTTTTTAATTATGATGACTCGATTAAGTGCCTCACGAGTGTTAGTATGATTAATAAATAACAATTTTTTTGTTATTTATAAACTCTTTCTCATTCTTTAGCTTTATTATCCTAAAAACTTCGTGTTATTTTTATTAAATTCAAATTAAATCAATATACTATATCACAACACCTCCATGATATATTTAGACAAAACAAATAAAACTAAATTTCACGTGATTAGTTGTAAAGATCCCATAAAAGTTTAATAATAAATTTTAGACGAGTGTAATGTAATACATAGACCTTCTAGGGGTTCACCTCGCACACAACACGACTACCAGAGACGGGGTTGCTTATCGACGGCTTAATTAAGTATAATAAAACAAGCAAAGTGAAACCAAATACTTCAATAATATGATTTTAAACAGCGCCTCCTCCCTTACAGTAGCAACAAAATTATGTTCAAGTTAAGATCGTTTTCTCAAAATGTATTATCTTATTTTAATTTAAAAAACATTTGAGTTTCTAAGAGATTGAGGACAAATCTGTCTAGGTAGAAATCTGCACTCAAAATGAAATCGATAAAACTTGCAAGTTTTAAAAATAATGTTTTAATAAAGTTTTTCACCTTTTGTTCTCTAAAGACGTCATTACGTCTTTGAGCTATATCCGGATATTCGCCTCGTAGAATAAACATGTTAGTTTAAATATTTATATTGATAAATAAAAATAGATTTTCCAGGAAAAAATTTGCTGTTGTTCATGATATAGACAGACAGTTTCTCCCATTTCTTTGTCTGTAGGTATAGATTGTACGAAGATTTTTTTGTGAGATTTTGTCATAACTTTTGAAATTAAAGTTAGGAGATATAAATCTGTCAAATTTTTATTGTAGAGCTAGGTCATAAATGATCGTGAAAGTAACGTTGTGTTCTGAATATTTGCTCGGTCAGTGACTTAGTTTCTTGCACTTGTTCTACCCGACATGTTCCTCAGATCCTGGCGATACGGCAGAGATACTTGGTGAACATTATAAAAAATCTTATTTAAATAATTAGTAGGTAATGTAGAATTTTATTGGCTTTGTAGTCTTACAATTGTTAAGAATAATGACTTTCAGTTACAAACCGTTGTTCTACGAAGTATTATGTAGATACTATATCAATCTGTTTAGTGGATTTCTAGACTTTAATTTTAGGTAATTTTTATTACTTTAACCTACAATATTTTTATACTATATAAATTATTAACGATGTACCATTAATTTATAAACTCCTCACAAGATAAAACGCAGCGAAGTAAAGATGCATCTTATATAATCTTCTTATATTAACACAGGAATTAGTTTGCTTTTATTAATAAGATATTATTAAAAGCAAACATCATCTTCATATAAAATGTTTTATAAATTATTTTTATATTTTACAGAACAACATTTAAAACCTATATAATGGGTAAGGTTACCATAATATTAAAGAAGCTAAATAAGAAAATCTGATAACATATTTACAACTGATTAATTTATTTCTTCAATCCATATATAGCGCGGCTAAAGTTACAAAGATTCTCGTGATCAAAGTATGTTTATATCAAATTAAGTTTTAAAAAAATATTAGTTTTGATAATCTTTGTATTTACAGCCAACTAACAATATCAATATTGCACATCAATCATATTGAAACACATTCCCTATAACGTCACATTATTTGGGACAGATATCTTAAAAACTTAAGGCTCGTCTCCAAAATGAGGATGGTTTGAATTTTTACTACGCGGTGTCACTGATATAAATATTTTGTATTTGTAGACCTTTGCTACACTTTATAATATTTATAAAGTTATAGTTACAAGTTATAAGTCTAAAAATAAAAAAATATACGTAGTTATGTTTGAAATTGTTAATGAGAAAATGCAACAATAAAAGGAAATTTTAATTGTCTTACGTGTAGCTTTGGTAACTGCTATAGCTGAGCTGGAGCAATTACAATCAAGCTGTTGGATATTTATACTTCGAGCTAACATTGAATCCCGAACAAAACCATTGGCCCGTTATGATCGCTTTTGGCATCGATGGATTAGCCAGCAGCCAATAGTAGATATTACATAGAACGATACAACACACAACAGCTTTCTCAAGTGAGCCTTGCTTCACAAAATAAATATATGTAGAATGTCTTAAAGTTATAATCAAACAAGATTTTTTATGTGTTAGTAAAATAACTATGATTTATGATAAATAAAGTTATAGGTTTGACGTTACATGTCCGAGTCTTGTTTTTGTCGATGAATTTATTCAACCTAAAAGAAGTTGAAAGTTGGAAACAAAATGAAAAATCTATTTTTAATACAACATTTTAATAATAGAACATCCATTATCTTAATTATTTTATTCTAATTTAGCCTTACCTCGAAATAAATACATTTTTCAGCTTCAGTAAGTTTTGCATACAAGGTTTTTTTCAATAAGTGTAGAGAGTGAATGTTGAGGAATCTATATTTAATAATCTATCCGATTACTGAGATCAGTTTCACTGTTATTGTTATAGTGGTCTGTATTGTGTATATATTACTTTAATAGAATAATTGTCCTACACAGCTAACACATGTAGATTGTAGATATCATCATTTCATAGGTCGTAGCTATTAAAAGTAACACATTAAAATGCTACTATGACCTTTATCAGTTTTTTCTTCGTTTTTGATCTTTAACTTATCCCCTCATATGCAGGTAAATACAATCTTTCTACTTTTGTCTTTTGTTATTGAACTTTTATAACTAATAATAATTTACAAGTTTTTTCGTCAATCCGTTGTATATTGTCAATCTACGTTTTTAAAACGTATTACATCGAAAATTGTTTTTATTTCTTGTGAACACTTAAATCATTTAAAAATATAAATATATACATACATGTAATATTATTTTATTAATCCACGCATTGTCCTTCAGATGATATACCTTATTTGGTACTCACTCAGATTGTTTGTTATCGTATTAAGAGCGATCAGAATAATGCTATAAGACTGCTGTTAAAGAGATTTTCATTTACGTGATCGTCTTCCGATTTCAAGGTAAATACTACTTACCTATGCATTAAAAATATAATTTTAGAAGAAAAACTACATCTTTAAGAATCTTAAAATACTTTTAATTTAAGCTAAAAAAAGTCTTAATTTTTAATATCAGAAAGTATAAACATAACTGGAAACAAATTCGGATTAACCTGACGTTAATATAAGTGTATGGAACAGACATGTATGAAATGGGTTTAAGGAATTTATAAAAATAAGCTTTTTGTTTATTTTAGTTTTTTGTTTAGAGAAAAAATTATGAAATATTTGTGTAATATAAACCTCAGTTATTCTCGACAAGTATCATAGACTGTGAACACAAGCGATACCTAACTTAAGGCTAAGATTCATTATTATTAATTGTTAAATATAATAATTAATTAGGACTCATCGAATGGAATGAATCTTCTCACACGTTAACGACTCGTTGAATTTAAACAATGCCCTGAACTGTTAACATATTCGCACTCGAAACGTTGATCGAACAGTTTTTTATCCTTTGCTGATTTTTTCAATTTTCATGAGAATTAACTGGTGAGTTATTGAAAAATTAAAGTGTAATTTTCTGTATTAATTTTGTATGAAACATTATGTCAGCGTGCAGGCAATTGAACGCTTTATTAAAAATATAAGTTTTCGATATTATCCTATATTGTTTGAATACTATTAGTAAGTAATTAAGTTTATATATAATAACTCAGAAGGAGTAACAGAAGCAGTTAGTTCTATTACTTCGTTCACGTGAATATTAATATTCCAGTAAATTAGTTTGCCAAGTAAATGACTATCGCTAGTTTAGCTCGGAACTGTATTTAGACTATAGCTTGCATAATCTGCACGATAGCTATCTACCGGTGCTCTTCCGTCGTAGTAAATCCAGCGTGGTGACTTAACGACGACATAAATACCGGAGGGGACTGACGGGAGGGGCGCGGGGTCGGGGGGGACCAGGGACCAGGGGGAACTGGCCGGTGTATGGAGGAGCCCAGAGGAGGGAGGAGCGCGGGAGGGGGCAGAATTTAGTGTTTAATTGTATGCCATCTATTAGCCAGTAGGGGATGTGCCAAGTAATTACGTAGTCATAACTTAAGTTATGCTAATTAGGAATTTTCTTTTAATTTCATATTAATTAAATGTAATACATTTAAAATCATTCCTATCATAGTGTATAAGTCATGTTATTTTATATCCTGAACGTTTCTATGTCGTTGTCCAAACTACGCTATATTTACCAAACGCGAGCATGAATCGACAGTGAAATATTTGACATATATTTGAAGACATTTATCACAATATATTTTCATAATATTTCCCCTCCATTAAATAACTCTGAAAGCCTACTCGTTCCTATATCAGACGTTTAATTCACCTAATGGAGCCCTGAACGCTCTGAGATGTTCATTTATTGTTGCGAAGGGCGCTATTGTCGAACCGCCCGATATCATGACAATAGGAAAATACCGAAATTTGAGGACAATTCTGTTTGTTCACAAAAGATTGAGTTTTATTAAGGATAAAATATCATTGATGAAAAATTATCTCATTTCTGATATTATATTGCTTTTCATTCGTACGTTTGTAAAATGGTAACTTTATACATTTGTACAATCAATATTGAGATCCTTTACTGAGATGTATAACAGTTGTTTCTAATGAGGTGTTAAAAGTAAAACTTCTTTAAAATTGTTCAGTTTTCTTTTCAAACAGAAAATATTAAACTGATGACGAAAGAAACATTTTAAAATTTTGTTAAAAGTTTTTTTGCATTTAAAATATTAAAGCATATTATTTTAAGATTAACCTAGACTTACTCCTTATAAAATTGGTAAAATCAAATACACATTTGAAATTCATACAGTATAGTATAATGTATACTATTGAATGACAGAAAACTACAATATACAGTACATTCAGTAATTGAGATGAGGATTAATAGTGATATGATTGTGTTTGCAGGAAGACTTTTTTCTGTCTGCTATTAAGTATATTAAAGATAGAATATTATTAATTATGTTTTAGATTATAATGTGAATGTCGTTTGTTAATATAATATGGTCCAAGGTCAAGTCGATGTTAGAAGAGGAGCGCGGGAACGGATTCATTACCAATAGATATATTCAGCGCGCTCCATCAAGCCGAGAGTTATGAAATTCAAATAAAGTTATGATAAACTCCGCAACATGACTCCTTCAAGTCGCGTGTGAGATAGACAAATAAATCAGAAGATATATTACCCTTTATATAATAATATATTAATGAGATGTCATAAATATGCTTTAATACAATAACTTCCTTATGAAAATATAGGCCTATTATAAGAAAATTCTGTATAATGAGAATAAAGTATGTACTTTAATTTTAATAGTCACTAAATTTAAATACATTAGTCAACAAAAAAAACTATTATATTATGATATTGTGGTATACTCAGCACTGTAAGAAAGTGGTATTAAATGTGTAAAAGCAGCATTGCCTTAATAGTATGTAAAATATCAGAAACTAAATCTTCACAGTCCCAAATACAGATGACGAAATCCTTTTATATACGGTGAGCAAAGGAATATTTTAAATAACACACATCGAACCGTTATTGTACTGAGTTCATACACTACTCTTTAAAGTATTGTATGCTTTAACGTGTGATCTCCGCCATTTAAAGAGTATCGACATCAGGCAGTTTAATATTTTCACACAAAATTGTCGCTTTTAATGCTCACATGCAGAATACTTAAAATGGTGTCTTATAGCGACAATATAAGATGTAAAGTAGCCTGCATCGTATTCAGAGTCGTGGTGCAACTGGTGCGGCTTGCTGTAACAGTATAAGAATAGAAGCCGTGATAACCTAAAAGGTGTGACAAAGAGGTCACGTCGAGAGGGAGGTGCAAATGTGCATCTCACGAGATGAACCGCTCCAATGTACGCCGCTATGAAATAACGCGGACCTTTGATATAATGGACGAGGTTATTTTAATGAAAAGTTTATAAATAATTTGATCTTTTTTTTTATTGTCATATTTACATCTTGTTACAAGTACACAAAAATTTATTTTAAATCCAAATAATACTTCAATCACGTAATAAAAAAATACATATTTTTTTATTCAATAAAGCTTTCAGCAGAGAATTATATTTGTAGGTATCCACTAAACTAAAAACTTGTCAGCAGGATCATAGTTTGTAAAACAAATATGGATTATAGTCAATTAAAATCAATTATTTTTAATATACCTATGTATTATTTTGTTTATAATATTTTTAGTTATCCATTATTTCGTACATCTCAGTTGTTGGAGGTCGCTCTCTCTGAACGTTCCGCCACAGATCGCTCCGTGCATTTCCGCGATTGTCATCTCTGGCTGTTTGTCTTCTCCTTCCTCTCAACATAAACCTACTAAATTTCTTTCCCTGTAATATTTACACCTGAAGCCAGATACTTCAACGTAAATAAACTACAAAATATTCGTTCGATTAGTTATGTGAAGATCTCTACTGTAGTTTATTCGATAATTAATTAAAAGAAGTTTTTTCTTGTAAGAGAAACGGGTTGTACACAGCCTTTCCGTAATATACAACATGTTACCTTTAGTGGAGAGGCTTAAAATTGTGAGGTCGCTAAAATTTAAGTAATAATTAACTACTTAAACAATACATAAGAGATGCTATTTTTAATTCATAAAGTATTTAAAACATTATTTCTAATGAGTAGGTATCTAACTTTACTTGAACACTGTTACTTCATTTGCGTATTACAAAACTGTCAATAGGTATTTATAAGATTACCAGTCAAATTGTCTAGGTAAGGTACGGAACTCTTACCGTGCAGGTTTTGATGTTTGTTTTGTATGTTACATATTTTTTATTATACTAAATAATATTTACAAATTATCTTTCGAAAGGGAATAATATATAAATAAATTGGTTAATAGATATGGCCATTCTGATAGAAAGCATATGATCTAAGTCAGTAGTCCCCAAACTTATTTTTCTCGTGGACCACTTTCAAAATTTTACTGGTTTCGGTGGACCCCCTGCTGCTACATTTCTACCACATTCTTAAAGTCGCCAAAAAATAAAAATTGTGTCACTTCTGAGTTCTGTCTCTATATTCCGATAGGTAAAATAAAATTTTAGAAATTTTGGAAACAAATGAATGAGTGTTTGCCTTTGGCATCAAGTATTTATAGTGGTGATCAATTTCATGTCTGAACAAGCATTAAGCATTGTCGGGCGGATAGCGCTTTGCAAGTCTGTACACGAAATTGTACGTTATATCGAATACGCAAGTTTGGACAAGTAACAGTCGCTTGCCTTATTAAAATATTATCTGCTTAGTTAGGTACTTAAAACAATGTAGGTAGGCCCTTATAAAAACTATGCTTACATTTTTGCTCTTTACTATCAAAAGCAGATAAATTTTCGTGGACCCCCATTTTTTGTTGACGCCTACGTAGACCCCCAGCAAGTCTCCCGTGGACCCCTGGGGGTCCACCTGGACCACTTTGGGAATCACTGATCTAAGTGATACAGTGTTACCATAAAAAGAAAACGGGGTTTTGTTCGCTAAGTTGTCTGATTAAATCTCTGACGTGATCCGTACGTACAAGCGGAAACAATCAAAGTTAATTTTCGGTATCTATTTCGACAACACTACTACGTTCATCTAAATAAGAATGAGTGCTACCTTTATTAGTTAATATGATACAAAAATACTGTAATTAATTGATAAAACATATTGAGCGAATCAATCTAACGAGGAAAAGGGAAAAGAAGAAGAAGAAGAATTGGTAAAACATATTCTATTATATGTATATCTAAACACGTCGTCAGCGATATCGTGATGTTAAAAGTACCACATGCCTTCTATTTGTTTGCATTGATAAATAATACTCATGATATACTCTCTATAAGTGATTGTCTATGTTAAAGTATCAAAAAAGTCTTTGACGTATTCAGTTTATGTACGATCTTCATTAGCCTTTGATGGATGTAACCAGTTTCATTGAATCATTCAGACGGTTTAAAATTTGTGTTACATACTTTTTATTTATGTCGCAATTAATTTGCTGTTGATGAGCACCGTTCATTCATTCACAGTAGCCCTGCATGCATCATCTGTTTCTTTTTGCTTTAGGTAAGTATCTTCGACCATAATTATCAAGATTTCGACACAAAAAAAATATTAACTAAAACAAAAAGGAATGTGACAGTTATGTATAGATAATAATATCATTAATATATATTTTTTTCTTATAAAGAAAATATGACGAACCAATGAACTCTAAAAGTGAGACTTTTCTCTACGATAAATTACTATTTTAACAAAATAAAATAATAAGGAATTAAAAAGAACAACCCCAAATGTGTTATTTATCCTTAGTAATCTAAGACTTGAAGATCAAAGCCTAATTAACTCTGAATTTCGTATTTATTAAATGAAATACCCAAGGAAACTGTTACTATAAATTAGAACTTTAGGGACGTTATTTATTACATGTTATGACAGCGACCCTATTTTGTGACAAATTCTTATTTTTTAGGCTTCAAGTTTTGGACATAGACGATATAAATTCTTAAATAGAAATAAAAATATGAAGAAAATATTAGACAAAAAAATGTATATACCAAAACATAATCGTTAAAGTTTTAAAGTATGGAATGTAACAATTAGAGCAACATGGTTATAATGTAGCAGACGGGAATCGGGACATAAAACTGTTAATTCTACCTCAATACTAACCGTAATGGGGTGAGTCATGGCGCCCATAACGACCATTCACCTCTCAACAAGTCGCATTCCCTAAAAGACTCATTCTCACCCAAACTAGGCCTCATACAATACGTTCATAACGTTTCAGTCCGCGCTAATTTCCCGCGTGGCTCATAAATTACGTACAAACTGTCGCCACTTTCTGATGTAGAATTTTTGCTAAAGTTACAGCTCCACTAACATCTTTAGACTCTGTTTTTGCGTGTTATCCTTATATTTTCTTTTTTATTTTATGTTTTGTGTACAAAAATATCACTATATTTGTATATATAAATAAATAGGGAATATGTATTTTTAAAACAATGGTAACTTTAATTGAAATACACATTTAATATAATATAACGTTTAAATCGTGTACTCATAATAAGTATAACAAAACAAATACAGGCAATAACGGTCGAATATCCAACACTCTTCTTAAATAAATAATTTGTTTGGCTAAAGGGCAAACAAGGTGGAAAGTGTCCTCAAAGTCAATGCGAGGACTACACGGGCGGCCGGCTCACAAAATAACAATATTTACTTAACGCTCCAATGTATTGTAAAGAAGATATTAGACTTTTTTGTTTTTCGACTTTTCTCAGAATACGAAGTGAAAATTTAGTTTGAATTTTTTTATTACATTTGTTATCTGATATTGAGAAAGGTAAATGTCTTTCGAAATTTATTGTTACATTGCTAGCGTCACTGCTTTTATCGATTAATTAATATGAAATTAAAAAAAACGTTATCATAAAATTTTAAATGGACTACTGTTATAATTCAGGGTAATCCAGTATTATATTAAATATTTATTCCAAAAATTATGTAACCCAAAATAATACCTGGGGTAAATCGAATTACAAACCCTGAAGAAATTATTATCAGTTAGATATTAACACAAACTGGCACTATCGTCTGCATTGTCTTCAATATGAAATGTATTGAACGAAAGAAAGCAGAATAAGCTAATTGACAAATGAACTGTATTTATCAAGCGTCAGACATTCCTTCCACATGAACGAGTGCATTTATATAATGGTACAAATTTCTCCAATAAGTATATTTATGTCATAATATTGTTAATACAACAAACCGTCATTGAAAACAAATCACTACAATTCTATATGAGTCGGTCACGGTTAGAGAGCGCCACAGTGCTAGCGTTGTTGCGGAGGCTTTATGAATTGTTTTCTATTGTATCCCCTAAGTGTACAATAAATATCGCTGCACCCTAGAGACCGCAGACAGGCGGGGCCGCACTTACAGCGACCCCTTACATATTACACTGTGCTGGAATATTTTTAGTAATAGATTGCAGTCGGCCTGTACCAGATTTCATGCTAAATTGATGACGACAACTTTATGGTACTCGTGCCATGCCATGTGGTTTTATAGGCTGAGGAAGGATTCAAGATATCTTTAGGAATCAAATAAATTTCTATATTGTTTATCTTTATTAATCGATTGAAGGTGAAATAATCGATTTCAACAAAATAAATTTGAAGTAACATTAAAATACAACTACATAATTATTATGAAACTTATTCAAGCAATAAATTATTTTGATGAGACAGGTGTTATTAGAAACAGGAGGTTTCAAAGGATGGGTTGCTTTTATCGTAATGACTTCTAAACGATGTCATTGTCCTTAAACATCCGGGGATCCGTGTCAGCTGATTCACTCACTGATACTTTGTCTAAACTCCAAACATTAATTACTCCGACATCAAAAAAGTATTTATTTTGTTATTGAACCGTATATGAATATAATATAGTAACAATAAATTTCAAGTGTAGTGTTCAAAGCTGAACTCGCATCTATCTCTGTCGGAACATCCTTGACTGTGCGGACTCTGGGAAAATATTAACCGGTGAGTTGTGGATTTATAAAATTGTGTGCATTTCGTTTACTTTGTTATAATGTATCAACAAATCATATGTGATGTATTGTTCTTCTATCATAAGACAATATACACCATCGAAATTTATAAAAAAAGTTATTTTGTAAGTGCCACTAAATTATATTTGTTTTTGTCATAAACAAGCCGTTTACCTTTGACATGTAATATTTGTGTTTTAAAAGGCGTCAACTCAATAATAATAAGGTATCTCGGGAGGGTTAACGCGGCCGCGACCGATATCATGGAAAATATTAACTGGTACAATGGGTAATTTGATTATATGATAAACTGTATTATGTATCGAGCGGGGCGCTCGCGAACTATTGTTTCGGATCGTTTTAATTATACGGTTTTTATAATCAAGTAATGTTTCACTTCTATTCATTCATTAATTACCTTGTCAAAAAATAATTTTCTATTTTTCAAATTCGTTACATTGTTCTTAGCGTACGTATGCATGTTTATAATAAATGGTGCATGTTGAAATTAAATTATGAAATTCTCTAGTAATTACTATTTTTAGTTGGTATTTATGTTAACTTAAATATTAACAATGACCAAGAAAAATCATAAAGAATATTTTGATATAATAATTATAAATAAACATTATATCGTAACGAAAGAGATCCCCTAAATCATGCATAATTAAGTAATGTGGAATAATTTTCATGGGAGTATCAAATATTTTACTGGCAGAACCGTGGCCGACATTTTCTTATTAGCTCAATCGAAATTTAATGAAAACATTAACTGTGAGTACTTTTCTCTTAATTAACAAGATCCTCAAGGTCGGTCACTGAAACATTCCTACTAACCGACGCGGACGGTTATACTGTAATTGCCTGTTTGTGTGATTGTTATTGTTTTCAAAATCTTTCCTAGTACTCTCGATGTAAGTTTTCAAAGCGTCTTTTACAAAGCGTTTATTAACAAATGTATCCTCTTTTTATTGCTCTTACATTTTCTCCGCTGGATTAAACACTGTATTAACCGCGACATTTAGTATACAAACTGTTGTTAATTAATTTTTCGCGTGCCTCAAGAGAGCACGCCATGTTGACGGTGTTCAATGAATTTCAGATGCGATCTGTCTGTCTGTGTTCCTTGTTTGTTTTTCATATGTTATGAAATAATTTTATTATGAACACTGTGTGACGTGTCAGTTAACATTTGCGTGTTATGGACTTGCTTGTGGATATTTTTATCAAATTACGAGGGCTGTGTTGAGGACAAATTTGATTTCCTCACAAAATATTTTATCTTTTCTCCCATGTGTAAAGAGTTTCCAGCAAAAGTACTTAAGTGTACTGTATAATTTTCTTAACATTTCTTATAAATTAATTTAATTATTTTCTTGTTACTGTTTGTGTACGTATTCGTATTAGCATAATTGTATTTTACTCAATAGCTACTAGTTTAAGGGTATTAATTAAGAGTGTTATTGTCGGAATAGTCTTATGGAATAGATTCCTAAAACATAATTATTATTATAAAAAAGAATTAAAAATTTAAAACTGGTTACGAAGAAAGAATAATAATGCGACTTATGAAAGATGGCGCCTTTATAATATGTCGATTAAAATATTAAAAATCTTAAATTCATTGACTCATATGAGTTAGAGCCTAATTCCATAGTTCAATTTTTGAAACTTTTTATATGTTTATAACCTCTGCAATGTCATAGAATCGATGCTAATGATTAATTAATCTAATAAGTTGGTGTATATTACAAACGGAATTCCAAATCTGATTCGCATTCCATAAAGAGACATCCTATGTAGAGAAATGCGATGATCCCAGAGCGATCCCTGAATTCCTCCGACCAGGGATTCCCAGCAAGTTTTAGTTGCACAGCTACAGCTAACGAATTGACGGTTAGCAATAGGTGCATTCACTAAGTTGGGAATTCACGAGGAGATCTCAGCTTAATGAGCACTTTATCCCCATTAATGAGCACGTTTTAGGTGCGCTAAATGTTTAATACCGGCGAAATTCCTGGTACCTACTCTAAATGTTCATATATTATTATACGTCTTATGCATTATATACAAGCATTACTCAGAATAATCACTTATATAATATAATATAAAGTTAATGTGTTACTTCACCATATCTTTTTATATTTTCATTTGATCAGTGTATAGTTTTTATGTTTTATACTGATAATATTATAAATTATCTACAACTATTCTTAGATGATGTTGATGATTAAAGTAGCTAAATTATGGCGATATTACGTTTTCAAATACCAGTTATTGAGATAAAAGAAAATTTAAAGTTATTTAAATGTTATAAAAAGTTTTTTGTTGTCATAATTGTTTACGAAGAGATAGAAAGTTGTAGGAAGATACTATTATTTTAATATTCCAACAGATTCCAAATACTCGTCATATTAACTTAAGACACATTCGTATATTTACATAGAGGGAACTAAATCACAGACGCGATATTTAAATGTTGACATTACACAAACTATATGAACCTCTAACGTATTGATTTCTTGGATGTTTCTCTTTGATAAACAGTCGGTAAATAATAAATAGATGCGGGAATTTATTATTCCAACAAACTTTTAGTTCGTTCATAAACAAGTTCGCCATCAATCTTCAAACCGGAGCAAACCTAGAGGTCGCAACAGTAAAAGTCAATACGGCAGGACATATTTCGCGTCGGGACGAGTTAAGCGGCGGCTACTTCCACCTGCGACGGCCAAAGATATTAGTTTTCAATATTTAATACGGATGGACGTGACGGTCGGGACACGGGGACACGGACCCGGGCATACGGGGCGCTGACGTCGGCTTGACCAACATTGTTCACTGATATTACATACTATGCTGGTTTAAAAACTATTTTGTGAACACTTAAATGTTTAGAGTTCGGAAATAAGGAAGCTAACAGATGTTACTGTGGTCTGACAGTCACGTAAATACTCTTAATTAACTTTTTGTTTTAATTACTTTTACATGACATTAATTTTTGATTTACTATTTCGAGTAATATATTAGTCTTTATTAACGATACTAATATTTAGACCATTTTATTTACAGACATTTATGTAGTCAGTTTTGAATCATATTAAATGAAAAGATTATAGTATCTTTCATAATTCACTATACAGTGGTAATCGTTACCACTAATTCTATCCGAGTCTTATTATGAAGCAGATTATATTATTTCCTGACTGTTCCCTGAGTGTTTCACTGTAATCTCTCCATAAGAGAAACTTTAACTGGGCCCGTCTCATCGGCGCTCGTCTTCCTTCACTTAGTATTGTATTCCTTTTGTGATGCTTATTTGTTCCTGTCGCCTCGCCTTACAGTCAGACGCTAAGTCTCTTGCTTTGGTCATTTAACTCTTCTTAAGTCAGTTAACAAGTTGAAATGGCATTTCAACTTATTGTTACATTCAAACACAGTATGGAAACTTCAGTTGTAGGTACTTGCTTTATTTTATATTTTGTGGCTTTAGACTAG
The DNA here is from genome assembly GCA_916720795.1 of Danaus chrysippus. Classification (NCBI taxonomy): domain Eukaryota; kingdom Metazoa; phylum Arthropoda; class Insecta; order Lepidoptera; family Nymphalidae; genus Danaus; species Danaus chrysippus. The sequence goes on along the minus strand of CAKASE010000045.1, from coordinate 11,853,821 downwards.
AAAAATAATAAATCAAACGTAATCAGGTTTCAAATAGTCATAGTACGATAACGATAAGACGGCTGAAAGATAATGGAATAATATTTATGACTGATTTTTCGCCTTTGTTTGTAGTCCCGGGACACTTACTTGTTATATATGTACTTTATAACATCTGAATAGAAAACTTACGAGTAAATTATGTGTCAAAGTTAAAATTACATAGTCAAAGTGTTTTGATATTCTATGTATATATTTTTTTCAAAAGCGTAAAGTTGTGGTTAATCTACAGATTATTTAAAATATAGCCTTCGTTTAAATTAATGAAAAATATTTGATCTATATATATCTGTCCAAATATAAAGGTAATAAAATTTATATTTTGTTCCACATATATACAACGTAAAATATAATAGAGTGTGTATAAATATTAACTTTTCAGGGAAGCCTTTTGTAAAATAAACGAGACCCTCACGTTAATAAACGAAGTAATAAGCCCGAAAATACAGAGAAAAATGTGTGTGCGGTGCGCGGGTCGTTGGAACGCGCGCTTGATTGCTTGCACGTATCTCTACGTCGCTTTGTTTGGAATATACGAGCGAGAAAGACAACAGGACTTATTGATGTATATTGCTTTTAGAAAATTAATTTATACAGTTAATTCTGCTTGGATTTTATGTTTAAAATACCGTATCTCTGTATATACTTGATGATTGTTGCGTGCGTCTATGAGATGCTGAAGATGATGAGTATACAAAATTGAAATAATGGTTATCAACTCACCCATCACATTATCTGAAAACATAAGGGTGTATATTTTTATGTTATATGAATAATGAATTTGTTTTTTTTCTGTTAGTGTACATACATATATATGATTATTTTTTTAACATTACGTTTAAACGCATGTAGCGTTTCCATACGGTATATCTCTCCGTATATTTCGATAGACGCTAAATAATGACATTTGTCGCTGCCACGGCAAGTGAAGTACGCTCACTCGTTCCGCGACCACTCCGTCTTATTAACTGCAGTGAACCACCAGGCACCGACCTCATACTGAGGAAATGTACGTGACGTTTTAAGAAAGCAAATGCTTGTGCTATATGTGTTTAGACATTTTAAACTAAATGCTTTGATGAACTAATAGAATGTTATATAAGATCGAACATCTTTTGATACTTATATGGAGTATATGTTTTTCAGTTTCGTGGTAGGCAATGAGCATGACAGATTATAGAATAATTTCTCAAGGCACTACTTCTCTGGTTTAAAGATTTTTATGCGCGAAGTAAAGTAACTCACATAAGGCTTTTACGTGTCAGTAGCATATGCAAGTCTCAGACATTTGTTAGCGGTAAGCCGCCGGCGACAGCACTGAGAAGCTTGCACTCGATGGAGCGAGGAAATGCCTTCAACCTTTTCAAAATTCTCTGTTTCAATGTTTAACAGCCTCCAACCTGTTCTCATTCATTACATATATAAGAATAATATTTTTGTATGTGGTTACATTATTGAATAAAGTTATTTAATACCCAGCGATATCTTGCAAATGATTTATCACTTGTATACATAAGTTGTTTGTTTGTTTGTGGCTTCTGAGGTTTGCTCCTGGGAAGGTATCAAGATCGCGAAGTTTTAACGACTTGTAGATGTACTTAACTTAATACAAAGTGCTTCGTCACTCGTTGGAAACAACATATTGTTTAATTTATGTATAGCACACGTGTTACTACAAATATCGTTCTTATTAAAATATAACTAAACAATATGTACACAAAAATCACGTGCAATCCAAATAATTCATTACTATGAAATCGTTAACTTTACCAATTTAAATTTTGTCTTTAAATGTTTTTTTTTTCCGTTTTATGTTTCCCTAAATAACCACAAATATATTTACAATTATAAAACAAATTGAAATAAGGTATTAACGTTGAAGTGTATTCGAATAAAGCGGTTAACGATTCATATATAGACAATGATTAATGTATAAAATTAACTCTCCAAAATGTGGTTACCCTTCAAATTATTAGAGCCTCTATAAACATGCGAATAGAGTCGGAAATCGTACACATATTGTTACCAAAAACAGAACGCAACTGAACATTTATCCAACAAATGCACCGCTTAATTCAAAACGTCGATGCTGGCAGAGCGCCGCAACGGTAGGTAATGATTGATTTCGGGATAGACTATTTCATTTATATATCTCCAGGGATTAAAGCGCTTTAAGAGCTGAACCCAACTTTGGTATAATTTGTTACTGTACGGTCTAGCATAAACAATATACAGAGAACTCTGTAGCTTTTGGAGAGGAGTGAAATTAATATGTGAAGTTTACTCGAACGGATGGTAAAGAAATACTGTAAGATATTTTCTTTGACAGAACGGCATAAATAGAATTCTTATCAGTTGATATAGGACCATTGCAGTGGAGCTCCTTCCGATAAAGTGTAGTGGCGATTTATAAATAAGTGTAAATAATCTGCAGTAAGCAGATGCGGTACACCGAGTGCCGGCGGCGGGTCATCTATCACTGGCTAACGGAGGGGCGCTGAACATGCGACTTGTGACGAGAAATAGTATCTTTAAACATTATTATTATGAACACCGGTGATGATTATTTATTATTATTTATTTAATTTAAATCTATTTTAGTTCTAAAGCTCTAAAGGATATAAAAATAAAATTACTCATTCCATACAAATGTAGGTAATTGAGGTGTAGTTTTTCTTTAATTTCAGGGAAGCGGATAAATTATTACAATTGAAGTTTTAAGTGAATCTGTTAAAAAAGCACCTATCATGTAATATAATACGTATTTACTTATTATAAGATAATACAAGTTTTAAGTGAGAAGATTTGTTGTCTAAGTAAAAATGTTATTTTCATCATAACTCTTATTTAGTGGCCATTCGTTTGAACGCCTTAATAAATGCCCCGTCTTTGCTCTGCTTTATAATTTCTCTGGTGGAAATAAGGTGTCTATATTGTGATGGCAGGAAAATGGATTTTACGGGAAAAATTAAATCTCCTCTTAGTTTGCTGCAAGCGTTTTCCGACAAATAGATTGTTCACGGAATAGAAAGCAAACATTGAATCAAATAGTAATCTCTGGACGGTTATTGTTTTAAAGCGACCTCTGCTGCTCTGTTCGGGAACTAAGTTCTGTTTGTTGATGAAGACGTCTTTGATGAGTAATTTGTGATAATATGATAAACATGATACATATTAATGATCAATTATGATATTTAAATAAACAGGCACAATCACTCCGCAGGATGTTAACGGTAAGAACAGCAGAGTTATTAATTTGAAAGTTTTAAGTTGTATATTAATTAATTATTATTAATTGTTTATATTATATTTCATTTTATTTAACCATATAGGTTTTTCTTAGATACCACCATAATACATATAATTACAATATATATTAAGAATAAATCAAAGGTGGTAATAAGGGAGTCATTTTAAATTGTAACATAAATTATTCCAACATTAAGTATTTGATAGTCAGATTAACATTTACGATACACGCCACGAGAGTCAGAGTGCTGCTATAGCACATACTAGTAAAAACACCCTGACTCACATGTTGTCTTTAATTTGTTATAAAACACAAAGAATATTAAACATTTAAGTATATATCATAAGCTCAAAGCAATATCATATTTATAAATGTTTATAAAAAATATCGGAGGAGAAAAAGTTAATAAGTGAGAAAAAAATTCTGAAATATTTCTGTAACAATAATTACATAAAATTACAACTGTCATCTAAAAAAACGTGGTTTTGAGTGACACTTTGGTAATTTCGTATTTCACAAGACTACAGTAGAGATGAGGCAATTGTGAATGTTTTGAATTCTTAATGCAGACTTTATTTCGTATTTAGGTAATAGAATTACTTTTTTTACAATTTCGGAATGACACAACGTTTTTTCAATTAAGTTGTAAGAGAGATCCTGGCAATGTTGTGATGTTTTTGAATACCTCTATTTACAATTTTAAATCCATAAATAAATATGGTAAAGTGGATTGGGTATCCTACAATATTCAATTACAAGTTATCATATAAAAAAATTCATCAAAGAAAAAACAAAAACATGCGAATAACTGTATCTATATTAAAATATGACTTATGATAATGAATCTGTTTCTGTAGAAGTAGAAAATTAGTTAATTTGGAAGTAATTAGTTGTAATTATTATGTTAAACTATAAGGATAATAACTTTAACAAGATAAGTAAAATGAAATTTATAAGTTTCATATCAAGTATATTGTACTACTATATATGTACCATAATCGGTGTTTGAAAGATTAACTTGTTACTCAGCAATTGATATTGTTAAACACGGCTGGCTATTTGAGTCTAAAAGTCCTTTTTTTATAACGAATATTATAACAGGCTCCCACACTCCGAGTTGAACAATAAAGATAACATTGTTACTGTTTCCGAATCATGGTTTTAAAAGCATCTGGATCCTCTGTTTATCTCTATAAATGAATGCATTCACAGAATAAAAGTTTTTTTTTGTATATTTTGTTCATGCAAAAATTTCAATATGAACAACATTAACAAAGGATATGTTTTTATTAATTGCAAGTAATTCTGTACTTTTCGCCAAATTCTATTGATTTAAATTCATATCTTTACAGATAAATATTTAATGCGTATAATTCTATGTTGACTATATTCTGGGGCTATGGTTATGATATTCTGATTAGACTCAAAATTTTATCCAATTTAATATTCAAAATACAGACCTAGCGATATCTATTATATTTTAAAGAGTTATAATACCTCAAATAACCACAAAGTTATAGATTTGTCGCAGTAATAATTACGTATAAAGATAAAAGAAAAATCTTCACTAGGTAGGGTTAGTGGTTTCTGTCTATGGGGTAGGCATTAAGTTAAACTAAAACGAAATTAGTAGATGTAGTGTGAGTATCAGCCGGCCTATCAGTATATCCTGCATGATGCGGCTTCCGACAAGACAATGCTCTCAGAGTGGAGAACACGCTTGTTGCAGAACTGTCGATAAGTGGAACGCATTCTGAACACGGAACACAGATACAACTAGAACAGACCTGACGTACTTCATAACTACGAGTACAAGAAAAATATATTTACCTCAGATATAAGTACATACTAATAATATTATAAACATGACAGATTGTGTACATTATGGATGGATGGATATTAATCTAATACACTTTCTTTGTAACATATGTATATGATACGTCAAAATACTTTGTAAGATATTATTTATTGCAAAAGAATTGAAATAACCATATTCCGAAGTCTAGAAGAATGAAGTTGTCAGCAAAAAGTTGTATTTATAATCCTACATACAAAACAAATATCAAATTAAAAAAAGACAAGGTAATATAATAGTTTCTTTATTAATTCGTTAAAAAACAAAAGCTTTATCATTCAGTTACAATTTATACCCTTAAGTGATATATAAACATAAAGAATATTAAAGGAATTTTATGGAAAACCCTTAATATATGGGTGTTTAACGATTAAGATCGTATATTTCTTTTATTGTATACAATGTTAACAAGGTACACAGGTAATATATGTCCATTTGGTGGTACATAAATCGTTCGTCGTCAAAGCGTTGCCCCGCATTGTCTGCACAACGACCACTGCTCGAGTAGAAGTGCTTCCCTCGCTCTCGCAATTTGTCGTAAGTGTGGCTACAAGTGGGCCGTACTATTATTATTTACCTTTAAACTTCGTTGAGTATTCCTTATTTACTACATTTACTGTTTTAAGTTTTGAAGTTATAACCATTTATTTATATTATATATAATATACATATATATGTAATATAAAAACCAAATTTAATAAATAAATCATATAAATTTTCAGTCAAATGTAAACAAGTAAACATATATTCATAATATTACTTTATATTTAAATGGATGAAAACAAGCCGTCCCCAGTTTAATATCATTTAAAATGTCATAGAAATATCAATATAAATTATGCTAACAGAAATGTTATTATACACAAAGGAAAAAAATATTTCAGAATAAACACGAGGCGCAAATGAAATGACATAATGACGTTCGTCAACATGACGAGGGTAGTAAGAGGCTGGAGGTATGTATGTGTGAGGGAGAACAAACATTGATATATTAATATTTAATATGTATAATATAGGTTGCGAACAAAAGTTATTGGTGACCTATTAAGATAATTGAAGGTTAGAATATCTTGTTACAACTATTTTAAAGCAATCGATCGAGACATGGCTTGAAAACATAATATTAATATAATCTTATCACAACTAACATCATCACACATTGATAAAGTTCGCAATATGTCAGATTACTGTCAAAATAAGAATTAGATATATTAAGAATATACATTTGGCTCCTACGTTGTTTATTGTGATACTCCGCCGGGGACATAGCCGAATGGGCTTAAAACAAAAAAATGTTTTGCTCTCATATATGCTCTGAAATTCTAACAAATTATTATTTTTTCTATAGACAATGTATGTCACTGAAATAATTGTCTTTGTTGGACTAACTGAGATCAGTTAACCAGAGAAATATTATCTAAGGTGCATAAATCGTTACTCAAATAAGCAAATTTAAATATTTGAAAAACAATAAAAAACTAACAAATTTTGCAATGGAGCAACCCACACTCCTTAAGAATATTATTCTTGTATGTACTCGTATAAATTATACATTCATACTTACTAAATACAACGCACCCTGATGTGCCCTAAATGATTACAACTTCAAGAACTTTCACATATGACAGACAAGTTTTACAACCTACAAGTTACCCACGGGTCAATCGCACATAGTTTGCAACACCAACTAAAAGGGACAATAATCATTAATTCTGTCCAACGAAATCCTTAAGCGACGATAAATGTGGGGGAATTTGTATAAATTATAGCTGCGACACACGGTCGCGGTCACGTCGCAATTTGCGCCCTTGTAAATCAGACCCAGACCCCGCTCCAAGGACGCAAGGACCACGTTAAATACGACTCACCCAGCACCTAGAACAGCAGCACGAATTTAGACCAACAACATACATTTGGACTAATTATAAATATGAGTAATTGACGTAAATTTAAATGACGCCCACCACGTTCAGAATGTTGTAAACATTTTAATTTCAGTAAGCCCTTTACCGAGGCGTGTCATTTAATTATGCTATTAGCTGGCTTCCCAACTATTCCGGACTTAAAGGCGGAATAACCGGCAAAAAATATAAATAAAACGTTAAAACCACAATTATAAAACCGGAAAAGATTAGAGCGATTCTAAAGGCTAAAGTAATGTTAGTAGCGCGTGATAATCGGTAGGTAAGCATGGAATTGCGAAAAAGAGCAAAACTGAAAAAGCTCGTTGCGAGGGGCCGTGAGAGGGAGGGGTGGGGGGGTGAATTAGCATTTATATTGTCCTGTTGCGACGCACACCAGTTCGCCCTTTTGCTTTCATCCGATTCAGATGAACTGCTTCTTACACCGTTGACGATCTGTTATTATTCAAAAGAATAATTTATGAAAATAAACAACTTGGATGCTATTAAAAATACAAAAAGTTTTCGTAACTTATTTTTCAGAACTTACGATTTTTTCCAAAGTTTAAGCTTTAACAAATTTTAATTCTTGTATTTTAAGTTAATGTAGTATAGATATAGTTACAAAAGAAAAGTTAAAAGAAAATTTTCAATGTGAATCAATACTCTGAACAAGCTCTCTTTCTTAGCCAATATATTGTTCGTTTAAAAAATCGAGAAGATAAGATGATAAAATAAAAATCAATGGTTATTTATCTAATTGTTTCATTATGAGGGTGTGACAAGCGGTGAACGCAATAGTGCAGTTCTATTGGTACGTTATCTCGGCCGTCAGATACTTATTTCTGCCGCTTTCTTTTATAGCGCCGTCAAACAAGCCGCCTCTAACACAACTCCGTATTGACTAATTGAAAAACTTTAATTTGCCTTTCGCTCAAACGAGTAGATAAATAGAAAATGTTAAATTAAAATGTTCCTTGTTTTTTCTCCATTCTCGCTTATTTACTTATAAATATATTTTTAATTTATATATTCCACATTTGATACGTTTCTTTGAAAAGGAAAAACTTAGGTTGTATAATATTTCAGCGGTGTAGCTACACACAGTTATCGAAATTGCTGCCCTGATATTTTTGTCGATGATTTCCTAATATAGTAACACGTACACTAAAAGGAAAAAATCAAGTATAAATCAGGTTTATATATGGAAAGAAAAAATTAAGACACATGGTCAAGTAGAGTAACCGCCGTCACTAGGAGACTCGTAACGTTACTTCAAGAAGTGTGTTGTTTTCTAAGCTCCTTAAATTTTGTTGTCGAAGGGATTTTAAAATACACTGTTATAAAGTTTCGGTAGGAACATGCCTTAACATAGATAACATACCTGAACATATTGATGATTTAAAAAATATATAGTTATGTACATTTATTTAATAGAATTATTATAAAAAATAATATTTTTATACTGTAATATTGTAGGTTTAAGTATCAGTGTTTGTGAAAAGGATTATCATCGTCGCCATAAAACAGAATTGTGTCAATAAAGTCGGTTTAAATCGCCTGAAGAAGCGTCACTGACCCGAGGGGACGATTTCTTTCAATAACTGCCGGTAACGCCTTAAGTTAGTCAGTTAACAATACACTATGATAAAAAACCGGCGTTTTAGAGACGTTGAATTATTCAAATTTTCATCGCTACGCTTCTGTAAATTTTTAAAGAGAAATTGTGCAGCGTAACTTTTATTCTTGATATTTACATTAAGTGCTTAGTTTGTGTGTTATTTTGTTATATTTTTATTCGCCTTTATTTTAGTAATAAAAATAATACATTTTAAAACCACATAGATTATTTGTGTTTACAAATAATGAGAAATGAATAGACATTTTTAACAGAGTCCTTGAAAATGCAAATTATGAACCTTGATCGTAAACATGATTGACAACTAAAATATGACGATCATAACCAATCAACCAATTGTCTGTAATCGGAGGTGGTTTTAACATGATGCATATTACATTACTATTGAATGTTATTGTCTGTTCAATCTATATAGCTGGTTGAATTCATTCGAGGGCGCAGTTAATTTCTACGCCAGTGAAATAAAAATACAATTTAATTCTCATCTGTATGTAGCTCTTAATGTTTGTAGACAGTGATTCAGTAAAACACAATTTCAATATTATAAAAAGTGAAATAAAATTGGTTTCGGGGTTTTTTATATATTAAGGTATTGAACTTTATTTATTCCATATTTTCCGGGTGTCTGTGAGTAATCTTCCTATTAAATGTATGATAATAGTATTTCAAATACTGTGGCTATACGTAAATTTATGTTCTAGTTACTAAGTAAAAAACCAAAAACCTTAAAAAGTGTAAGTGGCAATTAAATTTTTTGTCGCAAACTTTTAAATAATAATGGTGAAAAATATATTTTTAATAACATGTATAAATATTTTTACTTTATAAAAAATATTCTTATAGTATATGAAAGAGCCTAATTTTGTTATTTCATTCATATCCTCAGGCATGAGAACATGAAAAACATACTTCGATATATAAATGAAGGTTCCCTATCGGTCTAACATCTGTCATCAAGTTTAATGATTTTTGTTTTAAGACCAGTATTCATCACTCTCGAAAACTCTCAAACGAAATTTGGATTTTCCAGGAAAATCATTTTACAAGACTCAATATCTATCAATCTTAATTCATTTTTAATAACTTATTTTAAGGCCATGTCGTCACTCTTTGTACTGAAAAAAATGTTTTCATCAAATGTTTGCGTTAGTTTTGCAGAATCTTTCTAATGGGAATATTCTATAAATTAGATTCTTGCCTATTTGGACAAAAAAGAAAAATAATGAATAAAGAGAGATACAAGGACTAGTTACGTAACAGCTATGTGGAGGATCCGATTTTTGTCTAGAACGCAATTCATTTGGGTGTGCAGTTTCAAAAATTCAATATTTTACTTTATTCAGTTCGGTTCTAGTTGTAGGAATGTAAACAAATGGCAACTATTGAAAGGACAATAGTCCCCGAGAGGCGAATTATTCGTGTAGGATAACTTCTTTGTTGAAAACAGCCATAAAATGGATCGTTATTTATTATCTTTTAGTATTTTAACAGTTTATGTGGTGATATATATTGTATTGTCTAAAGCAAAAGCGATTCTAACAACATAATCGCAATAATTTGCTTTTCAAAAGAATTACCTCCACCATATTTCTGACAAAATAAATCTTGAATTAGGAGTGAGAGCAGATGTGGGTTATACATATGTACTGCTACATACCAGAGAAAATACCATCAGTATAGAAAAAAGAAATGTGAATGATAACAATTCAAAAATACTAAAACTTTTCCACTAAAATAGTTTCCTTTGAACAATATTATATCAAAACATCATTTTAAAAACAATACTATAATTTATAGATAACAAGTTGTGTTTGTTCTTAGATGCGTGTACTGTGGTGGTCTCTTGTACTGTGCAGCGTTTTTTCTCAAAATTACGCTTCTATCGATGCAGACCTAGCCGTCGATTACTTCTTGAAAAAACATGTACCTTTTGTATGCTACTTAACATGTGGATCACCAAGAATGCCCTTTGAATTAGGTAAGACTTAATTTAGATGTTTATCTATAATGATATGTTGGAGATTGTATAAATAAAGATGATTTAAAATTTTAAGCGCAACACAAAAAGTTGGTAAAAGCTTTTCTCAAAAGTAATATAAGAATCTCATTAATGCGTATCGAGAAACACGCATTGGATTTAAATAAGAATTTACATCAATGGACTTTTCCAATCGGAGTTCTGATGGATGGTTCCTGTGATGGCATTCCGAGTGTTCTAGAACAGGTCGTTATATTATTCATTTAAGCAATGTTGAGTTAAAACATTTATTATAATTAAGTTAAATTATAAAATGTTTAATTCATCGATTCTTGTCCGTGCATGAAAGCTTAAACAATAAGTCACTTGAAAACCCGTATTCAGTAGGTTATCGGTTCAAAGCCTTCTCATATTATGTATTGTTCAGAGCATATTTTCTAATTTCAATATAAATTATTATTTGCCTGTTTAAATACAATTATCCATCCAAAAAAGTGTTATATATTCATTCCATTTGAACCATAGTATCTATATTACATAATTGAAGTTAAGATAGGAAATGTTACGTTTGTACCTATACATATATATATATATATATATATGTTCGATCATTTTTTTATCATAATAAATCAGGCCTCAAGATCAGAATTGTTTGATGACGTGCACATGTGGCTGATATTTGAGAACTTGAACGAGAAACGTAGCGGCGGTGTCCGAATAGAAAATGTGTTACAAAATTTAAATTTAAGCATCAATACAGACATCGTCGTGGCTCTGAATACAGGTAATCAAATAAAAATAAATTTTAATGTATTTTTTATAAAACTAAAAAATAGTAGTATCGTTGTTGGCGGTATTAGGCTAACAGCATTTGACAATGACAGAAATGTCACATTATATAATTCCGATACTTCTAATTTCACAGAGGAGACAGATATCCAACTAATGGATGTATTTAACTTCGGGAAGATCCAAGGTAACAGTTTAGAGAAGAAATTCATAGGAACATGGAGTCCGGGAAGAGGTGAATAATTTTTAGATAAAATATTCATAGCTCGGGGCAGTTTGGCGCTGATTCGTGTTTCACAATTTCAGGTTTGAACATTTCGTTGAGCAGATTCAAATATTATGATCGTTGGGATTTGCACAATTTGACGCTGAGAGCCATAACCGTGGTGAATATCATTCGTATATTTTATAGAAAGTTTCACTACCTTTTGTATGCGGTTTCACGAGCTCGATTTAGACGAAATTATAATATAGTTTGACGACAACGACAAAATATCATATGGTTATCTTTTTCTCAAAGATCTCAAAGTGTTATCTTTTTATTTGACATACTTTTTATCTTAAGAATGAATTATTTAGTTGGGAAGCAAATTCATAATCTCTAAAATCTATTAACGTAAATTGCCACAAATGAATTAATATTTAGATATTTTATGGAAGTTAAATATTCAGGTTTTAGGAGCACCCCAGGGCTATGATCCCGAAATGATTTTAGAACCTGGATATGACTGGCGAGTAGCTTTAATAACAAAGTCCGCTGCCCAGTTGCTCGCTATTATTAGAGAAAATCATAATTTCAGGTATTCGGTATATCAACCACATTATATATTTTTTTAATCTTATTTTTAACCAATGGCTTAGCTCTTTTATAATTGCTACTATATGAAATAGTAATGTAGCTAAATTTAAATTAATTAAGTTCTTATTTATTTTAATTATAGGTTATATAAGTTGAGTTCTATTTTAAATTTACGACATGAAATTAATTTTCAGATTCAATTACACTATAGCTGATCTCTGGGTTGGATCTCCATTGAAGAACAGTACTTTGGTAAAATATTTTTATTTTGTAGAAACTTTTATCTTATTCCTTTAATATTTTATTTTTATACACTAGTATTAATGACTTCATGATTTTTTATTATTGTTTTTAGGGTGTGACCAATTCAATATACTGGGGCGAGCAGGATATTTCTTTTACAAGCTTGAGAATGTTCTCACCGTGGATGGAATGGGTTGATCCATTCTTTCCACCGACAACTAAATTGGAGTATAAGTTTTTTATATGAAATTTGTTGTATGTTATTTATGATTTATTTTTTATACTAATCTATCCTTTATGATGTTTTTTTAGAACGAAATTCTTCTACCTCATTTTGGACAAGGGTGTAGGTAACTATGAGAATCGTTTTCTTACACCATTATCATCTGGTGTATGGTGGTGCACAGCGGTGGCGAGTGTAGTCTGCGTTGCAGTGTTAGCTGTCACGGCTGTCTTAGAGGAACGAGATGAACCAGGACTATATGCGTTATTCAGCGTCTTTGCTGTTATTTGTCAACAAGGTAAAGTACTGTATCACGATTAGTATAAAAATAAATGAATATGATTTAATGTTATGACACTAAAAAAGACATTATATTGTGTTATGATAAATTTATTACTAAACATTACTCATGTATTAAATAAGAATGAGACAATATGTTATTTCAGCCTATGAAGATGGTGTACAGCTATTCGATGAATTTTCATCCAGCCAAGGTAACAGAAATTACATAAGATACTGATTATTATCCGAATTTCAATACTCTTGTCTAATTTAAACATCTCTTTAAGGTCGTCGCCTTATTCTTCTTGTAGTGGGCTTAATGAGCATGTTGCTATATAACTACTACACTAGTAGCGTCGTCTCGTGGCTACTGAACGCCGCCGCACCCACCATGTCAAACATAGATGAACTTATTGATAGCGACTTCGAGCTAGTCTTCGAGGACACTTCATATACCAGAGGCTGGCTAAATGTATTGCAAATCAATATTAATGTACAATTTCATACTTAATTTATAATTAAATAAGATCTGAAAGTTTACGTTATTTTCAAAACATAAAATTTCAAAATAGTCTCCATTCTTATTCCGAGAATAAGGAAATATCTTAGATACTCGAATAAATGGCTCATACTTTTTCAGAATCCTGGATTTTTCTACTATAGTGGTTTGAAAAATCCTAAAGAAGATATACTAAGAAATAGAGCGACGGTCACAAAGCGCACTACGAAACTGTTGCAGACTGCCGCGGAGGGGATGGAGCTCATTCGTTCAGGAGGTTCAAATGATTTATTTTATGATTTACATTTGAACCTGACTCCTGTTTGAATTACGTAACAGAGCTCGGGATTTTAATATGAAACTTGATTCATAAAGATCAGATATAAATAGATTTTCTATTACTTAGCTATAACACTATGCTATATAGCAATATAAATATGTATTTTAACCGTCGTTATATAATATAAAAATAAACTAGCAACTAAACTCAAACTGTGTAGTTGATTTAAGGAAATTCTGAAAATGACAGTCTGCTACTATCATTATACTTATATGTATATCTATGTTGTAAAATAAGTATGAGTAATTGTTCTATAATCCTCATTATTTAAATGTGTTTTAAAACAATTACAGATTACGCTTTTCACACGGAACCTTACACAGCTTATCAGGCGATATCCAGGAGCTTCAAAGAAAAGGACATTTGTGCTCTTGGCTCTCTACAAATTATGATTCCGGCGAACACTTATATTGTAGGACAGAAACGAAGTCCGTATAAGAAATTCTTCGTTTGGAGGTCTGTTAAATTATAGAATCATATAATGGAAATAAATCTGCTAAATTTATTGCTTAATAATAACTGTGTTTGATTACAGTCTAATGCGGCTCCTGGAACGTGGCCATACCTCCGCTGTGCGAGCGCGAGCCAGTGGCGTTACACCAACCTGTTCCGGAACTGTTCCAAGAGCACTCGCTCTGGGACAAGCTGCACCAGCTTTTGCAATCCTAGCTCAAACTGCTTTTGTGTCCTTCATCATTCTATTATTCGAGATATATTGGCACAAACGAAGGTATGCCTATCAATACAGATTTATTTCTGCTATTAAAAAATAAAAAAAACAAGCTTATTTATTATCATGAAAAATAATATGGCATTTAATAACGTACGGGGTTGTCATCTATCAATATTATTTTCAGGAGTCACGACAAAAAACAAGTGAGAGTACTTAATAATCGCACACATAACGCGCAAGAGGTAGGGAAGAATGATTCCCTGAGAGTATAAAAAACAATAAAGGGAAGAAATTTGACGGCCCGCCGTGAGTGAGTGGCCAGTTAAAGGTCTTACAAACATTATTATTAGGACGTCAATATTTTTTCACTACGCAATACACATAAGTATGGTTAATATAATGTGCAAGATCTTTATAGTGTATAATATTCACGATAAGTTTACGAGTTTAATTATCTAATATTAATATTGCAAGAATTTAGGGCATAAATATGTATATTATATCATTTTAATAATCAGTTAATAATTAAAAAAAATAATTTTAAAAGAATATTCTATTATATGAATTAGCCGTTCATAATATCGTAGAAGCTTATAAAACTCTGTGAATGTGAAGCATCTCTAAGGCGTTTGAGACACGGGCCGTTGTGAGTAATGGCGGCGCGTCGGCGAGCTATCTAAATCGCGAGTTATAAACGACGCTATCAATTCTTGTTTACTCCCGAGGGGCGAGCGCCTTCATTGAATACCGAATTCACTTAGTCTAGTTACATTCAAGCGCTTGTTTTTTTTGAGCTGTTTGAAGTTGTTTCCAATATGCTTCGAATCAGTTCATTCGTTTAGTTTTCTTATTTATAAAAACGTTTAAATTCTTTTACTAAAAAGTAAAAGTACTTTCTATGACAGATTTGTGTAAGCAATATAAAATCTTATTCATTTTTTCGAAAGAAAATAGATGTAATTTTATTGTACCACAAACATAGTCTGACACAGTAGACAATGATGGAAACACTGTATACATAAATGTATTTAGGAAAAATATTAACTTCTTATTATAAATACATATACATATATTAAATTAATAAATTGATCTTGATCTTTATTTTTAATATTTAATGTACAACATATTAATTGACTAAAAGCTTTGTAATAGTTTTATAACGAAACTTTTATTTATTTTGATGAACACATAATATATGAGGACAACATACTAAACCACTAGTCCACACTGAAGGGTTGAGTGGGACTTTAAAATACATAATTTATTTAAACCCGTACATAAATAAGTAGCAATATCACTCCGGGGAGCTGGCGACCATTTGTGATCATGTAACTTTTGCACTCACTATGATAGTTCACATTGTAGATACTATATAATAAGATGCATTGTACAAAGCAGTACTTTAAAATAAACTGAGGGTTTTGTTATCATATGTATAAGAGAGGACCAACTGAAGTTACTAATTCTAATATAATCTCTCAGAAGTCAGAACCCATCCCCTAGTTGTAATAGTCAGAAAGCATTTACTGTTAAAGCTCTAGGACAGTTAAGTGTCTTCAAAAATTAAACGTCTGGCGTATTAATAACGTTCTCACGTAGTGGAATTGCATTTGCATGTAAATGGGAGTGTCGCCTGTTATTTTATATTACTAAGCTACAAGGAGGTTTGTCTTTCAACATGAATCTGTATTTTTCATTTCCAGTTTTATGGAAAAGGATCCTTCTCAATATTTGTTACTAAATATAAATATTAATTAAACATTAGTTTCTTACGATGGAATGTGATGGTAAGAAAGTTAAATTTGACAACGATTTCAATTATTTAGTTATATTTAGCTTTCAATTATGTATACGTTTCATTTAAATTTTTTACTAGAATTTTATAATATATGTATAAAGGTATGTATGTTTCTTTGAAGGACTCCCCAGCATGTCTTTATTATATCAGATTTTGTCTGATAACGCTAAGTAAATGGCGAGGGTATTGATAACATCCGACCCGGCTAGAGGCAGCGACGCGTGGGAATGGAGCGTCCTTTGGAAGGTTCAGTTATTGTTAGTAAACGATAGGCTTTGTAACATTACATATTTACATACACTACATAACAGAAAACAAAATTTAGTAGGACCAATACGATTAATGAAGAAATAATAAATAAAAACAAGATATCTTCAATGAACAACACTCATTCAATCTCAAAAATAAAGCAAGCATTTTATATTTATTTTTAATTATCTTTCGACAAAATGTATTATTTCTCTGAAACGCAATATTGATGGTTTGTTATGTTAATGGAGCAAGAGTTTAATATGTGGCATGCGATTCATAATTTAAAATATATTTCAACAAAGTAAAATTAATATTCATCCAAATTGTTCGTATTTAGCCGAACATGATGAAGCGCAGAGATTAATTATTTTCAGTGACATTACTTCTAGGAAAAGCACACCTTTATTATAAAGTAGAATTTCTGATATAATTTGTTATACAATAGTTATTAAATCGTACCAATTAACAATCTGCTGCCGTAGATCATTTCACGGAATCTTCGTGTAATTATTAACGAAAGAATCTCTACCAAATTATGGAGGTATTAGTGTAAGTTTTCTTAGCTAATTGAATATTCGTACGAGATTCCGTTCGCTGGCTCGAATATTGAAGCGTAATTGATAATTGATTGCAATATTATTGAATATTGTACATTTTGATTATATGTTGAAATTTACTTTGGCGGGAATGAGAAATTTGTAGATTTAACTACAGTTCTGTTCAAATTTGAAGAAACCTGATGGTTTCGTAAGGCGTTCTAATTAACACAACTAATTAATTCATGACTGAAAAATAAACTATTTTTAGAAACATTTGGTATGCTATTTATACATATTAAGAAAAATATGTTTAAAGTAAAAATTTTGGTATTATGATTCTTAACATAATTGCACTATAATTACGACGTGTTTTATTCTTCACTAATTAAAGAAAGGTGTTTCCTTCTGTCGCCTCATCCTCCTGGCTGCTATCACCGCCTGCATCCGATTCGAGAAACTTTAATAACGGTTGTTTAATACTGGCTAATTACCGTTTAAGTTTTACTGAAAATTTTCTAGTGGCGATATATATTTCGTTCTGTAGAATTTTTGGTAGATGCTAATATGCCAATAATAAAATTTAGGTTTTAATGAATCATTATTATTAAAAATAATATAAGATATAGAAAATATTGAAGTTACCATAAATAACAGAAATATTTCCATCAAAACTGTATTATTCACTTCATATTTGACAATGGCATATAAAAATTTTACAACCCATAAAATTCACTGACAATATTGAGTTCCAATCTGCTGGACGTTGGTATTATACTGTGTAAATAATGACCAAAATATTGACAGTTCATTAAATAAAACCATGGAACTATGGAAGAATTTTATATAAGAAATTATATACATTTAAGTTTTTATGTAGCAAGAGAATCAAACGACTTTGTTTATAAATTATATAATATTATTAGTGGAGTCGGTAATTACTTTATCAATCACAACCACTATTAATAAAATATAACGATTTATTTTGAAATCGACACTATGACTGAAAATAAGTGCAATTCGGCTCGAAAGAACTCGTATCCAGAGTCGTAAAAATATTTACAAAAAAGTGTAATATAAATTTCATACATCACTTTAAAGTTATATAATATTAAAACGTCAAGGATACTGAAGGATAAATATTGAAGGAACAAATCAAAATGTCATTCCATATAAGAGTAACTGGAATTTGTTTTCAAAATCTAAATTGCTAACAGATACAAACAAAGCGAACAAAAGCGCTTATGGCGTAATAAATCAAAGTTGTAAATCAGTGGGTCCTGCGAAATGTAAACCGCACAACATTAAAAGTTGTTTGCCAGTAGTAGGCCCGCGGCTAAAACGTCAGCTTTTCACTTTGTTAGGATTTTATATTTGAACGTTCATGCTTGAGTGATAAGACGTAGCGATCGACAGGTTTATGATAAAAAAAACATAAACATGAGTAACATATGAAATAAAAATTCAAATATTTTATTTTATTAGAAAAAAGATAATGTGTAATCCTACATTAGATTGATTCTTGTAAATATTCGCTGTACCTAGATCTAAATGACTGTAAAATGTTAAGAGTTTGGAATAATATTTAAGTTTCAAATCCACGCCGTAGCTTGTGGCTTGGACTTGAAGTGGCTCATTGATCTCTCTTCTTACTGAAAGGGTTCACGTCTAAGCCTCTATAGGTCGCTCCAAAAAAGCTTTGTTAGATAAGACTGGTTTGGGCCAATCTTTTTCAAAAGCCCCGTTATCAATTTAATCATCAGATACTTTTATGAGGATTTTTTACACAACTTAGTGAAGGGTCAAGTAACTCCAGAGTTAAACAAAACTTAATTTGCCATAAAATTTCAAACTTTTCAGTAATTTTTTATATCGATCAGTGAAAAAAGTTTTACAATGTAACGACTTTTATACCATCTTTATTAATTAATCAAAGAACTATAATGAACCAATACAGGATATTTATTTATTTATTTATATACACTTTATTGTACACCAATATATAATAGGAGTAATAGGAATAACATAAAGAAAAGAAAATGTACAACAGGCGGCCTTATCGCTAAAACAGCGATCTCTTCCAGGCAACCTTTGGTAGAGGAGAGAGATAGGATGGTAGGGGTGTACAAATTATAAATATAGATACAATATATATATATATATACATCCATATATATGTATATATACGATACATAAATAAATATACCATAAATATATACTTATATAATAATATAATATACATACACATTATAAATATATACATTTACATACTATAGATAGTTACATAATATGTAAATAAAATATTTAATTGCAGTACATATTTCTTCACGAAGCAAGATAGTGCTCTTTTATCATTTTTTTAAAAGAAGTCAAGGTTGGTGCACGTCTTGCTTCGAGTGGAAGAGAGTTCCAAAGACGAATAGAATGGACAGTAAAAGAGTGAGTGTAAAAAGAAGTTGTATGAGGTGGTATTTTTAAGATCAAATTCTCTTCAGAACGAAGATTATGACTATGTGAAGAACTAAGAAATTGAAAACGTTCTTTTAGATATGAAGGAGAAGACGGATTGAACAGAATACAGGATAATATTTTAATAAAAGTTATTAATTGTATGTTTCTAAATTTATATAAAGTTTAATCTTCTTTAACTTGACCCTTTTCGTGTCTAGCTTTCGGCCTGTTTGATATATTTTAATGTCTTTAAATATCAAAAGACAGTAAAGTCGGCATCGATAGGACAGAATTAATAAGACTAAGTATATAATGGATTAGCTTCTTAAGAAGCTTTTAATAAAATATATTGAAAAAGATGATGGATAAATGGACTTGATATTTATGTTCTCTCTATGTAATAAAACTCAAAAGCATTACGTTAATGGTATATGACCGAAAGCCTAGTTCGGTTCCCCTTAGTACGAGATGAAATAAGTCAGAATAGACACGGGTAGTTTCAATGTATTTCATTCATAAAACTTCTTATATAATTACTCCAACATCGATTCATAAAATATGATAAAAATTAAAGTGTCAATATTAAGTTCAATAACCTTAATTCATAAAGTAATTAAAAGATTTTAATCCTGAAAGAGTATTTATACGGATCATTATTATTTTATTATATTAAAATAATTACGGCTTATAATATTTTTTTGTAAAGGAGGTTAGATAGTAAAAGTACATGTATAATAAAAACGTGTTGACTTTTTCCAAATAAACTTATCAACCTTTTTAATTATTTTAAATTAAATATGTACTTACACCAACTACAGACTTATTTATACAAAGTAATTGTTGATTGTATGTTATAGGTCTTTATATTTGTGTTTGATGAAAATATACAGTTTTTTTAATTGCACACAAAGCACATTAATTACGTTCATTCCTCTTTTTGTCTTCTAATATATAAATTTTTATTGAACTTAGTGTGTTTTTCAGAGGAGTCAATTAAATTATTTTTGTTTTGTCCCGCGACCGCTATTAAAAGAGTTATATTATCTGCAACGTTATTTCTATTACTATTTATCGTAAAATAATTAATAAAAGTCGCAAACAGAAATAAAAGGCCCTTTTGTGACCAATGTGCTTTAAAGTGAAGTGACCTTTTTGTGATCATTTTAAATTAAAAAAAACACGACAGCAATTTTCACAAGGGTTTTTTAATAATAAATTTCCCAGTAAATTATTATAGTCAATTATATTTTGTGAAATTTACAGCAATCTGGTGTTAACTGGTGTCTTGAATATATTGAATTATACTATAATAAAGATAGTAATACTCTTGACAGCTTATCTGCAAAGGGATGACCAAGAAAATAACAAACATACTAAATGTCATAACATGCTTTATCACGAGCAGGCTGTTTCTCATCAAGTTTAGTCCAAACAAACACTAGAATACAATAGATAAAGGCTATAAGCTATGAAATTTTTTGTTGAAAAACGTAATTTGCAATCTAATAACCTGACTTTGGAAATTAATTTTCGTCAGATGCGTAGGAAATTGTGGTAGTACGTGTGTTTGTCAAAAGACGCCCCAGATACTATTCAATGTACCTCAATTGTTCTAAAGATACTTATAGTAACACTAAGACAGTATCAAAATGATTGAAATCAATTTCAAAGTAAATATACATCACAGTGACACCAATCCAATTCCAACTTCTCTGTAGCCTAGACCAGCGCAGACAGTGAAAAAACAATAGTTGAAATATTTTAATAAATTGATATATTATTATGACATTCAATATTTTCTGACCTATAAATTATTTATCTAATGATTACTACTTCTGATATCATAGGTGATAAGAATTTGGTAGATTATGAATGAATATTAAAAATGCATCAGAGAAAACTGAGTTTAATGGCTTTTTTGTTATACCTTTTCGGGTATCAGAGATCTAGATTGGCATCAGAGCGCTGTAAAACCTGGATAAATTATAATATTAAAAAATATATAATAAAATAATTTATTAGTCAGTTGTGGCCTAATGGTCAAAGGGCCCGCCTCTCGTTGCTGAGAGCGCGGGTTCGATCCTGGCCCGGGCAATACCAATGTGATTTTTCCGAGTCATATGTACTTTCTACGAATATTTAGACATCACTGATTAATATTGATTCCTAAAAGTGGGTTGATGTCAGGCCGCTTGCCTGCCTGCTGGTCGTAAAAAACAATTAGCAAAACTATTAAGGCAGACCCTGGTTATAGCCGGGAAATTGCCAGGTAGAAGAAAATAATTTATTAAAGGTCTTTCTATAAAACTGCTTTGATATTATTTTATATTGAAATTGTAAAAATATATTTATAAATCCTTTTGCGCCTCCCTCTTATCAAAAAAAAATATTTTTTTAATAGTGCAACTCTATTTAACCTTCCAATAAACTATTATGACAAGCAAAGAACAGGAAAGTTAAATTATTTTATGAATCATTTAAAATTATGAGATCAATTATTTGCAAGTTTATATCAATCTGTCTATATAAAAATGAAAGGAAATGTATATAATATAATAGTAATAATAATAAATCAAAACAAAAATTACATAATAAGATGTTTTGTAAATAAGTAAAATATATTATTACATTTTGTTATTACTTGTAACCATATAAAAGATCATATTTGTTTATTATGAGGTGGATCATAATCATTTCATTATATGATATATGTAAACAATGTTATGATACATTTAAGTCTCTTTCTGGGTTCACCTCGAGGGGTAATTGTTTCTTAACACCTTATTACTTTTAGCTTCGCAGCCATAATACCAAGAATCTAATATTATGAAGAAAATTAATTTTCTTCATTCATTCTTTATTTTATACAGTTACATTACTCGGGTTAACTCGGAATGAATGTTTAATATAAGATAGTACTTTAATTGTTATATCAAATAGTAGGTTGTAATGCGGCTTGGCTGGGTGTGTGAAAAGGTGACCTGCTCATACACACTCGTAAAATATTATAAAATTCGACATCTTGTAATGAAAAAATATTACTTATTATAGAAATATAAGTTATTTATTTCATGTAATCTATCTTACGAGACATGTTCTAAAAGTCTCATGTATTTTTTTGGTAATGCTTGTTTTATATTTTCGTTTTTAACTATGTATTTCACTGGTTTGTATATATTTTATTTTTCATATACATATCGCTTAATGTATTTGTTATAAATAAAGCAGAACTGATTTTAATATGTTTTCTTTTTATTTTTTAGTGTATTGAAAGGATTTTAATAACGTGTACAGTGTATGAGAGAGCCAGTTCTAGAGTATACAAAGAGTGTACGCGTCTATTAAATGCGATATTGTTTCGGACGGACGGTAGAGGGTCGCATGAATCATTTATAAATGTAAATTACGATTGATATAGCCAGCGATTATTCACGTTCCTATCTTTGACGTATCAAAGTCGGATCAGTCGCTTAATGTTTTGTTACAATAGCTTCGCTCTGTGTATTTATATACGGCTTTGGTGATATTCATTAGAAATTACTTCTATGATTAATGACTTCTATATACTTTTAACTATGAAAAAGTTTTTTATTTGTGAGCAATACCGATGGATAAATTCTATTAAATTATACCCTAAAATACAACGCATGATCTGACGATATTGACTTTAGGTCTCGGTATGAAATATCCAACCACCCTATTGATGATAATATGTATGACTAAATACATATATTTTTACTTATACACACAACTATTCATCGTCCAGGTCAATATATGGAGACCTCAGTTCTAAGGTTTACTTCTTGTTCTAGTATACCTTTTCTGTAGGAAAATATATAAAACTTTTATAATAATTCAAAACTTTCATAATAATTCATAACACTGAAACTAAAACTATTTATTTTATTTTTATATTAGTCTATTTTTATCATATTTAACTTGATAACCACCACCACCACTTCAACTATGTGAGGTCCACTGCTGAACATAGGCCTCCCTCATCGACTAATTGATAGCCATTTTTGTTAATTTATTCTCTTCTCCTTTTTTTTATTTACTGCAACGGCAATGTTTACTTAACAATCATTTGATTACTTATTTTCACAGCTACCATCAACTGTCTGTTACTTTAATTAAATACAATTTAAAATAATTTACAAACTTTTAATGAAACATTCACATTACTACACAATTACCTACGTGTTATTGTTTAAGTTTACACAGAAATCTAGATATATGTATTTTTTATCTTTCTTTTTCAACGTTCATATAATACTTTTGGAAATAATTTTGCTTTTATGTTCCTAAGCTTATAACAATGTTTAATATTTTTTTTATAATTACAAAATAAAATAAAAAACATCTACAAAACATTGAGTTCATCACATGAAAATTGTTGAATCGAATTCCTTTGATTTTATACAACAAAAGCAGTGTGAGTACAATGTGACAAATTATTATCAAGGTTTAAATAAACCTGCTGAGAGTATACATAGGTTTCATATATACTTATGCTTGTATTAATTTTCTTAGTTTGGGAGATAACTGAAAGATTTTATCGAGGGATCTATTATTTTTTTTCATATCATTCAAAACTCTTGAAATTTTTCTATTTCTGACTTCTAATTGAATCATTAATTATCTCCACAATTATTCGCTCAAATTATAAACATATTATTAACTTTCGCGATGTGATCTAACTATGTCCAGTGTTAATATATATTTGTCAGGGAAATAAGTATCATCGGAGCGGAAATCAAACCCGGAACCGCGTCGGAGGTCGATTAGGTTTAAGTAGGTCACATTTATAAAACCTAATTCAGTATTCATGGCAAGTTACTGAGGATATTATAACAAAATAATTTAAATGATGTAGCATTTATTTTATTATTGTATTTTCTCATAAATAGTCGCCATGTTGTGTGAGGACAAATATGTTTAAGTGTTAAGTTTTTCATTATAAAGATATTATTTTCCAGGTCATTTTAACGGAATCCTACATATGTTATTCGTTCACTCATATCAACTTAACATGCATTACTATAATTTAATATTGTTTCATATATTTGTTTTAATATATTTTAGAGAGACATGTTTATTATTCATTACATTTGAATGTCTAATTTCTTATTTGTGAGATGATTTTTTTCGAGGATTTTCCACGCAATTACGTTGAGGAATTGTAGGGATTGCCACAAGTTTTTCAATATAAGTTAGAACAATATTGTGGGAAACAAACCACATCATTTTGATTGGTTTTTTTTTCTTCATCAACAATTTTAGCTTTTTAAAAGATGAAAATTTTGGTTAGCTTTTTCATCCTTCACACATATGTACATATAAATATATTCAAATGTTGTTTTAACCGTCACGTATCCTTAATAGATAGAATTTGTGTCAAAGTTTACAACGGTCCTTGGTTCACTTTTAAAGTAAAGACGTCTTGTATGTCTAATCCACATGAATTGGGATATCAGATATTTGTAAGTAAACTTTCTGATATTTTTCTTGAACAAGCTTGCACTGCTTTTAGGTTTTAAGTTGCCGTGGCTATTCACTTGCAACGATTTAAGCCTGAGCATAGGTATATAAAACACACTCAAGAATCTGTATTACTTTTATCTGTAAACCTAATTTAGTGTACCTTGTAAGAAGAGATGGACATTGGCCACTTTTAGCGTGGACAACGTATGCGTGGGTATGAATGTAAGGAACTTAGCTTCATTTATTAAAGTATAAAATGTGTAGACTCACCTCTCACCATAACTCATTCACAATAGCATCTTAATCACCTCCAACTTAATATAAAGTAATAATAACAAAAAATTATGGTAAATTTTTAAAACACAAACAGATTCGCAAGACGACCTGTATACCACGTAAACAAAAAATCGATTCAGAAGTTGGAGTAAAATTTAAAACCTGACTGTTCTGTAGTTTCTGGATATCACATAATGATTTTAAATGTGATTGATTTCATAGCTATTGGATAGATATTTAAAATTCTTACTTGTTTAATTTATTACTACATTAAATGATAATTGTTTTATAAAACAGATTATTAGAAAGAACTTTCATTAAAGGAGAATTAAGTAACAAAAGAATATAAATCCTTGATTGGCGAGGGTCCAAGTCCTTTAGCTTTGAAATTTAAAAATTTTATGCCTTAATTTTAGGTATCTCATGTTTGATACGCTTACAGATATTTTATTAACAAATTTTAATAAAAAGTTATTAAAAATTACATTTTAACGAGGACCTCCTCCTTATCTTAAGTTAGTTAAAAACCGTAAACAAGGTTAAGGAAGTAAAGAACGATGTTAATAAATCTTATAATTAAAACAATTTATGTTCGATCAGTAGGCTTAGCCTTCTTTGAATGTCAGCGTGTTTTAGTTATTATTAGCGTAAGCTTTCGATGAAGCCTGATAAAAATACTGTCATCCTCTAGGCTACCTCATTCCCTTTTTTTACTTCCTATATAATTAAAAAATGTGAGAAAATTATACTAGAATGTGTGCTATGTGAGACAATGATGTTATTTAGATAAAAAATATTTGATTTTTAACCCAAAAACTTTTTATTCAAATTAACCATTTTTCTGTTTTTAGAAAAACACGTTTGCTTTATAACATACTAGCTTTCCGCCCGCAGCTTCGCCGCGTGGAGTTCGGTTATATCGCGTTTCCAAGAGAACCTTTCAAAAGTCTGGGATAAAAACTATCCTATGTTCTTTCTCAAGGTCAACTCTATCTCTGTACCGAATTTCATTAAAATCAGTTCAGTGGTTTAGGCGTGAAAGCGTAGCAGACAGACAGACAGACAGACAGACAGACAGACAGACAGAGTTACTTTCGCATTTATAATATTAGTAGGGATGACCACCAAAGCAAATATTTTTTTTAGAAGACGATCGTAAAAATCTAATAAGGGTTTTGAATGGCAATCGTAAAAATATATAAAGGTATATTCGAAAGCAGTTTCGAATAATAGCTATTAGAAAAGCAATTCATGCTATTTATTACTACAAAAATCCTTCGAACATATTGTCCTAATCCTTAAAAGTAATATTTTTATATGCTTTGTTTTCTAAAGAATTATAAAATAACATTCTGTTTATTTGATGGCCATACGCAAAATTTCCCAACGATTAAACGCGATATTGTCTCCACCGACGGAGGGTCGCATGAATCATTTATAAATGTAAATTACGATTGTTACAACTGACGTTTATTCACGTATCTTGGAGATGCTGGTGGTCCATAGTCTATAGTCTCTTTAACCGTATTAAGCATAGTAAATCCTTTGTGTAGCCCTACTTTACTTTCCAAATTCCACTTTAAGTGACAATAACTTTCTATGTTTGCATATATTAAACTCCTCACAAATTTTTCGTCGTATGTGTATCCTTCTTATAAAGCAGCGCACTTAAATCCGTGTATTAATCAAGTTGTTTATATTTTACTGTTATTATATTCATAAGTCTTTGGGAGCTTGTTTAACATAACATATTAATTAAGTTCGGTTGCTCTCCTCAGTCTGCTGCTCTCGCAATATGTTACTTTTGTTTTCAAATCTGTGTTTATGTTTCCAAACAACTTTTCCACTGTGTCTTTTGGGAATAGAAATATTTTATTACTCTTGGTTTAAACACAGTATATTAAATTTGATTATATAAGTTCCTATGTTTAATGGTCGTGGTATAACAATACACCACATGCCAGTGATATTGCTTGTTTAATATAATACATTACAGAGAGACCCTAATGAGTCGTGTCATCAGAATTTCATATGTTCCTTGATATAAATAGTTGAAGATTTCTTGAACATTTTAAAAACTTTTTCAGCAACACAATATAAGTTTTAGTTCTAATAAAAAGGTACAATGTTTGATTTTTGTGTTTTCTGATACAAAATGAAGTTTTGGCTTTAGTATTTGACCTTTTACTTCAGATTACCTATTAGAATTTTTTTGAAGCTCAAGGAACAGTGTCAGAATTTTTTTGAGGCTTCAATGAACATGTATTACCATTTGTTAAATGTATTAAATGGTGTTAGGTATAAAGACAAATATAGCTTACTCGCTGCAAGTCATGTATTTGTAAAGTCTAGTGAACATAAAAAGACGATTCTTTAATTTGTCTCTCTGTCGGACGAGTTTTTAACTTCAATGCTTCTGAAGGACACTTTAAAATGCAAAAAGCCAGTGACTTCGTGAAACTTTTAAATCTCGGCATCTCGCTGTCCATTGTCACTGTCAATACTTGAAGTAACTTAGATAGCTAATACCTTTTCTTAAGATAGATTAAAACGACAATATTGTTTTTTATTTAACTCAAGATTTTTCCTTTCACAATTACATATAAACTTATATATATTTTTTATTTTATATTTATTTCATATGTTATTTTCATAACTAGTTATGGGCAGGCTTTATTACTGTCTCATTATTTGTTGTCCCCTTTTTTAATTTTTTTTCTCGAAATCTACTCTATGATGATTTCATTGCGATCTATTACATAAAAGCATTGTTCCTTAATGTTGATTTATAGGTATTTTTTTACTTTTTATTGAAATTGACACAAATAATTGAAAGTAACAAAATAAAACGACAAAAAGAAATAGCTTAAAGAGTTTTAAAATATTTTTCATTATTTAATCAGTTGAAATTTTTATCATGCATTGAGCCAAAAGTTTAAGAACTACATTTTATTTATCTCAATATATATCGTCCTCCTCTTTATTTATTAACAGTGTTCGTGGTATCGTCTATACTAAAACTGTACTTTCAAAGTTAAGATGTTATAAAATTAATAGAAGACTTCCAGACGAAGGTTCAGTATTTTAAAAACATACGTTTATCAAACCCTCGTAAAATATATGAAGTAGGTACGTTCATGTCATAGTAAAAAATAGTTTTATCACATAAATTCGTTTAAGATCAAGTATTGAGTAGCTTTCATATTTTGACTTTGAGTGTTTTTATTATACTTTTTAACATAGAATAATGATATGATAAGTATCTTATAACTAATGAAAAATATACCTCATAACAAAACTACTAAGAAAAATATCTACAAGCGTTTTCTTTTGAATGCATTTCCACCTTCCCACGGGTGGAATCAGTCGAAGCAGTCGAAAATTATATTTCACCACCAAAATTACTAATTCGATGAATTGTTATCAATTTAAAAGAGCGTTTACTTTGAATTTTTATAAAATACAAGGATTGAAGAAGAAATTAAATAAAAATCATTATCCTAAATAAAACTGGTTAAATATAAATGAGAGATAAAATATTTTTGGACCACTAGTCCTGCTTTAGTACGATAAAGTAGAAAAGAAACATTAACTCCCGATTGGCGGTGGGCCAAGTTCACATTCTCTCTCTTTAAACTACTCCAGCGTTTGTTTTACTTGTCTCACATCTTATCTGGAGATGGTTTAAAAAATGTACATATTACATATTTAAGGTAAGTATTGTACTATTCAAACCGTGAGGAAACCTGGACTTATAGTTTCACAATTATAAGTTTGAAATCACCAACCCGTCTTGAGCAAGCGTGGTGATTAATGCTCAAACCTTCTCCATGTGAGAAAGAGGCCTTTGCTCAGCAGTGGGCGTCTGATAGGCTGATGATGATGATTGTACTATTCATAAGTCAAATAAAGTATCTATATTTATATGATTATTGCATCTCTTAATACCTTATATTGTTTATTATCATATTAATGCATTAGGACAAGTTGAACAAAATGCTGTGGCAACTATGACCTGGTCCTATGTTACCAACTTTTCTCTTTTATACATCGTCGGCTATAAGATTTGTTCATGATCCGACACTTGCGCTTGGTTTAAACCTTTTTGTAAGTAAGGCATGTGGGTTCTCTTTAATAATGTAATGTACTCCAGCTGTTATAATGGTAGCACTATCATGTATTATTTTTATGGCAGTATACGGTAGGATTTCATCGTAAGCCTTAACTTTTGTTGTAGGTATTCTTTCCATGTACAGTTGTTGTAACTATGTTTCAGAGTTAAGTCAGCACTACAACATGAATAACTTATTACCTTAGGAATAAGAGAAGTTTCATTATTATACCTATATTCATAAACATATAAATATTACGACAAATGTACAGGATTACTTCTGAGTACAATGAACCGGCATTATAAGTAACTTGTCTTAAAAAATAATGAATAGACTATAAAATAGCTATCCTATTTGTCTTGTTGTTTTATATATAAAATACTCACACATATTATCCATCATAATATTTTTATATAACGTGATCATTTTTAAATAAATTAATTCAATACGAAAAGAATTTTAATTAAAACAGGAAACATACTGTGAGAGATAGTGATGAAATAGTTTAGTTATCTTCTTTTAAAAATTTTAATTAAAATTCACAATTTAAATAATTCAAGCTGATCGCATGATTATCTTTACAACTTTATCAGGTTGGTGTTTTTAATAAAAAAATGTATAAAATAATACTGGGAAGAATAATTAAAAGTCTTCTTCAATGTCTATTATCATAAATGAGTCGCATTACATTTGTCAATATAGTTATAAATTGAGTAAATTAATAACTTCGTCAAACCAACCTCTGCTTTACTGTGTTGAAACATCAATATCACCTCGGTCCTCTAAAGTAGAACAAGTCTGTCGGGACTCAATGCAAAATATGTTATATTAACATAAACAATTTTACTAACTTAGTCCTTTGAGGATTTGTGAAGTCTAACTGCTGTACGTAATAATGATATTTGAAAAGTACTACTTAATTAATAAGTTTATAATACTTAAATGGTTTATTCCATCTTTTAAACACTTAGAGAGAAGTAGGTATACCTTAAAAAAATCTTTATTTTTTAAACTGTCTGGAATTGAAAGCGAAATATTTCGGAAGACTCTCGTTTTGATAGAATTAATATAATATGTACATATATTGTTGTCTTATTATCAAGTATTATTTTTGAGATTTCCCTCAGAAACTATTGCTTTCAATATAAGATTATTTTAGCCTCTGGATCTCAGAGTATAAAAAAAAGAAACAAATCAGTCTGTATGTATACCCAGTATTACATTCAGCATTGTAGTCTTAAGAGATATGCTTAAGAATTAATCGGCATTCATACTTATTCTACTTACTACATATTGTACAGTAGATAACTATTTGGGATGAACCCAAACGACATCTCCAGTAACTTTTAGTAAATAGCTAAATGATTAAATTAAAAATATTTCACACACACACAAAAGAGTTTTTTTTAATAAATAAAATTTTATCTGGATTAATTTTTCTGCCATGTAGTTTTTATTAAATGTTTCATAGATTTAGAATAACCATCTTGACAGCGTTTTAATTAGACACTGAAACTTGCTTTTACCTGTGGCTTAGCTTACGTTTTAAACCCCCTTTGAGATATATTACACCATTCTTACGGCACGAAAGCTCTTTCAATGAAAAAAATTAAGGAAATTAAGGTCTAACTAAAGAAACTTGTGGCCTAACAAACAAAGTCGAATTGGAAGCTTCCAGTTTTTTGAAGGCGGATATACCTACAGTTGCTTAAGTTACTGCTTATAATTTTCATATTTTCAACTAAACTTTCATATGTGTTTTGTAAAAGCTGTTAATTTTAAATAACAAACATTCACTTAAATTCTATTTATTTGTACAGATATTTAATAAGCTCGTTATAGAAATACGCTGTGAATTGCACAGTATTTTTTTAAACATTGTTATTGCTTTTAATGAGCGTTTTGTTATATCTTAATCTAAATCTTAGTTCCAGTCTTTATATTGTTTTTCTTTTAATGATTCCTTGTCTTAATTTTTTGTGTGCCCCGGATGAGTCAGCGTCAGGGCACACCAGCCACTGGTCGGTCCTGGCAAAAGACCGGACTTACTCCCTTGGAGAATGGGGCGATCCCGTTGATAAAGATCATCCCGACGACGCCGGGCTTTCAACGGAGCCGGGTTACCAGCCCAACCCCCTCCGGTTCTCGATTGCAACCCTAGACTAGAACTGAACGGGTGGCCATGATTTTCCCAGGGCCTTACCCGCTTCGTTCAGCACAACCACCAGTCGCACCACCGAACCCGTGTCCGGAGGCCGGCTGCATTCTGGTAGAAGGCAAAGCTGATCCTGTTTCCAAGCCCTCGAGAACTGTCCGGACCTGTCCGAATATCTCCTTGAGGGCTCCCTCGAGGTGCACCAGGGAGAGAGCGAGAAATTTCCCGTGCACGCTGTCCGGACCCGGCGCGCTTATGGATTCATCCCTGTATTATATTTTAATACTTCCGAAAAGTTATTCCTTAGAATCATTGTTTGGAAGTTCTATAAACATATTTTGATAATTATTCATAGTATGATAATACAAGAAATGAAATAAACATTAAAGGCTTTACTATAAAATCGAATTCGAACAAGAAAGTAGAAACCACATCACAGAACTTCAATTAACTTTAACATGCAATATAGTAGTGAGAGCGACACCCGTGACTCGCCTACAAAGTTTGAATTAAAAATAATTTTATCAAGTGCTTCTAAAAGCATTAGAACGATTCAATAAGACAATTATTTGCTAAGAATATTAACCATTAAGCTGCTTTCTTATTTGAATTATCTGATAAAAAGGAATTATCAAGAATATGTTAGACAATCCGTTGCACTTATAAATGTATAAATAATAAGAATAAGATCTGAAAATGGGGCAGGAGGGATCTGTTGTCACCTTAATATTTAAGTCACTAAATAATATTTCTTATGGGTCTTTCGTTTTTATATTTTATTCCTAGAAATAAATTTTATACAAGGAGGTCTTGAAATCTATCACACATTTCTTTTAAGAATAAGAAACTCCAAATGCTCTGAAAGTAGTGTATGACCAACTGAGTTTGTGGCAAGAGTACAAGTAAAATTATATTGCATGACTAGCTTGTAGATAGCCTTAATATGAAATACTTAAAAAAACATAAAAACTATTGGAATTTTCTTCAGATCTTTTCCATTTCCAAGAAGAGAATTAACCAACATAATTCGTAATTATAATCACACATTCCCCAGTCAAGCCGTCATACATGTTAACTGTAAATATTCATTTTAAAATAAACAAGCTGAAAATATACAGCGTAAATGAAAACATAAACAGTGTTTCAAAATAAAAGCAACATGTTCACGGTGTACTTGTAGACTGAGACTGAGGAGCGAGACTGAAGTTAATTATGACGTCATGTTGAACAAACGCTCCGAGACTTGGAAATACATTGGATTATTTACCGTCTCATACATAATGTTTATAATCTATATGAAGAATTGATTGATTAATATTATGAATATATGATTCAATTTAATTTTTTTTAAAGACTCGTGCAAAAGTATTTCAAATTAGATAGTATTTAAAAATACGTCAGAGAAGTAAATGAAAAAGATCTTGAACGTAATTTATTAGAGTGATAATTAATTATAAGTGTTCTACTTAGAAAATAAAAATAATATTTATAACCTAGATAGCAATTTTAATTTAAAATTTTAATTATTAATTCAATTTATTCATTATTTATATACCACTCTTATGAAATCCTTTACATAGGTTCTTTATCGGTTTGTTATATATTACATATAATAAAATATAAACCTTATAATTATATAGTAGTAACCTTAAGACCGAAATGAAATGATGAAATATGTAGTAGTTTGTTACTTAAGAACTGTTTCAAACAAATATATAACAATTTTAATTACAGTTTAATTAAACCGCTGCTCTTTTTAAGACGTGACTTGAATCTAAGAAACTTTAACGTCTCCTTTGTACACGAAGCTAACGTACCTATGTTAACTCATTAAACTATAATTGTCTTATGTATTTAAAAATTGTTCTGTTGTCAGTTCCATGTTTTGATACAATATTAAATTTCCTAATATAATTATTAGTAGCATTTAATTAATTTATTATATTTGTTCCCAGAATACCTGCACAAATTTACACTCTTACGTATTTCAGTTCAGTCCAAAGTAAAACACGAACACTATTATATTATATATATATAAATAAGCATTAGTCAAGGTTTAAAAAATTTATCGTTATTGTTAAGATACAGTTAGTAATCCATAACTATGTATAGTGAGTGAGACATACTGTTGTTTGGTGTGGGATTACTTCCCAATTGGAACGTGCCCACAAAGACGACAATGGTTCCTACATATATTTGAGTTTCAATTATCCTTAAAGATTATACAAATACTATGAAATTAATTTTATTTTATATACATAACAATAATATGTATGCATCATGTTTTTCACTCTGAAATATGGCTCGTTGTTTTCAGCACAACCATGAAAGTTAAAATTTCTGTCTCAATATAAAAATATTATCCTAATTTGTTAAAATAAACATAAATTTAGTAGCATTAGATGGATAACAAGGTTAAAGTATATTAAAATTCAAAAATAATCACGCACATATTATATTATACACATTAATGTAATTATAATCGTGAAATTCATGTTTGAAATCCGGTCAAAGAACGTTTTAGGCACCGAACGTATTTACAAAATCGAATATATTATTCATTGCATCTATGTATAAAAGCGAAATTTACCCTCGCTAATGTGGACAGCGTGGACAGTACGAACAACAATTAAAGGGTTCATGTGTTTAATGGATGTTGTTCTAAAATATGTTAAAATAGTCTTGTTCAACACTAAATATATGATATCCTAAAAAAGTTGATCTAAAATGATGTTGGTTCGTTAAGAAAAAACTATATTATTATATTTTTATGTTTCCCTGCAGGTCTATCAAGTAATCTTCTACGTTCTTTGAGTTTCTCAATCGTATCTAGTTTAAGTAATTTAAGATAAAGACCAAAAGTTTAGACTCTAAAAATAAATAATAAGAAGATATAACCTGATAGAACAACGGAGACCCGAGTACAGTAAATAAATTAGTTTTAAATTAAGTTATTTCATATAATTTTGTAGTCTGGGCAAAAGCTAATGTCTATGACAATGTTTTAAATTGCGGATCTTTTTTCCTACATTTGCTTTTTACCATTATTTAATTGTGGATGTACACAAATGAAACTCTTAGTATTTATAATAACAGTATAATTGTTAAGGAGGCTCAAACTTATAGAAAATTTTGATTTGTGATCTTCGTGTTAGTGCTATCTACTAACTCATAAAAAGGAGCTCATCTTAAAAAACTCATTATAAGGTACGCGTTCAATAATATATGTCAGGTTGTAATATGGAAGAATAAAATTTATCTAATTGAACATATTACAGGAACTATTCAGTAACTTCATTAATCTTTGATTAAAGGTTATCAAAAAATCTTATAAAACAATATAATTATTTTATTTAATATCTTAAGAATTGGTATGTAAACCAAGTGAATATTTTTATAAAAATTTCCTTAACAATTATGGCGAGCACTTGTAAGGATTGCCTCAAGTTTTTCAATATAACTTATAACATTATTTGTCGAACAAATGACACCTTTGGGGAATAATCATGAGAATATTTGATTGTTATTTGGCTTTTAAAACCTACGAAATATCTCAAAGATATACATAATATTGTTAATTTAATTGATTTCGTGATTGCTGTTGACTGTTGCTATAAGCAAAAAGAAATAGTATTTAATATAAATCTAAACTAGTACATGATATTAAGTAAGTTCATTTTCTTCTCTCTCTCTTCTACCTGGCAATTTCCCAGCTTTAGCCAGGATCTGCCTTACATGTTGTGAATAGTTTTGGCTAATTGTTTTTACGACCGGCCGCCCGCCTGACATCAACCCTCTTTGGGAATACATTAATCAGTGATGTCTAAATACTCTTAGAAAGTACATATAATCCCGAAAAATCACATTGATACTTTCCAGGTTCGAACCCGCGCCCTCATGCATGAGAGGTGGGCCTTTTAACCACTAGGCCACTACTGACGTATAAATGTTAGTAAGTTCATTATATATATGTTAATGAATAGTCTTTTATCATACTTTAATTAGGAACAAATATGA
Organism: Danaus chrysippus; assembly: GCA_916720795.1. Classification (NCBI taxonomy): domain Eukaryota; kingdom Metazoa; phylum Arthropoda; class Insecta; order Lepidoptera; family Nymphalidae; genus Danaus; species Danaus chrysippus. Next base: position 11,818,230 of record CAKASE010000045.1, on the reverse strand, counting down.
ATCCTTTAAGTTCTATTTCATAGTAAAGTTTCAAAGGAAGATTAAATGTCAATAGGCGTAACTCCAAGTTCCAGCGCTCTCGTTTAACTAGCGAAGTGCTTGTTGCACTTGTCTCTCACCTTACCGAACGTCTTTCAAAATAAGTAAGTAGTTAAGTAGTTTAAATAGAAATTGAGAATACCTTGGAAAAGAAGTATTAGAAATTATTTCACAAAACCTTAGCTTAAGCCGACAAAACTAGTACTTGGTTTATTTAATTTACACCTCTGTTTCATTTCTTATACTGATTCGAAAACTATAAATAAATTTTATTATATCGTTCAGTTTAAAATGTTCTTTACAAAATATTACAATCTATTCGAAAATATTTACTTGCTATGAATTTGAAACAGAGATACGAATAAAAATAGTTTTGACATCTTAACTCTTGGTGAGACAGGTTGACAGAGCATCCAATTGTCTGCATATCTTGAATTCAGGTGCATTGGAATTGCTTCTGTCATTTTATTGTTATGTATTTCTAATGTCTATTAAGATATTTTTTAAATAAAATGAAAATATATATATTTTTTTGTATTACTTGAATTTTAAAGAAAAATTTTAAATTAAATGAAATGTGAAATGCTATTTTTCGAACAGTTCAAAAATTATAAAAATGTATTTTAACTTAAGTGAACAATTTTTACGGTGAATTATTTTGTAATATTATGCAATAACTTTAATGAACATTATTTAATAAAGTGTATTAAATTTGGAGCTAATATTGAAACAAAATATTTCATAAAATTAATAAAGTTTAACGTCCAAAATAAATATTTACGTTCTGGTATAATGACATGAAACGAAGTCGTGGTTTCCTTTCATTACTATTCGCAATCCTCCTGCGAGCCAATTATGTTTCCAAAGAGACAAAATTAATCAGATATGAGTCCATTGCCCGTTTTGTAGTAGGTTCTCTTATTGAACCGTGATCAAAGCCATCACTGGACACGACGTAGAAGTTAATATTACGGACAGAAGTAGAGGGAACGCGATTGAGACATACAAATGTTTGGCGTTGGATTACTTTCCAATTGGAACGTGCCTACGAAGACAGCCGTGGATACTACTTATTTGAGTTTCAATTATCTTCCATCTCTGAACAAATTATCATAGAATTGAATTACAAAGCATAACACTGTAACTATATTGAATAAGAGATTAATGTTAAGTGATTACTAAAATTATTTCGTGCCACCGATAACAAAAGGTTTTGAATGTTTAGCAATCACAAATGAAAAGACGCCTTTGTTATACTCCTATACAAAGATAATTTGATATCTTGGAAATTGTTAAACTAAGACTGGATTTTGTTCTTTAACTCCATTGGTATTTGAAAAAAAGTAACAGAAAATTTGTGTCTTATGATTTTGGATTGATCAGTTTGATGTTTTAATTATGTACTTCAAATATTTATCCTCCAATATTTTTATTATATATGTATTATTAATATTTCAAATCTATCTTGTAATTATAGCTTCCTGATGTACTTTGGTTCAATTATGTGTTTTTTATAACGAGTACGACTGAGTTTGTGTTATGTTCTTCTCATATGTTATATTTTATGTAAAATTAAAACTGATATTTATTTCAGTCAGAGACAAATCTGATAAAAGTTTGTATTATCCGTTTATCAAATACGTCTAGGATTTTTTTAAATATTTTAAATATAAATATTCCTTATATAATATGGTTATAAGTGAAAACAAGTTCGTCTTTTGTATTTCTTTTTTCTGAAATTTTCTTAATTTTTGCATCATATTTTTAATGCTCAGCCTCATAGCCTGTACAATATCCAACTGTTATTTATTGCTTAGACATCTTTCTTACATATTTATAGCTCACTCCAGCGATAGATCAAATTGAAATTTCCTCTTAAGTTCACCTTCAGCTAATGCAACTTCTCCGTGCCGTTATTTATGACCAAGTCATGTATAAAATGTAAGTTTTTATTTACGAAGGCAATTTTTAATGAAGATTTTTTTAAGTAACATGAATGAAACGTAATGATGAAACGTAACAGATTTTCATCGTTACTTTTTTATTATTGTTCAACAATATATATTTCAAGTTGCAAGTTAAGTTACTACTCGTAGTTATTCTGCCATTTATAAAAAGATATAGCACTTTTTAAAAAATATTAATGTGTGTGTTCTTAATTGGTAAATAATTAATCAGATAATATATGTTGAAAATACAACTAATACCACCGAGGTTACGCTGTAGTGCGAAGAAAGTGTCTTATGAATGACAATACTGGCTCCACGGTTCAAACTCCTCGCAGTGTCATATTATACATATACACGGCATCCATTACTGATAGGTTATAAGCTATAGTTATATAATTATTATTATAATATACTTCTAAGTAAATTTCATAGTTTTCCTACAACCTCATGCTAACCGTGAACCGCACCTCATATGACACATTCCTACAGAAATGAAGATAAATAAATATGTTTATTAGATTCCTACGATATGATACCATAAAAATACTCATATAATATTAATAGTGGTGCTTCTGCTGTCCTTAAATAGTACAGCTAATGCTAAAAAATATATATTAATACTGTTCTAGCGGTTTTTAAATATGATGCAAACAGAAAAAACATAGTAATTTAACATCCATATCAGTAATATTAATAATAACTAAAAATACATTATATATTCTCAACGCAGATAAAATTTATTCGCATTGTTACTGTATGACAAAGACCTTCTCTACAAATAAGATTACTCGGTAAAGAATATAAGGAAATAATTTTTCATTACTCAATTTTTTATGTTAATGATAACGATATGTTTCAATTATTTTATTTAGAATAAAACAACTGCTTTGGAATACCAGCTAATAAACTGGATAGTTGAATCAAAAATAATACTTAAAAATAATGTATTTAACATCTTTTCTTGGATTTAGAATACTTTTAACTATTGTATGTACCGTAAAACATTATATATTATACATAATATTAATATATGACGTTTTGTTGTTCTAGAGTTTGTTCACAAAATTTCCAAGCGAAAATAACAAATTTTCCAAAAGCAAACTAAGGTGGGGAGCTGAAGTTAATTACATCGTCGTGTTGAACAACCGCCTGCAGACTTACGAGTAGGAATACACTTGATGTATCGCATTATATTATATTCAAGTTTCATTGAATTATGTGTAACAGTTCCTTTGTTTGTTGTGAGGTAGTTTAACTGGCATACATTCGCATACTAATGTTCAAATAAATATATTTTTATTACTAGCTTTCCGCCCGCAGCTTCGCCGCGTGGAGTTCGGTTATATCGCGTTTCCAAGAGAACCTTTCAAAAGTCTGGGATAAAAACTATCCTATGTTCTTTCTCAAGGTCAACTCTATCTCTGTACCGAATTTCATTAAAATCAGTTCAGTGGTTTAGGCGTGAAAGCGTAGCAGACAGACAGACAGACAGACAGACAGAGTTACTTTCGCATTTATAATATTAGTAGGGATAGAACATAACATAGAGAATTAGTTTTAATCTTAAATGTTAAAACAGTTTCCTCGTATAAGTGTGTGAGGTGCTCTGGTAACATTAGAGTTCACTGAGTCCATTTTCAGTAAAGTTTTATAAAAACTTTTAACAAGCTAAAGTTTTTATAATGGAGAATTAATATATTATGGAGGCGATGTATGTGTGTATGACTTTGCCATTCAAAAGTTGCAGAGTTAAAAGGATTGAATAAAAATACAAAGAAGATTCTTTATTTACAAAAAGCGCCGACACCGACAATACTTCCTAATCGAGTTATCGCCAAACTATATTAGTATAATTTTGGCTTGTGGTGAGTTAGTGACTCGAGTCCTAGTTAATTATATAGATTAGATACGACAACTGAATTATGTGTTTAATTACAGTTATGATTATGCGGTACCGTATTTAATTTGTATGATAATTAAGCTTAATTTATGTTTTTTATTGCAACACGAGGTACCCTCACTCTATTACCTTATAATGCGTAAAACGTTAATTGGTTAAAATAAATTATTTTTGTTCTTTATTCCTAAATTAGGCTTGTTGCAAATGTTTGCAAAGTCTCTTTATTTTTGAAACAGGTACCTTCATATTTCACCTTACTTCGTGATATTACTTTTGTTTACTCAACTCAATTCTTTATAAAAGTAGTTTAGCCCTTTCTTTCAATTTTATTTCTAGTCATTTACTATTTTGTAGCCGAAGCTTATACTGTAACTAATTTTGACATATATAATTTTCATGTTCATTAGGTCCGTTTTAGATGTAAAATGTTTGTATTCTATTCCTGGTTTGTACTTGTTTCAATATTCCGTTACGCATCTTATAAACAAAAAATCGGTTCTTTTAAGTCAACTCAATGAATGATAAATAACTTTATATCTTTACTGTGCCTGTATGTCCTCATGGAATACATTTTTTTTAATTTAATTCTCAAATTTCTCTATCTAATATTATTATAGCTTTGTTTTTATAGATATATCATAAAAATAATAATTTACTAACCACATGTTAATGCTGCGAGTTAAGTTTCAACAAGCTACAATATTTGCCTGCGGTTTAAAATTTTCATATCATAAAGACGGATTTATCCGTCATTTATAAACAGATTAAATTATGTTTACTCAGAAGTTAATAATACTGTTATAAAAATATTTACTTAAAAGAACTTTTTCATTTAATATCGCAGTTTATTTAATGTACTACGTTGCAAATAAAATTATCATGGCCCAAGAATAAACAAAAAGACTTACAAAAGGGTTATAACCTTCGCCAATGTGTTTTGTAATTTTAATACTTAATTAAAATTTGGTGGACTGAGCTTCATATAAGAACGTTTGCATATTGTCTGTGAATTTAGAAATGATGTTTGCATGACAAATTTAATTTAGCGTACTTATTCCCGTTTAGGCGTAAACAGTGGATACGTAATGAATAAAACATGCCCTGCTCATACTTCGTTCAAGTCTACTGTCTCTGGCCACGAAAATGGAGTGTTAGAGAAGTAATACCAAATTTTTTGATTTATTTAAGTTAAACTATTTTGGAGTTTTTAAACTGTTATTACTTTAAAATTTCATGACAATGACATGTTTAAATTTTTATTTTAATTACTTGTAATCGAAAATAAATATTAATTTTTAAACATAATTACACAAACAATATTTCTATCAGTATTATTTATAATTTTTTAATTTCCTAGTTTAAAATCCTTACGTAGCACATTCACTGGCCATAATCGGCCAAGTCAATATAGAGCTTTGACGATTTTCTTTTCAGAATGTCAAGCGATTCTAAACTCTTTTAGAGTTGTATGGCGCTGCATTTTATGGAAGCGCTTGCACTTTATCTATGTAAATAGGTATGCCTTATTGAATCAGACTATATACGGTCATCCTTCAGGCCTTATTATTATATATTCAAATACGATCTATTCCTATGAAGATGCAGTTTCAATATTAACTTTTCGAAATGTCACAATTCAAAATCGATATAAATATGTGACTACACATATGTATGTTAATATTGCTTTCTATACTTCATTTATTATGTACGTTTTTATATTAATAATAATATTTCAAGCATTAATAATCCTACCTCTTAGAAGAGTTAATAAGTATAATAAGAGAAAATAAGTATATTTTCAGAGAACGATAACAAAATACAGTAAAATGAAGTGGGAAAAATTAATGTCGTAATATAAACAAATAACAAATTATAGTCGTTCTAATGTTCCCAAGTCCTCTAAGAAGTTTCGAGTCTATAACAAAGGTAATTGAATCTCCGAAGCCGATCCCCTGAGACAGCGTCGGCGCTACATTTGCATACAATGCAACGTTTACGTGTCGCACTTTGTATTTATAAAAGAATTTTGTAGCAAATAACATTTTTCACTTTAGTGTCTTTGTTTTTTATTGTGTCGCTTAGAAGTTGAAATGATGTTGTTTTATGGAAATTATTATTAAGTATGTTAAAATTATCTTTATACAAATCACCTGTAGTTTTATTTGTTGTTAATTGCGTCCTTGGTTGTAATTAAGTGAAGTAGAAACTCTCACCGTTTTTAGCTTTTATGTTAAACAAGATATTCTCAGTTAACTGAGTTACTTTAACTTTAAGATAATCATATATTCGATGTCATGAAAAACCTCAAGAGGAAAATCATTCTTATCTTATATGTGTGCACAAAGGAAGATTATAACGCACGTACAAGATGTGCGATGAAACCCGTTCTGGTGTTCAGGATACATAAGATCTGGATTGTGACGAAGAATTTGCTGTAATTATTAATTCATCTCTTGTTGAATACATAAGGTATTTTTTTTATTCTGAGTTTTTGAAGCATCCTTCTTATTGTTTTTTGTTTTTTACCAGAGTGGTAAAAAGTAAATATGAAAACGAAACCGTAATTAAAACGCGTTGTTTCGTCCGTATATAAACTAACTGATTAAAATGTTGACATTATTTCATTTTCATGATGAAATCAATGAAGCCATAGTAGGTATTTAATTTAAAATATTTTAACCATTTTGAAGTTTAAGTATGTTTTAACAATGATTACGATTTTATAATAATTACCATCGAGTAAGTAGAAGAGCCTATCCATACATACTGGTAACACATCTAGAGAGTGGCCGCATTCTTTAAGAAATGCCACTGAATATCGTAATGAAGCATTTTTACCGGATGATGGTGTGTTTTTAAGGTTTCTATCTAGTTTCTACCTCTTACTTCACTTACTCTTTGTACTATAGTTGCATATCTGTAGAATATTTCAGATTATTCTATTAAGATGTTAAATGGATAACAACCATTTATTCATTTGGTTTTGCCAGTAGAAAATCAAATTAAAATAATAAAATAATGTCCCTGTTATCACGTATAATGTTTTTGGCAGTTATCTAGAGGTGGTGAAGCCAGACTACATTTTTCCGTCGAGAACAAAGCCCACAATTCTTGTGACATGTTTTACCTGTATTCACCAGACTTACTTAGTGGAGCAATCCCTCGCAATCTTACTGCAGCATGTTGAGATTTAGATTTTTTATCAGTTTGGAACCAGATAGTCGTTAGAATTGTAAGTGTAACAGTCGGATTTTATTTATTTTATATCTTAATGTATATCTCTCGAGGTCTCATACTTTCAATATTTAGAAGGTCGCCTTTTTTGGAACGTTACACCGCTGTCGTAAGGCAATAGTGGTGCTGTATAATGAACATTACAGTAGATGGCCAGAACTACATGGAATAATTCTTGGAGAGTCATAGATACCTTTGCTTCATATCATTATATAAGTAAACTGATAACAAGATATACTGGGGAGATGTGGAGAAACATAATAGCTGGAAGTTTTAAACAGAACCTCGGAAATTTCACAAGTTTTTATTTATACAGGTACGTATATTCATATAACAATAATACACTCACTTACGTGGTGTGAAGCTATGAAGCAATGATGTAAAATGTAGTCCTGAGCATAATTTCAAGCACTCGAGACAGAATAAAAGAATATATAGTAAAGAAACTTTATAATAAAACTTGATAATATAAGGTTGTAAATAGGTCAATATTTTCGCTTTCCAATTCTCAATATTAATATCTGAAACTGAATACTTCACAATGATAGAAGTAAGGCGCATTGAATGCATTGTAAATAAACGTAGGAAATAAGTAGCGTCTTTGACGGAAATTCAATCGCTCCACTCATAACGCGCCAATCTTGAAAATACCAGACAGTCAAAAATAAATACATTTCAATTGTTTCTGGTTGTAACTAGAAAAATTGTATTGAAGCATTAAAATTATTAGTTTATGAAAAGGTTATGCAAATAAAAATAAAGTTAAATTAAAACAAAAAAATGTTACAGTTTATTTTCTTTGTGAGCATCTAAATGATAAAAGGCGTAAGTTTAATAAAAAAGACATATAATATAAATATAACTCAGTATTTCTTAAAAACCAAATACCGTAAATTTCATATACAATATTCATAACATGTCAAAAGAATATCAAATTCCAACAAATTGTGGTTTACAGTAAGAAGCAAATCAAATAATACGAAGGAGGTGTGCTCAAAGTCCCAAGATAATTCGCACATTCAACCGACAGAAATATTATTCGATAATTCTGAAAACAGCGAAAGAAAAAAGTCGGGAACAATAAACAGTATTCAAATAAGGGGAGGTCCCGCGGGACGATGCTAGAAAACAATGATAATATTACAAACTTATTTAAGGTTTGGCCACGAACCAAGAGGTAATATATAAATGCGGCTGTAATTTTTTTATGCTTCATATATTTCTTTATGACTTGAAGACTAGCTTGGTATGAACAGCCGGATCATCTCATGGCAAGGTTTACGATGCAAATATGTGTTATAAATTTCATTAATGATTTTTTGGCTGGAAAATAGAAATTCGGATTTTAAAACTTGGAAGACATAATCGCCTGTAGTATGAGATCCTAGAATATAAGGACTGAAAAACCTTTAATAAAATCAAACATAAGAAGTGGGTAAATCTGAGCACCAATATAAAATTTGATTCATTTCCTTTGAATAAAGATTTCACCTATTATTTTGCGTATATCCATGGTTATAAAAATAATTTAGTTTGTTATATAAACAAAGAAAATTTTAGAAAAAATTCTTAGCAGTGGTATTGGTGGTGATATCTTATTTACTTCTTTGTGAGCTGTTAGGGTAATGTCAAGATATTATTTTTTATTATATTGAAATGTTATATTTCTTTTATTCTTTTTCATTATCTCCAGTGAATATTTGGATTACAAAAAGTTAAATTATATGTATACATATATGGTGATGATGATGATACATATATGGTACAAAAACAGATTTTCTTTCCTCTTCATTACAGAGTTCACTTCATAGCTTGATATAATTATAACCAATATCCAACTGGATAGCGAATTATATCCGATACTGAATTGGATAAATCAAGCTTAAAATAATTTGTTCACTCAGAGTGCTAGTAAAAGTTTTCCAGTAAAAAAAATCAAAAAGTAATAAAGGTCCTGAACTGATGATTTTTTTATTACCCCAATACATTATATAATTGTTTCTATATGGGCCAATAAGACTAAATTTCTATTCATGTTGTCTCAAAAACACTACAGAAGGACATGTTAAATATTCTTCAAAGAATTTTATAAAGACGATTATAAGTTACAAGTGTGTGAATAATGTTATTTTAATTAAAAAATATATGGTTATTATCATATTTTAGAAGTTAATGGCCTCAAACGCCAAGCGGATAAATTTGGAAAAAATTGTGAACGCATCTGTAACCTTGAATATTTACGAGACGCCCGAAAGGGTTGCCTTTCTGTCCTCGCGACTGATACTCTACGTGATGTCTTATGAAATTTGGTCTCAGATATTTACATTTTCACTACATAAAATTATTATTTAAGTATATATATACTCGTTCAATTATGTACATCATTCTTTAATGCCAATTATATAGGTATATGTATATAAAGAAAAATTCACTAAAGTTATCAGTTACAGAAACAAAACCTGGAGGATAGAACAAAAGCCCTCTTCAGTAGAAGAAATCCAATTTCAACAGACATTAGAGACAATCAACATATCGACATTACAAACGTAACATAGAAAAAAATACTTATAAAAACCTTTTCAAGAACGAAACTACCTTCACAGTGATTATTGTTTTGTTAAAGACGATCGTTGAAAGTATAAAAAAGTTAATTTCGAAAGGAACAATAGCCCGCCTTTAGATTTTATCAAGAATCTAGCAATAGGATCTACCATATTCAAAATTAATTATTAAATTTTTAGAAAAGCCCTTTAATTATTGTTTTCTTTATTTATAGATTTCCTCAAGTTTCAGGAAAATTGTTAATAATAAGTAAAGATGACATTTATAATATTTAAATTAAAATTTCAAGATTAGCAGGATTCAAAACTGCAAACTTCGGAATTACGTATCCCAAGTCTTTGACAAAGGAATTTTCATTCTTTATTTTATAATTTTAATTTATGTATTAGCACGACATTGCTTTAATTTTAAAAATATAATTACACTATTTCTTCAGTATGGTAGTAATTCTTGTGAGACGAGATACTTAGTTCTTTCAGCTGAAACGCAGACAGGTAAAAAACGTGTTCAATAAAGACTCACACACACGAAGCTTTTATTGCTATAAAAATATTTATCTGTTCAATACGACGTCTATTAAATTAGTTGCCATTAAAAATATATATAAAGTTTGGTTGAGAACCATTAAAATATTTGTCTAAAGCAAGTTTTTCTTCAACCGACACTAGTTAACAGCTGCATTTGAGGACGCCCTTACCTTTATTCCTCTAGTCACGTGCTGGCACATTGATGTAGGAATATAATATGAGGTGCCATACAGTGGAGTTACGTTAACACATTGTTCGCACCGTAAAACTTTAGTGCCACGGTAACTTAGTATCTCTTCCCTTTTGTTGGATGGATTTTTTATTCTATTTACTATTGCTATCTTCTCAAAGTTTATCTAAGCTACCTATTATATAATTTAGTCTTTAATATTTAGAAATAAATCTTTTTTAGGTTTTCAAGCTATTTACGACCGCAGCTTCAATATAATATCTTAATTATGATAACTAGGAAACATAGCATGCATGAGTTTCTTCATATGATTAGTGTAGTGAAAATTCGGTGAAACACTGGATAAAATTTATCCGCCCGGCGGGAAATTAGCAGGTGTGGATAACAGCTTTAATGTGACCTGTCTACACATTAGTTATCTTCGCTGCTAAATTTACTGGATAGAATTAAATATCTAAGTATTTTAAGTTAGTAAAGCTGGTTAAAATTGTAACTAAATATTGTAGCTCTTCATCATAATTTTTTGGCAACAAAAGGTAAAGAAAACTAAATTATTAGTATTATACAGGGTGTATGAAAAACTGTGTCAACCCTCTTAACTACGTTATCAATATCGATAATGTAACACAATAAAACAACTTACATTTACAAACTCTTCAATAAAAATAATAAAATTAAATATTAAATGATTATTATATGTAGAGTAACAAAATGATTGTAAACCCTGGTATAACACGATGATACGCAATGACGTCATCACAGCTGCTGCGCTACTAGTGACGACCTTGAAGTTACTTTCACATTATTGAAAATATCTATATTTAAAAAATCATAACAATAAATAAATATTTAATATTCAAATTATTTCGATACTTATTTTGATATATCAAACATTAATATTATGTTTGATTGTAAAACACCATTTTTAACAGAAATAGATTAACGATTTATCCTAATAATACAACATATGTAGTTAATTTACCTGAACAAGTTTCAAATTATAATATTTATTATTAATAAAAGTTATTTTAAATGAAATTATTTTAATGTGAAAAGCATAACTATTTATAGCAATATTGAAAATGTCTATAGAATATTTATCCATATAACTAATTTTTACACTTTCAAATCTCTATTCGAACAACAGCTAACAAAATAGTAATAATAACGCCGGCGGCCCGGCGCTTGCGGTCAATGGTCACGCATGCGCCGTTGCGGCTATATGGTGTCTTGACCTTGTATGAGTCAGATGTTTGAAACATTTCTTCGAATAATGTCGATTTAAAACTTATTTAGCCTATGCACTGTAACTGACGTCTGATTGATATTTTTTAAGTTATACTATTTTTTATAATAAGCTTATACTTATATGTATACATGCCTTCAAGGGTTGACACAGTTTTTCATACACCCTGTATATTATTGGAACATCATACGTTATAAAACAATTTTATATCATGAATTAATATATTCTTTTAAATATTTCGACAACATTTCTATTACATATTAGTAAATAATTGGTACAAGAGCATGATAGAAATAGAAATAATAAAAACAAAATACCTATTTTGCCTTTATTTGATATCTATACGTAAAAAAAAACGGAAAACATTAGCACATATTAGCACAAGTATTATCATGTTAGCGATCACTTTGGCTACGGGATACAAGTCGGCGTAAACCAGCGACGAAACCGAGTTCGATCCCCAGCTACGGCGAGAACATATTTACAAAAAAAAAGTATTATCATGTAACGAGGTAAAAAGTCATTTTAAAAATTATTTTCTTCACTATGTTAAATGAGATAATGTCTATAACTAGTTCTTAATTATGTTTTAATGAAAAGATACCAGTTAGAAACTCGGGAAGCTATTATAGGTACAATTTAAACAATGTTCTTGAAGTTAACACAAACAGTCGACTCAGAACTAGAGTGGACCAGTTAGGAATCTGTTATGTTTTCAAGTATAACGTCAGTTTGCTTTCGCATCAGGCCGCTCTATTGAAGGGGATGTAAGGGTTTGACCCAGAGCGGCACTGCGCAAACGACATTTTAAAGGAACATGACTACTCTGGACTATGAAAGACGTAAACTACACACGGTAACTATGAAACTTAAAATGAGTAAAGTCTTCATATTTTTTATAAAGCAGATATGACCTATGTATATAAAAAAATATAATATTCATATGTAAAACTAGTTTCTATTGCTAGTTTGAATTTCGCTAAATGTTTTAAAAAATGTTTTGGAAATTGAACCCTTACACTGACGTATATTCTATTTTTTATATACATAATGTGTGGTTTTTAAGAATATTTTTATAAAATAAACTAAACATTACGTTATATAATTATTGACTAAGGTGATCTTGAAAGAATTATTAATATTATTAGAAAATTTTGAGCACTGTGACTTTATATTTCTTTCTGATCTCAATAATATCAATTAATAGGTATCTTATAATTTATTAAAAACTATTTATATGTGATGAGATTATAAATCATATTACTATATGTAACCTTCTTTATATTTAAATTTCAATAAGTTTCATATACTATGAAAATCACGAACAATAGCGCGAACGAAAGAATAACAGAAAAGTTTTTCTTTTGCAGTACAAAAATTTTATCTCCATAAGAGTAGTTATAAATTGACAAAACAATGTAACAATAATGAAAGCAAACTATTCTAGCTGACTGAACATGATGCAACGTAAGTATGTATGTATATCTAACAGATAAGTTACATGTCATATAATAAACATGATATAAAACGGTATCCAAATGGTATCATGACACAACAAATTATATTTCTCAAGGATCTCTTCGTCCAGAGGATTATCGTAAGCCCGTAGCCGGAGCAAGACAGCCGACAGGTGAGATATTATTCATTGAAAACCGAGCTGATTCCCGTTAAGCCTCGATTCTGGCAGACTAACATTTAAACTACTGTAGTTTCCTTCACAGATGGATGAATGTCTTAAATTTATAAAAGAAACTAATTAAATTTATGATTAAGAAAAACAACTTTGAATAGCTAGCATGAAGAACTATATTAAAAAAATATTTACAGATCAGTTTAGTTAGTTTTAATTTCGTTTAATATTTATTATTTGTAAGGTTTTATTGCAAGTATTACCAAGTCTAAAATACAAAGTACTTGTAAAAGACAATAAGTATGTATTATATCACATGTAAAGTTCACAGTACGTGATCATAGGGAGGATTGTTATCTAAGAACGATTAGATATTATATTTGAAAATCCCATTCAAAGTTTCGATCACAATAACAATTCAAAGCCACCTCAGTATCACTAACTACATATGAAATTGCCGCGATCCAATTAAAGTAAATCCCTGAGTCGGTGCGGTACAAAGCGGAATGAAGTTAAATAATTAGAGTACGAGAGCGGAGCTTGCATGATTGACAAACTGAGCAGCCTTCCTAATTAGTTCACTGAATAAACTTGATGCACGGCTTTCTATTACACCGGTCGAAAATAAATTATATTCATTCACCTTATAACATTTAACATTCAACATTTGAATTACCTCTAAATTATTCACACACAAAAACTTCTTACACGCTGTAATTTATGTTTGAAATTGAAAAAATGTATTTGAAACGAACAAAAAATTATAATTCTGAATCACCTGAATTGATGTTGCTCAAGAAGGAGGTCAACTTCGTTACAGTCGAGAGCATTGCACTTGTTCGCTTTAATCTGCATGCTAATATAATTAAGACGACCCTATTTTTATTTTTCAATTCTTTTGTATTAGGAGATGTCACTTGCAAGTTATAGTGAGTTCTCGTAGTTATCTCCATGTTATAAAAAGTTTATAGAGAGACACAATTAAATAAATACTTTCTATATTTTCAAAGCTTCTTAAAGGTTTGATTTCTGAAATCATGGTAATTTTTTCTCCTCGTCTTCTGTTTTATTGACATGCACACAGAAAATTTGAGAGTCAAAATTTTAAAACCAATACATTCACTTTTACAATCTACAATAGTTATAAAACATCAATTCAGCTATATTTTGTTACATGTCAGTGTGACAGCCGTCATTCCCCTAGGTTTGTATTCCAGGAACGCATTATCCATATATCTTTGCGACTTAAATCGCTTGCCTTGCATACATTGCTTGCGCAGCGTTGTTCAACGAAAAACGAGGTTGTAATACACATGTTGCAGGTTACATACTCAGTGATATATTTATCAGCTTTGCAAATTAGTAACGTAGCATTATTAGGCTTGAAATAAATAGTTTATCCGCATTTTGGTTTCGCATGAGTATGACACTCAACTCGATAAATGATTTATGCATTATTTTTTCTTTAGAGATTCACTTCATGGAATGCAGAAATGTTTAGGATAGGCTAGGATAGAATAATAAAAACATTGATCCAATACAAGTAAAAGAAAAATTGTTGATATACAATATCGACTTGATAGTTTCATAGAATATTTAAAAACAACTCACAATCCGTAACTAGTAAAAAATAATTCAACTAGTCCTCAAAACGTGGTACAATAAGGAAGGGATATTCAAAAGTATCGAATGAAGAATATTTATTAGAATTCATGTTTATTTTATTATTTATAGACAATAGATTTTTGAATATTTGAATAATTCTTAAAAATATTGACGATGACACAATTAATAGTTAGACCACGAGCTGCGAGTATACAGTCTATGAGATTTACGGCCTTGTTTGTACATGTTAAGCTCACATTAAAAGCTACAATTGTGCCGCCTAGTAAACAATACATATTGCCTACAGTCAAAATAATTTACATTAAACGTAAAACTAACTTGCAAAGTCTATACGACCATTCAATCTGGGTAAAGAATAACAAAATTATGAAAAGAAAGCCATATGAAATTATAAAAACTTGTATATTTATACTTAATAATGTATGTTTAAAACAACCAAGAGCACTAGTCGGGTCCATACAAACCCATAAGTTATACTTTACAAGTGATGTCAATATTACAGCGACATAAACAGCAATAAACAAAGCGTAATCCATGAAGGACCTACAATAAAGTGGCGGAGAGTCATCAAATGCTCAAGTTGACTACGAGTTCCGAAACTACCGAGCGAAGCTATTCCCATGTGAGGTGGAGGGTATCATGCATGGGATAGCGGATATTATTTATATTTAGGTCACGTAATATCTCTATCGCACCCTTTTTATATTAACTTTTTTTAAAAGATATTTTGAATAAAATATTTAGAGAGAAAAAATAATGTATGAATAAACGCTAATCTTATGGCAATGTATACGTAGCGGCCCTAGACAATAAATGAGTGGCAATCGCGAAGAGATTACCGCAATCGAGTAGGGCTTGAACTCACCCGCGAGTGGGTCACGGTGAATTAGACAGGGTGTATCAGGAGTACGGCGACGTGATCAACAATACTGAGAAAGAATTATCTTAACGGTTTTATATATCACTATAATTACTTATAAATAAGACTTTTATATATTAACTTTGATATAAATAGTATCCCTTTGTAATCTACTTATCTCGAACTTTATGAAAATATAAAGATAATATTTAATAACAATCCCTTTATTGGTATTAGAGTTTTGATGTCTGAAAAGTTGGAAAAGAAATCCTATTATAAGATTTTCTTAACTAAAAGCTTCGAATCTGATCTGTAACTAGTGGATATAATAATTTCAGATTCTTAAAAGGGATTACACATATAAAAATAGTCAATATTAAAGATCACTTTTTTGTAAGTACGAGCATGTTATAATTGAAGTATGTATATTATTACACAAACAGCTCATCACACTTTGAGCCAAGCAATATTAGTTAGCATCTGCATAATCTCGGTCAGTACTCTGAGAGCAACGGTCTCCACTCAGGATTACACAGGAAAGCAATCCTGACTAGCCACTACATAAACTTAGCACATACTGACTTTGTTTGTATCATTTCAAAAGTAAACCATATTAAAAATAATTAGGAGTTTTTGAGTTTTTTTCATGACGTATTTCTATTCATCCAAATAAAATGTCGGAGAAATTATATTTCAGTGTAGCGAACGGCCGTAAAGAATTTCATAAAAGCATCTTTCATAAAGTAACGCTTTAATCTTTACAATTTTATAAAATAGATGCCCTCATTACCTTATAGTCTATGCGTTAGTTTGCAGCTATTTGTTAAAGTATTCGACTTATAATAGAATGTAGGTTAAGTGGTTTTGAATTAAAGATCTCATAGAGCGTTCGAGATTATAATAAAATGAGAAGTAAAATTATGAGAAAAACCGTCACGACATTTTCAGTATTTTACATTCGTACGGCCTTTTAGATAACGTCCGTGCGCAAACTACGTTCAATAACAATAAATATTGATTACACTGGAACATAACCGCGGAGCGTTCGCGAAAATATGACCCTCGGCGCGAATACGAACAAGCGGGGGCATATCATAAATAATGAGGGACCCCTCGTATAGCCCGGAAGATAGCAGTACTGATGCCTCACTGTTCACTGCGCTAACTTATAATATTGAGAATACTTTATTGTGAAAATTACTTATGGAACCTGTTCAAACGTTTACTTCAATATATGTATAAGTGGCGACGTCAATTTAATAACTTCCCAAATTTTGTAACATAAGTTAATTTTAGCTGAAATAAAGTAATTGGATACTCTGTGATATATTTTAAACAACCTTTTAAACAACCTAGTGTATTACTGATGACCGCAAATTTCCCATAGAATGAAATGGTTTAAGGGAATTTTGTCGTGGAAAAAACAAGCAATTTCATTGAGTTCACTCGTACCCTTGTCATGGACGGACGGACAGATCGACAGATTAACGCTTTAAGTCATATTGACGTAGTATGACGGACATATTCAGCTTATTTATTGTAATGTTATCTCAAATGATACTTAGTATGAATTATTAAAATATTTACAGAAGATGGTAATAAATTTAATATTTAAACTTACTTCTTGGACGCGAAGTTGACTGCTTTATTTTATTTACGATATATTACAGAATATAATTATGAAAAAAAGTCAGTGGTGGCCCAGTGGTTAAAGGGCCCGCCTCTCTTTGCCGAGGACGTGGGTTCGATCCTGGCCCGGGCAAGTACCAATGTGATTTTTCCGAGTCATATGTACTTTCTAAGACTATTTAGACATCACTGATTAATGTTGCTTCCCAAAAGAGTGTTGATGTCAGGCAGGCGGCCGGTCGTAAAAACAAATAGCCAAAACTATACACAACATGTAAGGCAGACCCTGGCTATAGCTGGGAAATTGCCAGGTAGAACAGAAGACAGAATATAATTATGAATAAAGTAAAATTTTAATATATGAATATAGAATACGTATTATTCATTACTACATTTTAATGTTGGTATCATTCGTGGCCAAAAGGGAACGATGTATCTACAGATTGTATCTATTAATGATTTTTAAAATTACTTTTGCTTCAATTTTTTTCAGTATAAGCGTCATCACCTGCCTTTATTCTATACATTCAAAACCATTATTCTTGTTACCAGTGGCTACGCTATTGAGTTAGGTGAGTTTTTATGTAAATGGCTTAAACATTAGAATTTCGATTTGATATACAATGTGTGTGTGATCCTTTTAAAATTATGGACATTTATTTGCATGAATAATATTTTGATTTACTCTCCGTTCAAAAAAATATAATCAAAATAAAAACGTAACTAACTTTCGCGAAGGCTAAAGTAAATTTAAGCGAACTAAAATAAATTTAAACTTTTTTCGAAGTAAAACTTGCATTCCACAATGTTGCCACTACATTAGCATTCTACCGTTTAAA